>JAPSGF010000001.1:51882566-52116706 GCA_035772895.1 Perdix hodgsoniae | reverse complement strand
TGCGCAGCCCCGCGGCCCGGCCTCGCGCCGCGCCCGCCCCGCCCCGCTGACGTCGCCCCGCCGCCGTCGCCCAGGGAACCGCCCCGCGCCCCCGCGGCCACACGGGGCGGGAGCTGCCCGCTCCGCCCGCCCGCCGCCTTTCTGCTCGCGGAGGGTCTGTCGCGACCCTCGCAGCCCCGTTCTGCCCGCAGACCCCTCGCGGATGCTCACGGCTCTTTCCTCTCATCGCCTCTCTCCTGCAGCAGAACAGCCGCCTGCCTCCGTCCCCTCACATCCTCACCGCCTCGTGCCCCCATCTCCTTCCTCACCGACCCTTACTGTAAGAAACCTTTTCCTTATATCCCATCTTAGTGGGAAACCATTTCCCCTCGTCCTGTCACAGAAGAGCCCATTAAACTGGCCCCTGCCTGATTCCTCAGGAACTTCTGTTCTTCCCACATTGCCCCCTCCAGGAACCACCCGGAGATAAGCGCTCTCAAAACAAGGCAAATTCCCACGAGTGCCCCCATTTTGTTCCAGAGGCACAGGGGAAACCACAGGCCCTGAGCTCCGCACTGCTGCTTGAGCAGAAGCACAAGTAAATGAGTTTGCAATCAAAGGTCAGAGTGGTTCCAACCTTGCAGTTCGGTGACCGCTGCTGAAGTTAACCCAACGTTAGACCGTGGTCTGAGAGAAGCAAGAGAGGAGGGTCTGGGAAGCAGCGTGATGAGGAGGTGAAAATAAGAGGACAGCGGTGCTTTCAGCCGGCATTTAATAGGAATCTGAATAATCTGAAAATCTACGTAAGGCACAGAAATTCGAAGACAGATCTCCTAAGCGAGCTCCCAGCAAACACTGCAGAGGAGCACCTGTCATCCCAAAGCACAGCAGCTGCTGTTATGGCAGCAGCCAAGGTCGGTCCTGCTGCTCTGCACACCGAGCCGGAGCACGGGGAGAAGCAGAGGGCAGGAGGAGCACCAGTGACTGACACAGTGCAGTGCCTCGGGTCACTTGAAGGAGAACCCGTGCTTCAGTGGGTCCTCCTCTTCCACAGTGAAGGTGGCCGTGCCGGTGTAAAAGGCTTCCCCTGAGACTTCCACCACAACGGCGTTGTAGTCCCCGAACCTGGCTTCCTGTAGAGGGGTTTGGATCAGGACAGAGCTGATGGGACAATTCTCCACCCCCAGCCGCAATAAGCCATGCACGAGGCTTGTGGGAAAGCAAGGACACTTTTCCCAGCACTCCTCAACAGAGTGAAGCTCCACTTGCCTTCACTGCCTTCCCCGTGAACAAGGACCCTGTGGTGCTGCTCCGAAAGGTTCTGCTCTGGTTCAGCTGGATGAGTCCCTTATGGTACTGCAGGGCAATGCGAGCCGTCACGCCAGAGCCTGTCGGACTTCGGTCCACCTACAGTCAGAACAGAGCACGAGCCAGCATGTATTCTGGTTGTAAACAGAAATGAATTTTGCTCCCCTGAATTCGCCCTGTGTGGGAGAAGTGCCTCAAACCCAGAGGTTTGAACAGCATCAGGACACATCACAAATGGAAAGATAAAGTAGAATCATGGAATCATTTTGGTTGGAAAAGACCTGTAAGATCAAGCCCAGCATATAAGCAGGTTTTGAGGTATGAAAGGAAAAAGGTGGTCTGGTTCCTGTGTGGAGCCAGGGCGTGGACTCAATGCTCCTTATGGGTCCCCTCCAACTCAGGACATTCTGTGATTCCAGGATTCCGGAGCAGCCCGTTCTGTACCTGTTCATCTGCAAACACACAGATGTTGGAGGTGGGCTCCTCGCTGAAGGCATCCTTCCCATCTTTCAGAATGGTGCCATAGATGAAAGCCAGGTCTTCGCTCTCAGGGTGATGCAGCTTGAACTGGGAGGGCACACAAAGGGTTCAGGACAGGCTCAGCACTTGGGCCGTCAGCAGCAACCGCAGTACGTTCAGCCTGGGGATCTGAGCGCTGTGGGTGATGAAGGGCCTCAGGAAGGCACGGGGCCATACCTGCTCCTTCACTGCGTCCGTCACCGCGCTGGCTGCGCTAACGAGGTCTCTGGTCTTTGAGGAGCACACGTCGAGGCCCAGCTGCTCCGCGCTGAGAAAGGCATAGAAAGTGCCGCCGTAGCTGATGTCAACCACCACCCTGCCATGACCCGGGACATCGATGGCCACGTCTGAGTGGGGAAACAGAGGGTGGTGAGGAGGGATCACGGTACTGAGCTGACAGAAGCCGCGAGCTCCACGAGCGCTCCCATACCCAACACGGCACCCGATGCTTCGTGCCATATCCCTTCCTGACAGATACGGGAACTGGGGAGAGCTCTGCCCGGCACCCGGCACATCCCCCCACCCCCACAGAACGCGGTACCACCAGCTCGGGCCCCACCGGTGGCAGCGACGAAGGCGGGCACGCTGTGGAAGCGGACGGGGTTCCTGCTGTGACACCCATCCCAGGGCACGAAGGCGGTGACGGGGCCGCAGGGGCAGCGCAGGCGCACGGCCGTCTCTGGACGCTGCGGGGCTGCCACCAACCCGAAGTCGAGGGCGAAGCGGCCGAGGGCCAGCACGGCATGGCCGCACATGGCGCTGTAGCCGGAGCCGTGCAGGAACAGCACGGCCAGGTCGGCACCGTCGGCGGCCGCCCCGCCGCGCAGCACCACGGCCCCGTACATGCCGCCGTGGCCCCGCGGCTCGTGCATCAGCGCCCGCCGCACGTGGTCCTGCGTGGCCGCCATGTGCCGCCGCAGCGCCAGCAGCGACAGCCCGGCCGCCGCCGCTTCTTCCATCGCCTCCAATCGCGGGATGACGCGCAGCGGTTCGCCGCCCGTGTGCATCTCCACGGTGTGCAGCGTCGGCTCCGTGAGCGAGCGGGGCGGCAGCCGCCGGCCCTCGCCGTCGCCGCAACCACCCGCCGCGGCCGCCGCCATCTCCCGCGTCCTGGGAGGGCGCCCTCTGCAGGCCACGCCCACCCGCGGGTAGCCGCGCCCGTTGACTCCAAGCCCCGCCCACCAGGCGGAGCGTCCCGCCCAATGGAGGTGATACTTGTCCGGAAGCGGAAGTGACGTAGGCGGAAGTGGCTCGCTGCGGCCGGGGTTGGGGGGGCTGTGTTGCCTGGATACCGGGATGATCCGCTCCGGTAGGCCGCGGGGCCGGGGTCGGGCACGGCGGTGGGGTCGGGCCGGAGCGCGGCGGTAACGGGGCTGCTCTCTCCCTGCAGCTGTTGACATCCAGCCCGCCTGCCTGGGGCTGTACTGCGGCAGGGTCGTCCTGGCCGTCAACGGCTCCGCGGAGGTCTACGGGGACTGCGGGGTGAGTCCTGCGAGGCGCCTGGCCCCGCGCTGGCCGTGCTCTCATCCCGTGTTTGGTGCATCCAGAAGTGAGGGGTGGGGAGAGCACAGCGAGGGCCAGCTGAGGGATTGCTGAGGTTGCTGCTTTATCTCTCTAAAAATATGATAAACTTTCCATCCTGTTAATACTTACAGCTTTGTGTTTTTTTTCCTTGTATACAGCCTAATTTCACTGCTTCTGATTTAAAGCAGTTTCCCTTTGTCCCAGCACAGCAGGCCCTGCTGAAGAATCTGTGCCCTTCTTTCTTACCTTCTCCCTTTAGATACTGAAGGGCCACTCTTGGGTCTCCCTGGAGCCTTCTCTTCTCCAGGCTGAACAGCCCGGATGGTTTGTGAAGGGTTCCTGGTGGAACACAGCAGCTCTGTCAATCCATCACTTGCTTTCTGTAGGTGTGCCCCAGAGGGCAACGAACTGATGACAACAAAATCTGCCGTGAGTGCGTGGGGTCCCCAGACCGCTATGACTGGCTGTACCTGGGCTTCATGGCCGTGCTGCCCCTCGTTCTGCACTGGTTCTTTATTGAGTGGTATTCGGGCAAAAAGAGGTCAGTGTACCCTTCCTTCAGTTATGTTACTTAAAATCTTGTAACCACGAGCAGCATAATGGACTGAGCAGTCCTGCAGAGCACCTGCTGGTTGAGCCAGTGCAGTAGTGCAGGTGTATGGGAACTGCTGTGTTACGGCCTGAACCTCTGATCAGACACCTGAGGCAAGCAATGGGTCAGCCCTGGAAGCACAGGTGAAAGCAATTCACCTGTGCTGCAGGAAGGGGTGGAGCCAGGCTCCACCTCTCCTAGACCCATTTAAGGGCTGACTACCAGTGGGGAAGGATCTTTGTTCTGGAGATCCACTCCTCTGGTGTTTTCTGAGCGAGCCCATGATACAGGTAAGCATCTCATCTGTTCTCTCTTGTCCTCACTTTGCATAACTCTCTTGTTTATTTCATTATTATATGTTGATTGTACCTTTTGATTATACAGCAGGGCAGTTGGATGGGGCTTTTATTTCTTAGAGGAATCTGGGTCCTTCTTGCCTGTCTCAGCTTTCAGATGCACTGTTATCACTCCTGCTTTCTTTTAAACGGTAGCAATGTGAGCACTGCTATCCCTCCTCTGTTGGGGTGTTTGTGCCTGTGCTGTATTTACTTGTGAGTGTCTCAGGGCTGAGCATAAAGAACCTGTGCTGTTCCACCAGGAAGTAGTTCAGCTTTGTGAAGTATTGGATGCAGTGAGGAAAGCAGTGATTTATTTTGACCATGGATATTTGATTTTTATGCTTCCAATTGGAAGCAACTGCCTTTGCCTTCCTGGAAGGCAACTCTTGCTTGCAGCATTCCTGCATCAGGTTGCATACCTAAGAGAATGCTTCTTGTGATGGTTTGATACTATTTTCACAGAATCGTAGACCTCCAGAGATCATCGAGTCCAACCCCCCTGCCAAAGCAGGTTCCCTACACCAGATTGCACAAGCAGGTGTCCAGGCAGGTCTTGAATATCTCCAGAGAAGGAGACTCTACAACCTCCCTGGGCAGCCTGTTCCAGTGCTCCATTTTATTCTGCCCACATTAAAGCAAGTGTTTGTTGTAGAAGCTCTAGTGATTTCCAGTTACTTTACATGCTAAGGCATCCAAACTATGGAATACAAATTTTCTCATTCAGCTTAAAATACTTAATTTTTTTTTATTTATTTATTCATACAGCTTTGTCTTATCCTTGGCCACAGAATCATAACTGCAGAAGGTTTTGTCCTCTTTGGACTTATGCTTCACAGTCAGCATTTAGATTTACTTTAGTGGTCACACAGCAGTGGTAAATGTTTTCCTCTTCTGCAGTTCCAGTGCACTGTTGCAGCACATCACTGCCTTGTTTGAGTGCAGCATTGCAGCAATTGTTACTCTGCTAGTGAGTGACCCTGCTGGCTCTCTGCACATCCGTTCCTGCAAGGTGAAGAAGCTTTCAGACTGGTATACGATGCTCTACAACCCAAGTCCTGATTACATCACTACAGTGCACTGCACTCATGAAGCAGTCTATCCCCTGTGAGTATAAATGCTTCTGTACTCAGAGCTGTCACTTCCTTTTGTACGTTTGTTTCTGTCAGTGCCTCTTCTCAAAGCTGTAGGACATGTTCCTTTATACCTAGCTTGAACCTGTGGGTATCAAATCCCCTCAAGTCTTTTCATGTTCTGAGCTGTTCTTTGTGTCAAACACATAACACCTAATGACTCTGTCTGAATTGGTGAGGATACAGTCTCTGTTTCTGTGTCTTCCTCTTGCTGCATCCTCAGCATGCAGCAGGGAAGCTTGACAGAGAAGTATTCCAGAGAGCAGTTTGTGATCAGCTTCCTTCTTGCCACCTAAGAATCACAGAATTTTAGGGGTTGGAAGGGACCTCCGGAGAGAGTCCAACCTCCCTGTGAAGTAGGACAGAATCACTAAGAAGGTGGCATATTCTAGGATATTCCTCTATGAAGCATGTAAGACTTCCTTTTTCATTCTCATTTGCTGAATCTTGACTATTTTCTGTAGGAAAAGTCACTCCGTTGTTCTGTGTCTCTATATCTCCCTCCTGACAACTGTACATTATAGCTGACACCAAACCTCCTTGTTCAGTTGAGTCTGCAGCACAAACAAGACTGCATGTTTTAAGGAATTTCTCTCTTATTTGCAGGTACACGATTGTGTTTATATATTATGCCTTCTGCCTTGTGCTAATGATGTTACTTCGACCTTTTCTGGTTAAGAAAATTGCCTGTGGCTTAGGGAAATCTGATCGATTTAAAAGCATTTATGCGGCACTTTACTTCTTCCCAGTCCTCACCGTGCTCCAGGCAGTTGGAGGAGGCCTGCTCTGTGAGTTCTCTCCTATTATAACTCTAAGAAACCTACCAGTAAGCACACTAACAAGATGCATGGCAGAGAGGGGAGGAACACAATACTCTTTGCTTCATAAATGAGGATATTGCTTAAGGTTTTTGTTGTTTATGAGCAGTGTCAGATGAACGAGTTCCTTGTCAGTAGCCCAAAACTGGTTTGCCTTCTGCCTGTGCTGGTAGAGGCTGTCCCTTTATCAAAACAGGCATAGAGTGGGGTGCAAGAGGAAGTTAATTCAGAGTGAGGGCACAGCTGATTTCAGAATTGGATTTACGTTAAGTAAGTTTGCGGTGCTCAGCTCCGCATTGGTTTAGCTCCAAGCACACTTTTCACAAGGCGGGGATGGCGTAACAAAATCCCCACTTAGCCTGACTGCTTTTCTCTTTACCTTCTTTTCCCAGTTAGTGATTTATGTGTACAGTAACTTCACCTAGAAATCTTAATGTCTGCTGCATGTGACAAAAGTCAAATTTGAACACCTTAGGTGGAAGCACTGAATAGTTGTCCATGGCTGGTCTCTATTGCTGTAGGTGTTGGATGTGATTGTAGTAGGTGAGCACCCTTGGTAATGCGGAAGAATCTCTGCTGAAAGGTATAACATTGCATTTTTTCCTACTAACTAACTGGTTACTGCTTGCCTTTAGATTATGCCTTTCCATACATCATACTGGTGTTGTCTCTGGTTACGTTGGCTGTGTACTTGTCTGCTTCTGAAGTGGAGGTAGGTAAAAATTTGTTTTCTATATTGAAACTCATCATAAAATGCTCGAGGGATTAAGGACTACTGCCTCTTGGATTTTCTCAGCAGTGTGTTCTAAGCGTCTTCCTTTGACTTCTCTTAGCTGGAAGAGGTTACTGTGAGAGTTCCCTCTTGTGGTGTACTGAGAAACTGCTATGTGCTGGAAGGCCTTATATCCAGAAGGCCTCGTGCAGTGTCTCCGTATGTGACCTGTGATGTGTCTTAAATATCAGATACATCATGTTAACAGAATATTGTCTGTGTTTTGCCAGTCTTTCAAGGATCTTCTTGTCAGGAAGAAAAGGCTTGTTGTCCTCTTCAGCCACTGGTTGCTTCATGCCTATGGAATCCTCTCCATTCCTAAACTGGACAAGCTTGAGCAGGATCTCCCATTGCTTGCCTTGGTACCTGCACCTGCCATCTTCTACTTGATGACAGCAAAGTACACCGAGCCATCACGCATACTCTCAGAAGGTGGAAATGGACATTAAAGGACATTAAAAGAGTTTTGTGCCAACAGTGCTGTCCTAATGATATGGATTAAACAGGTTTGAGTGCTTGTTATGCATTTGAAAGCTTCTGTTTTAAAAGAAGTTATCTGTGTACAGGGCTTACAGGTGTAACATTTCTGAACAAAAACCTTTGCTTCTATCAAGAAGCTAGTATCTAGAATAGATGAAGGAAATTGTCTGTATTTATCAGTGTGAGTCAGCATAAAAGCTTCAGACACATTCTTGTACAGTATTTTGCTTGTGTTTGTTTATTTCCCAATATAATATTTTTGGTGGTGTTTGAATAAAACAAGACAGCCTTCAGAATAAAATTTCAATGAGGAGGGCTTGAATAAAACATAGCATTGGTTTTCTCATCCTACACCCTGCCTTCTGTCTTCCAAAAAAAATATTGATTATCCTCATTTATTCTTCACTGCATCTGATTCTAGGAGAAAGGAGAGGAAGTGCATTGTAAGTTTCTGGAGATGTTCTGTATACTGCTACGAAGAAAACACCATTTGCAGACACACGAATACAGAGTTCTTGAAGTGTGGTCTTTAACACATGGGGTTTAAGTATTATTTACAAAACTGACAGGTTCAGTGGTAAATTTTTCTTTAAAGTAGCCAAGTACAGGTTTGTGTCTGTATTTGCAGGTTTGCCACATCAGTATCCTCGCTGTAGGAAAGGGAGCAGACAGGGCAGCAACAGGGTGGAAAAAGTTTTTGCAGAGGTGCAGTACTAAGAACTGTATGTGTGTTTATGTGCATTTATTTCCATGTATGGATTTCATGTGTTACGAAAAACCTGCTCTGCATGTTCTGCACATTGGCCTTCAGCTGAAGCAGGGAGCTCTTCTGCTGTACACACATCATCCCTTCCCTCCTCTGCCTGGTTTCCTCCTTTTGGGCCATTCCCTTCCTCTGTTAATTCCCTCTTCCTGGCATGTAACCCAGACCCAACAATTTCAAAGCAGCCTCAATAGCATGGCCTTTATCAGCTCCACAACACTGTTAAAAACCACTTTCTGTCCCAAGGCAGTAGTCATAGAGTGACCAAACCTGTGACTCGTTACAAACAAGGTCCCTGTGAACCAACAGGGAAAGGAAGGAAAGCAGAAATCTATAGGCTTAGAGCTAAAAAGAGGAACTGAAGCAAGCTAATGCCCCAGTTTAATAACAGTTGTATCACAAGCCTTAAAAAAGTGGAAATTAAAGATGATAATGGCACCCAGGCTACTATTAATAATAATATCCAGGCCCAGTTCTTTAAAAAATGCACCAGCTTTACCACAAAGCCTAAATTTGCAGTAGGGTGACTTAACACAGCTGCACTACCTGTGCTTTACCACAGACTGCCAAGAACAAATTGAACAGAACTCCTCTAGGACTGAAAAATCAAAGAGTGAAAAGTTTGGTACCTCTTACCATCATCATCCATTCTAGATTTTTTTTCAAGCAGAGGAATCCATTCTTTTCAGACTTTCGTAACCTGCTGTTAATGTCACCAATCTTTTCCTCTCGCTGCTGGATTTTTCTTAGTAGGGCTGTCACTGCATTCAGAATTTCCTGCTCATTCTCCAGAAATTCCTGCAACGACATGGGGTAGAATGTTTATTTCCCTCAAAATTATGCTGAGAAAGCTTTTTTCATCTTCTCTTCCCATAGCTTGGACCAAGTACCCAACTAATAGCTCTGCAGGAAGTTTTCCACCGATGACCCAATCCTTGCATTAAAAACAGGACGGTTTTTCCTGTTCTGGTGGAATATTTTGTAAAAAAAAATACATATCATTGGAAAACACAGGTTTAATACTGCGCCCCTCTATGAAATAAAAAAAAAGGCAGTACCATATTTGCAATATGAAATGTTATTTTTCATCATAAGTGAAATATTTATGCAAAATTGTATGATAGAAAATTGAACTTCACCTTCTGAATAGAGCTGTCCTCTGACCATCTCTCCAGAAGAAAACCTACAACAGAGTTAACAGTTAAATTATGGTAGGTTGTTCTGTGAAGATGATGCAAGGACTGAAAGATATTCCTCACCATACCACTTTTTGTTTGGAAGCTGTAATTAACATTACCATGAAGCACTGCCAGGTCATTCCCAATTTTCACTATTGCTGACTGGTGGCCTTCTGCTTCAGAGTTCATTGCCAAGATATCTTCTTTCATCTGTGCATTGCACTGTAAGAGAAAAATAAATATGACCAAATACTCGCCACAGTTCATAACTTTTCTAAATAAATTTCAAGCAGTTTCAATGTTTCTAAAGATATCAGCAAGAAGAATCATAGAATCACGGAATGGTTGGGTTGGAAGAAACCTTAAAGCCCATTCAGTTCCAACCTCCTGCTTTAGGCAGGGACACCTCCCTTCTACCCTCTAGCCCAGGTTGCTCACAGCCCCATCCACCCTGGCCCCCCCTCCTTCCAGGAAAGGGGCATCCACAGCCTCACTAAGGAACCTGTTTCAGTTCCCCACCCCCTCACAGTGAAGAATTTCTTCCTAACATCTAGAAGAAGCTGAGTTTTGACTTGCAGATACATGAAAGTTAATCATAGTGCTTTTGACAACAGCATCCATTTCATCTTGCTAAACAAAATCTAACAGTTGCCAAAATCAACATCCATCCATCGTACCAAGTAGAACAGGGTAGGGCATTGAGATCAGCCACAACAGCACATCCAAACAATCTTCCTTCCTCTCTTCCTCAAAATAGGATCATAGGATCATAGAATGGCTTAGGTTGGAAGAGACATCAAAGATCATTGAACTCCAACTCCCCACAGCCAAGGGAAGTCTTTGTGTGTCCCTGAGGATAAAATGCCCATGAGGGCACAGTCGCTAGTATCCAGCATCCACAGTGTCAGCAGGCACACATTCCCTACCTGCAGTAGTGGAGCACTCTGCTCGAAGGCACCAGCAGTGCACAGAAGCTGCGTGCACACAACCGCACAAATGTGGTCTGGATGGCAGCCTGAAAGCAGCTGACAATAAAACCACTTTTTGGGGAAGGAGGCTCTACTATTCTGATAGCCCAGGTCTTGAAAGGTATATAGAGAATGCCCAAAAGCACGTATTTCAAGCAGCACAGACACACTGGACATCTCACTTCAGCCCCCTTCACACGGCAGGAAGGCCTTTTGCTACAGTCCTTCACTAAATGCAGCAGGTACATGACAATATGCCTTAGGGAGATGCACAGCACTTGGATATTCCTCTTTGTTTCCCTCTAAAGAAAACACAGATTCACACATCCCTTTGAAAGACACAATGTGCCTTGTGGCATGGTGTTTGTGTTTCAGCATTTCCATGGCTAGCTCCCTCAGAAATCAGAAACGAACAGATAACTTCTGTTTGAGAACAAGCACTATTAACCTTCAATATACTCACTAATTTGAATCTGCAGTTCTCGGTGTTCACAATGTCAAGCTTTCTGTTGATCTCATAGATGTCTCTTTCCAGCAACTTCATACTCTCAGTTTGATGCTTCAGCTGGCTGACTGCAGCATCACGCTTGATGCACAATTGCTTCCGTAGCTCCAGCTGTAAACAACAAACTCTTCACTGCTAGCTGACCTTTATACAGGAGTTTTGTACTCAAAGTTAAAAAAAAAAAAAAAAGTGAAAAGAGAATTATTTATCTATTTATTTATTTATTAACAACAGGGCACCTTTTGTTCAACAATTGCAAAGTAACATCTGAGACAGGTATCTATACTCTCTTACCAGGAAAGAGGCAGAAATACAGAGAGGGATGCTCATGGTCCACAGGGAAGGAACCAGCTCAGACATAAAAGTGGCCTTCCCTCTGTAGGGCCACCCAATGACAGAGATGTCACATCATTGTCACTGGATATTCCAGTGTACACAACTGTTGGTTTCTGTGTTGATGTGGAAGAGCCACCAGAGAGATTTTCCCACTTACAGGACACTGTCCTGGCAGTAGCAAGCATCTGAGTAAGAACAGGTTCATGATGTGCCTTAGCTCACCAGCCTCTTTTTGACCTGCCCATGTGCTTAGGCAATACAAAAATAAGGCTTACAGGCGACTCAGTATGAGCTGGGCCATAAACTGAGCAGAGATCTGAGGCACCCACCAGACAGAAACACAGCAACAGAGATGATGGCACACCCTGAGCCCCAGCCTGTCTTCCCCAACCCCAGCCTCACAGTGCCTGTGAGAAAGTAGAGCTGGTGATGGAAATGTTACAGAAGTAGCACGATTAAGTTTTAAACTTTTACAATTTCCTCCTTGAGCATCCCAGTAGTCTTGACTGATTTCTGAATGGCTCTTTGGATCTGTAACTCTTCATCTTTCTTTTCTACAAAGCAGAGAAAGGGTTTTTAAGGCAGTGTAGTGAATTTTTAAGTAAAGCTGTAAAGAGAAGTAGGTTCTGTCAGTAAGTGAGCTGTTTAACTGGTCTGGCACTTAAAAATACTCCATATTTATGCTATAGCTATGTCTATGGATTCCAGCAGTTGCGAAGAGCTCAGTTTAAACTTGTTTCATAGTTCATCTGAACTCCAGGCAGACAAAGGGCTATGGCAGACTGTTCTCAGAAATAGCAGGAAGTCCTACAGTGTCAAGGAGCTACTTCACACTTACTCAAAAATGATTTCCTCAACTCTTCGTATTCTGCATACTTCTCTTTCCTTCTGGGTTTCTTCCAAAGTTAGCCCGCTCACCTTAAACTTGTGTTCTATTTTAAGAAGATTTTCACTTGAAGTTAATGAAAAGAAATGCTAATTGATAATCTAAGCAGCATTTAATGCATAAATAATTAAACATAACCAGAGGGGAGGAAAAAAAACAGGAAATAATACTGGAAGTGATCACTGGAAGTTCATCTTAGTCCATCTCTCTCTGCTCTACAGCAGAATCAATTAGACCTAAGTACCCATGATAGATGTTTGATTTGTCCTTAAATCTATAGTAATAGAGGATGCCTCATCTCAGACTTGAGGGCTTCACAGTTTGTGCTGTCAGTGTTTTCTTAGGTCCCAACTTTTTCTGAAGTTTAATCTACGTTGTTACCTGTTATTTGTCTCAACAAGTGAACAAGGAGAAAAGTTTTGACACCTACCTATCCTTTTTTATTTATTTGTCAGTTACCATTTTTCTTAGATTTACCTATTTTAACTAGAAAAGCTGCACGTTTCTTCAACCTTTTTTTTTTTTTTCCTGATCATTTTTGTTGTACTCCTCTTGGATCTCTAAGAAACTTAATTCCTCCTTTAAATGAGGTGATCAGTACCCAGCACAATGTTCCACCCGTGTCCTGCCAAACCAGGTGGAGCAGAAAACCTCCATCATGTGCCCTGCTAGCCTTTGTGCCTCCTTATAAAGGCTGTTTTGATATGTGCCTTTTTCATCACTGCATTTCTTTGTTGGCATATGTTTAACTTGCCAGTTTTAGTCCTATTTCTCACTGCTAGACCTAAAGACCTTCCCTGTGATGGGCTTTAACAGATTTGTATCTAAACCCACAAATAAGCCAAAAGAATTCTTTTTTCCCCCTAAATTATTTTTCCAATTTGTTAAAAAACATTCTGAATTCCAGTTCTGCACTGTAGAGGGTGCTCCCACTCTTACCATGACTGTCTTCTGCAGATGTGATTAATACTCACGCTGTTCTAACACCTGAGTCATTAAAGAAAATACAGATTCATTTCAACCTGAGAGCAGGCCTCCCTCAAACCATCTGGGAGCACTGTTCTATTTGGCCAACAAAGGGCTAGTATGAATTACATGTCGTAGGTTGTTACAAAGGATAAACGTATACGTGAACTGAAATTATTAATCAGTAATAGAAGAATTTCTGTTCTTCTATCCAGCATAGCATAAAATTGCATCAACAGCTACTTAATGTACATGCAATCTCCATCTAAAGAAGTTCTTGACTTGTCATTTATCACGGAGATAATAAAGTAGGGTTGTTCTATATTTGACTGCTCTTACATTGCTTTTCCAAGGAGCACTATTGATCTGATCACTGCAGAAGACAGGCTCCCGGGAGGATCAACTCTGTGCCTTACTCCATAGGGCTCTTTTGGGAACTGAACTTTCAATACATAACCTCTCCACCAGAAAAATAAGGAAGATCCTCAAAGCTTTCTTTAAACATACTTTTCTAAGGTCATCAATTAAAGACACTTCCTACAGTCCTGGCATCTGATTTACCCCATTTCCAATCAGAATGTTGACCAAGAACAGAGCATATTGCTGTATAACAGACTGGTGAAGTGCTTGAAATTTCCCAAAGATCTGCATGGTTCATACTCAATCTCTGTCTTCCTTTCTTTGGGAAAGAAAACCAGTGTTTTAATGAACACTGACACCAAGTTGCCTTGAGTTATACACTGCAGACCACTCATCACTCAAATAGATTTGCAACAACCATAATTCAGAGGAGAATTTGAACAATGTCTAAAATCAAGCTGTCGTATTTCCACGAATGCTGGCTTGTTTACCCCAAAACAGTGGAACAAATTGTATGTTAACAAGTTACATACTGGGTAGCTCACAGTACAGTTAAATGGATGCATCCTGTAACTTAGTTTGTGCTAGTAGGATTTTTATTTTTAAATATAGGGGGCATCTCTTCTGAGAAAAACCTCTCCTGCATGGCATTTTATTGACAGAGATGCCCTTATGTACATTAATACATGTTTGGGTGTGTACTGCTTGCAGTGTCTCAATAATCTGAGGGTCTCTTCATAAGACTTGTTGAGCACTAAAGAAACAAACAAAAATCCCACTATCAACAGAAGAAAAAAAAAGAGAGAGAGAAATGCCTTTAAATAATGACCGAGCCTATCTCAACAACAAACACTGCCAATTCTGTATGGAATGAGATCAAGTCATCCACCAGAAACTTACCTGGGGTTAATTAAAAACAACAACAAAACATCAAAACAAACAAACACAAAACTTACCGCCAGATATTTTATTTTATTAGTAAAACCTTCATTATAACTCCTGTAATCATTTTTTCTCTTTATTGCTTCTTCAGTCAGCACTTTGATTTGGTTTTCAGACTGAAGAAGTCCTTTTTCAAGCTCTTCGGTCTCATAATGGAAAACAGAACAAAAGACAGGGATTTCTGAAATACACAGCGCCTACCTGAACCACTAGGAAATAAGCAATCAGAACAAAAGGAGAGTAATCCGCCTTGAAAACATCTGCTGAGATAAAGAATTGCTTTTAAATTATTAATGAGGATATCATAGAATCACTGATGTGGGAAGGGACCTGTGGAGGTCATCTTGTCCAATCCCATCTACTCAAGCAGGGCCACCTACAGCCAGTTGCCCAGGACTAAGTCCAAATGGCTACTGAATAACTCTAAGGATGGAGAAATTAAGACCTTTAGATACTGGAAATCTTTAGACCTGATAACATGCTTATTCATTTGCAATGAGTTAAGCCCTTGGAGGCTACCTACTTACCAATTTATTCTGAATGTATAGCATCAACATATTGTGTCATTGAATGTCTTCAGTTATAATACCTGCTGTTTAACATTCCTCCAGAAGTAGCTCAGCATGCCTTTTCTCACCAGTCTCTATCCTTTCATTCACACTTCTGCTTATATTCTCCTCCTCCAAAAAAAAGAGTTTGCTTTGCTTTGCTAAGTACAGTAGCTTCCACTGAAGCATCACTCTAGTGACAGATCATAAGCAGAAATAAGTTGAAATTGGGAGAGAAAGTGAAGGAAGTGAAGGGAGACGCAACATGACTGGACACAGCCAAGTCTTATTTGAGAATACAGAAATATTCATCTATATTATTGAGGGGAGAAATAGGTTTGATGTTAGGAAGAAATTTTTTACTCAAGGGATGGTGGGGCCCTGGCACTGCTGCCAAGAGCTATGGGTGTCCCATCCCTAGAGGTACCCAAGGCCTTGGATGGGCCCTGGGCAGCCCAAGGCGGGGGGGGGTGGGGAGCAACCAGTCCATGGCACTGGTTGGAACTCCATGATCTTTAAGGTTCTCTCCATGCCTCCGTGATTTTAAGATATCTCCTGTAACTTCAGGACTACAATCAAAGGGGCTCAGCTAGAAGCCTGAGATCCTGACAGAATCTAGAAAAGATGCATAGAAAGACACAAAAAAGCCTATGAGTTTCTACTTAAAATGTCTCTGTATTGAACACAGAGAAGGACTCTAAAGGCAATCAGTCTTCTGTTAAGTCTGGACTAAATAATTTGGTTAATTTACTTTAGCAACTTGAAAAGCTAGAAGGGACATGATTTTGTGTTTGTAAATCCCTGGGGCTTGTAAGCTACAAGAAAGACAGAGGATAGCACTGATACAAGAACAGCTGGTGACATGAAAGTGCATACTGGAAGCCAGATGAAAGATTCTTATTTATCAAAAGACTTAGAATTTAGAATGGCATTTTAATGAGGGGAAGAGCAAAAACAGCTTATTGGATTGAGCACAATTGCATCTTGGAGACAAAAGTATGACGTAAATATTCAATTCACTGAGCAATGGACATTAATTAAATTTAAAATTAATAAAAACAAATAACCAACAGTTTCACAGCTTTCTATCCTGGTAAATGTCAAACACCTTATGAATTATGGAGAATATTTACTGCCATAATCATGAAGACCAACTAACAGGGTAAGTTCAATGGTTCTCACCACTTGGCAGCATAATGGTACTGTTCAAGTGAAACAATGGGTATATTTGAGGAAACGTTCTTCTATTGCCTATCACTGGATATTTACATAGGAAAGCTTTAGTTTTATGTTTCTGATGTAAGCAACTAACTGAGGATTTGTCTGAACAAATACACTGTTCACATTAGATAGAAAGGTGCTTCTTTCCCTACGAAGCAGGATGAACGTATTGTATGTTTTCATGTTCAGTATGAAAAGAGAGGCAAGCGAATCTTTTCTTACATTTTACCTGTAATTATATCCATAAGCTGAACAACACTGTGTTAACAAAACATTCCTCAGTAGGATTTAGAGAGAGAACAAGGAAACCATATTAACGCAGCCCTTTGGTGCCACACCGCAAGAAAAGCTGTGCTGAATGAGGACAATTGGCAGCAAAGAAAACACTCTGTATGCAACATTTGGCTCTGCTAGGTTTGGAGGACATAACTGGCTGATCCTTTTCACTTTCTCTTGCAAAGGATGACCCTCCAAAGAGAGAAAAAGCTCTTCCCCATGCCAGGATTACCCTCCTTACTTGAGATAACTTTATTTTTAGAGTACAACATTTAGCATTCCTGTCCCAATTCTCAAGTAAACAGGCAAACTGGGACAGGATATCTGGGGTCAGTACACACAGCCAGTTCCTCATCTATTGCAACAAAATCCCAAAATCTCTTCCACCAGCTACATGCTCAGAAAAAGCTGCAGTGCCTTGGCGATGCTGCTCCCATCCTCACCCCCCTGACTACACAGCCCAAAGATTTGGTATTTGGAGGGCATTTTTGTGCACAAGACTAACCTGCTTTTACTTCGCTTTATCTGAGCAAAAGCAGATTTTTTCAGATACCACCATAAAAGGATGGTGGTTTGGTCCAAGACCTCATATTACTGTATGGAGCTTGCAATCAAAACCAATGTTTGTGAGTTTTTACATTCTGCATTTTACATCTGCTACAGCATTCTTCGTTATTTGAATATTTATCATCTCATGATAAGAAACTGCAGACTGAATTAGGGTAATGGGCAGCTGACCTCTCTGCTCTATGAGGTTTCATTCCAGCCTGCTGGTAAAGATCATAAACCCTTTTAAGTTTGCTTTGCTTTATCTGATGTTCCACTTCAGAATATCTCAAACCAGCAAGAAGGGGACTGAAATTAATTACCACTGCTGATTTTGAAAGATTACATACAATAGGCTGTCTTCAAGACGTTCAGCTTCTTTCTCCAGGTTTTTCGTTTTCATCACAAGTTTTTCTAGAAATTCATGCTTCTCATCCAACAGAACAGATAGCCTCCTCAATCTAACAGAAGAAAGAGATGTAGAAATGTGGTCTTAGTAGGTAGCAAGAAAAGCATTAATCATAAAATGACAAAATTAAAATATCTGGATCCCAAAGCTGATAGGTAAAACCTACTTTGCCTCCTTCTCATCTCTCCTTCTGGCCCAGTGTTTTTCTTCTTCCAGCGCTTGCTCAAACTTCTGGCGCACAGCTTTGTTTTCCAATTTAAGTTTGTCATTCACGCATTCAGCACTTTGTAGATATTTAGTAGCCTACAAATAAGGTCTGTAGATATTAGCTGAATATTCTCTCTTTCACCTTGTAATAACGCTCTATGCTGCTACAATGTTTTACATCAAAAAAATCTGAGAACTTTTAAATAAATCGAGTTTGACTTCACGTATGTAATTGGCATACACAAATGTCACATCAAGATTGCATCTCTGGATTTTCCATGTCCCCATTCAAACCAATTGGTCTGAAACAACCTGCAGGCTGTGTGCTGCTCCCAGACACACGGTGCCTTGCTGCACCTGGAGGCAGGGACTCCTACTGTGTGAGCTACGAGAGCGATGAAGTGGGAATGGGGAAGGACTGGCCACAAAGGAGCACTGGGAAGGTAGGCATGCAGTATTAAAGTGGAGGGAAGTCGTGTCATGGCTGAGGGAGACAGAGGTAGGAAGCTGGAAGAGAGAAAGGAAGTAGGAACGGAGTCCTGTCTCGTGACTGTGGGAGGGGAGTGCAGTAGAACTGCAAGTAAAGTGTGTATTTAATGGAGAGAACTTGGTACTTCCTAATGCCAATATGTCCAAGTTTTAGAATCATTGAATCACAGAATGGTTTGGGTTGTAAAGGACCTTTAAGATCACCCAGTTCCAATCCCCTGCTGTAGGCAGGGACACCTCCCTCTAGCCCAGGTTGCTCACAGCCCCATCCAGCCTGGCCTTGAATGCCTCCAGGGAAGGAGCATCTACAACTCTCTGTGCAACCTGTTCCAGTGCCTCACCACCCTCATAATGAAGAATTTCTTCCTAATATCTAGTCTAAATCTACCCTCTTCCAGTTTAAAGCCATTTCCCCTCATCCTGTCACTATCTGCCCTTATAAAAAGTCCCTCCCCAGCTTTCCTATAGACCCCCTTCAGGTACTGGAAGGCCACTACAAGGTCCCCCCAGAGCCTTTTCTTCTCCAGGCTTAGAGCCCCAACTTTTTAATGAGTGGATACCTTGTTTGATATACATAAATATGGAGAGGTCATGAAAACTTAGAAATCATCCCCAGATGGATGGATGTAGTCTACATAACAATAATCTCAGGTAGTAGGGCTTCCTTCACAGAATCAGCTGATGGAGTGCCACAGTTAGTTATCTTTTCCACACAGACGATATAAATTAATAATATAAAGAAGCATGGAGCCAATCATCAAGAATCACTATGAAAATTCCACACCCAGATTTCCAAGTCAGAATACCAACTTCATCCTTGTAAACAAATCTCACCACAATCTTCATATATACATCAGTCTACCCTATTCTCTTATTGCATATGGACTCTCTCCTAAATCAACACCCTAGTCTCACAACCCTCTAGTTTCTTGCATCCCAGCTTACAAGACCACAAGGCCTCAAGTTTATACCACCTCTCAGTACCCCCTACCCCCTTCAGCATCATAACACTTGCCCATGGTCTTAGTTAAAGAGATCTCACCACTGCCTTCAGAGCCTAAGCAGAGTAGAAGGCGAATGTCTGTGCATCTTCTACATGTTTGTATCCACCAAACGTAGAGGCATGGGCAAATCAAAGCACCTAAAACATTTCATGTCCCACTTTGGTCAGGTCTGTGATAAACTGTTTCATCAAGACCTGGCTTAGTAAAAACTCCAAGCCAGAATAAAAGTCTCTTACCTTTCCAAACTCCTGATCAAAATCCTCTTTTTCTTGTGCAATTTTTGATTGTAAAAGCAGTAACTCAGAATCAATCTGATTTCTATTAAACAAAGTCAATTTGGACATATTAGGTGAACATTAACGCAAGATTATTAAAAGCTATCATAGAAAATCATATCAAAGCTATCATATCAAAGCTTGGGTAGGAAGGGAACTCAATCAACATCAAGTTCCAGCTCCCCTGCTGCACTGGATCAAGTAGACCAGGCTGCCCAGGGCCCCATCCAACCTGGCCTTTGACACCTCCAGGGATGGATGGGGCATCCACAGCCTCTCTGGGCAGCTGTTCCAGCACCTCACTACCCTTCCAGGCAAAATGCATTGTTATTATCAGGCCCTTTGATATAAATGTAAGATATGTGAATGTCTGCATGCATTTGAGATCTATTTCATTCAGATGTTCTTACTCATTACTTCCTCCTAATATATCTGATGAGAATGAAACCTGCAAAAAAGTTAAAGACATACAGAACCACCAGGCTTTCTATTGCTAGATCTTAAAATACAAGTCAAGGAAGGCTTGTGGGCAGTATTTTCTATAGACAAACTGATAGAATAATTAATAATTAATTCAAACAGCAAGCAGACATGGCCTTCAGGTAAATAAATCCTACCAGCAGGAGGTCTACTGGTTAAAAAGGTAGAATTTGAGCATGGATTTATCCTTTTTGCTTCTGATGGACATTGTGCCACTGTATGTTTTACAGGATGTGGTCAGCACAAGAGATACTAATTTCCTTTGACTATCTTCTAAACAAACTGGGAGTCATGGAAGAAACAAGAGTCAACCTAAAGAAGTGCCTAAGGAAAGAAATGTGATGCAAAGGAAGAACAGATATCACAAGGGTGTCCTGTTGGATAAAAGGCAAAACTCAAACTGAGCAGGTTTTGAGATAATGTGCTAAATACCATGAAGGAAAAAATTACTGGCTAGATTCTTTCTTTAACTCAGCTCCTTAACTCACCTGCTTCATCAAAAAATAGAATGAGTTACGAAGGAAAAGCACTCTGAAGGAAATAAAGACATTCGTAACATCTAACAGCTTCAGAAATTCAGTTGAATGAGGACAGAAGGACAATATGTTACAATGAGGCTATAAAATTCACCACAACCCATGAGTCCACAGTCATTCACCAAGTTGCAACTACTTTTAGGCCCTTTAAATGCAAGCATAAACAAGCTCCCTAGCACAGATCCTCCTACTGGTACTCCAGAGTGTAAAGATAAGCAATTTATAACTGTCTGCAGAAGCAAGAGCCGTGACCAGATGGTGGCTGCAGCTCATTTCTTTACAGTAATTACACTGTTAATTAATGGCAGTACTCATTTCATGAAGACATTAATGGATTTGTTCTGCCATCAAGAAAAACATTAAAGTTCTGAATGATAATTTCACCCATGTTTCATAGAACTCTTCTTTTCTTCTTTGTATGGGTTCTTAACTCATCTTGTAGAGCAAAAGGGGTTCAAACAGGAAATCTGAACCATCAGAAAATCTCATTTTTCCCCATCCCCTTCAGTCATATAAACCTTCACACGACCAATGGCAGAGACAGAGGGGAAGCAGCACAGATCTACCCTTGGTGATATGTTACATTGAGGCTCTCCACATTGAACTCTATTGTGCGTAGCAAACAAGCCCACAGAAGGACACCAGATTATTATTATTATTTGCTTATTCACATCATTTGTTACACTTTGTACCTCAGGGAATGTACAGCAAAAAAAAAAAAATCAAACACAAAACAGTTACCGTCCCAACAAATAACTACACTGGGTGACAGGAAGATGGTAACAAGTGCAGAGAGTAACAGCTGATACAACCAGCCTGTGCTGTTTAACTGGATGGAGCTCGAGTCAAAAAGGAACTTTTACTGATTACTGATAGCTAATTTGGATTAAGCTGGGCTTCTCTGTAGTCTTCTCTGTCTACCCTTGAAGCCAATAGAAAGACTCCCATTTATAAGGAGAATTTTAGCTATTTTACAGTGTTAAGCAATTCCCAGGCTTCATGGAATTTGGCTGGTTCTTCATAAACACTGCTGTCACCTTTTCCAGTGAAAACGCTGATGCAGGTTCAGCAGAAAGATCAGCCCAAAGGATTCGTGAATTCTTACTTCTTTTCCAAGGCTGCCGCCACATCCGCCTGCTTGAGATCCATCTTTTTTTCCAAGTGTTCCCTCTTTTCTTTCAGTTTCGTGATGAGAACTTCCTCATTACTTATTGCCTATAAAAAATAAATCAGATTATGCCAAAATAAAATACGTCTTAAAAAAAGCAGGCAATGAATCCCTTTCCTGCCCACAATCTTTAAGATTTTATAACATCTGAATGGGATTTTCCTCTAAAGTTTTCTAGGGAGTCTGAGATTTCACAGTCAAAACAACAACTGTCTGCAAAGAAAGAATGCTGAGGAAACAGTGGTTAAGGCTGTATTCATCATATCTATCTAAAGGTATCTACGATACTTCTATTCTCAAAAAAGATTCACAATTCAGTAATTAATCAACAATGCCAATCAATTAGCTAACATGTAAGCCTACTATCCTTCTTAAAAGGCAGCATTTCACTCTAAATCCTCCCTCACTTTGACCAATTTTTAAATTAAATGTGCATCTTTGCACTAACAACGAACCACAGTGACTCTGCAGTGAACTTACTGTGGAATTCAGACTGATCAGATGTTGCAGGTCCAATAATTTTATATTCAGGTTTTCAAACATGAGCTTTTTTGCCAAAGTTTTTTCCTCTTGAGCATCAAGGATTTTTTTCATTTCTCTGTTCTGCATTAAAAATAACACAATTAATTCACTCTGAGTAATACTACATGTTGTTTAAAAATTTATATTAAAGCATCTGGAGCCTTTCAAAATTAAATGAGCACAACATCCACATTGGCAGAAAAGAAATTTCTGCCAAAACCACAGCTACGTACCAAAGGAATAAATTCTATATGTAAAAGAAATAATTAATAAATGATGCAAATGAGGATCAGAACAGGAGGGGATATGACGGTTATGAGGGTGGATAGTGATAAGACAAAGGAAAACAGTTTTAAACCGAGGCAGGGGAGGTTTAGGTTAGGTATTAGGAGGAAGTTTTTCAGCCAGAGGGTGGTGAGGCACTGGCACAGGTTGCCCAAGGAGGCTGTGGATGCCCCATCCCTGCAGGCATTCAAGGCCAGGCTGGATGTGGCTCTGGGCAGCCTGGGCTGCTGGTTGGTGACCTGCACATAGCAGGGGGTTGGAACTGGATGAGCACTGTGGGCCTTTGCAACCCAGGCCATTCTGTGATTCTATCAGGAGCTCATATGATTTTATTTCAGTGGAAGAAGCTGATTATACCTTCCCAGGAACACAGCTACAGTTCTGTTCTGAGGAGACAAATCTGTATGAAGAAGCTTTCATTTAATCTATTTGCTTGTTTTTATGTTACCATTCAGAAAGGATACCAAGTGTATGCAACTGAAAGTAGGGCAGGATATAAAAACCAGTTAAACCTTATCTCACAGTTTGGTGGTAAATATAGGCACTTTTATTTTAAGCAGTGTGTCTGGAGGGATGCAATCCCAGCATACAATCATTTGTCCCACACACAGCAAGAAGAACCGATACAGACACATCATGAGATGAGCTGACAGAAAATGGATTTTATAAACTGTGCATTTTTGATGTGTGTGTGTTTGTGTGTACATAAACCCCCCCCACACACACAGACAAAGCACATGTATCTACAACAGGAGCCAGTTCTGTGCTTGGCTGCTGTGGGGACCTAAATTAGCTGCAACAGAAAGCCAAACACAGCATTTGGCACAATTTCTCAGGGCATTTCAAAACCTTTACCTTTCCATCACACCTTTCCATCTCTTTCTCAAGCTGATTCATTTTTTCAGCTATTTTTTCTTGTAGTTCTTCTAACGCTGCCTTTGCTCTGACTATTTCTCTTTCTGTAGCTCTTGTTTTACAATCAGTCTCAAGTAAGAGCACATTTGTGTTAATTTTTGTTGCCATCCTTTCATTCAGTAGGTCCACTTTTTCTTTATGCTGTGTCTGCAGGCGCTTTTGTTCCTCACTGAAAAAAAACCCAAACCATTGATGTCTTCTGTTACTTCAAATGTTGTTACTTTTGTTGCTTCAAATGTTCACTGAAATAAATGCTTGCTTATTCATATGTTGAGGACTCAGTCTGTATTGTAAGGTGCAACATTCACCAGCACGTGTGATTAAGACCATTTAAGACATTTCACTCTAATGGAGCAGCTTTCTGTTCTTTATATTATTACCTTCTGAAAGTTCTGCTTTTCCATAGAAACTCAGAATGGTTTGGGTTGAAAGGAACCTTTAAAATCATTCAGTTCCAACCCCCTGTTACAGGCAGGCACACCTCCCTCTAGAGCAGGTTGCTCACAGCCCCATCCTGCCTGGGACTCCAGTGGGATTATTTTCCAAAAGGCTCATTAAAAATGGAAGGACTGCCTTCAAGCAGCAAACAAATGGAGAAAGACTTCCCCTAAGAAAATGCATTTGATTTATTTTTGAACAGCTCTCTATCAGCTTGCCAGGGGGTGACAGTAACACAAAATCTGTCAGTGAGAAAACAAGAATCATCTCTGCATCTTTGGGTAACTCTTGAAGAGGGAGCCCTATCACAGTTACTAAGTCATAAAATAGTTTGGGTTGAAAAGGCCATAATGATCATCTAGTTTCAGGGTTCCTGACATTATTTTTTTTTCCCCTAAACTAAGAGTTATGATCTCTGCTGTTGTTCCTTAACATAAATCATTGAAAGAGAAAACTCTCCCTTGACCAAATGAGAAGCCAGGCAGCAGCCAGCTTTCCCCAGCCAAGCTGATCGGGGTTTCCAGGGGGACAGGCAGCAGCAAGCAAGCTCTGATGTTCAAGAAACCAGATCTGGAGAAGCAGGCTTGCTGCTGCAGCAGCACAGAGTTGCCTAGAAACACTGCAGCTAGCTGCAGGGGTGAGGGACAAGCACTGCTCACCATGTTTTCATAACATTTCAGTTCGCCTTAATCACCTTGTCAGTATGTTTTTCCTCTCTCAGATAAATACATACCACAGTGCAGCATTCTGCCTTTCACAAAGGGTTTGCTTCTCATCCAATAATTCAATTTCATGAGCAATGCTTTTCAATGCAGATTGCAGCTGATTCATCTTAGCAGCACCAGATTCACGTGACGCAGCAACAAGAGCTACAAAATAAATACAAAACACACAGAAGCCCCTTAGCTGCAAAAAAGCATAGCTGAGATAATGCATAAAGGGCTTGATTCACAATCTTGGACCCACAGCTATAAGTACTGTCACTTGGCAAGGAATAGCTGTGATTCTAAGGCACTAACTAAATAACATCCCCTCAATCACATGCTTCATTTCAGCATTTCAGTCTTATCACAGTTTCCCTGAGTCATCATCATTTATCAACAAGAAAAAGTCTGCTGTGTTCTTAGAGAGCCATTGGTCTTTTCCAAACTATATGCTTACAAAATCCCCTAGGCATACAGTGAAATGATAAATAGTCACTGAACAACATCTGCACCAGCAGCTCTGGAAGCCATGGAGAAGGAGAAGGATCACCTTGCTTGAATTCAACAGCATTTCTCCTTGAAAGAGCCACGGCTGCGTGAAACTGAAGAGCCCACGTGAAGGGGCTGTGTGGATAAAGCTCTTCTGTGCACAGGCATTGCACTAGAGCATCTTTTCAGCTTCTGAGATAACAGTCACATGAGCGTACAACCACCCACTCAAAAACACTTAGAGCAGAATGGCAGCAGCTAGTATAAGCAGCCAGCTAGCTGCACAGCAACCATGCTATAGGCAGAGAGAAGGTGAGGGAGGGATCTTGCTATAAGAAACAAATTAACAAACAGAGAATGCAGCTGGAAAAAAAGAAAACTCTACTAACTCCACTAAAAAAAATACTCTGCTGTACTCAGCGAGCCTGAAGCTGATGTAATTCCACTGTACTGCAGGCGAAGCCCTGCTCCGTCAGTCTCCTGGCAGTGCTGCCATCCCTATGAGCCCCACACTTAGAACCATGCAGCCTCATGGTTACCCTGATAAGCAAATCCAACTCCACCACTTCTCCTGTAAAACAAAAAACCCCAGTGCTCATCTAAATCAGCTACTTGACCGCTGGCCTTTGTGGTTACAGCACAGTTAGAGCCCTAGCATCATTAAGGTTGGATAAGACCACCAAAATCATCTAGCCCAACCATCAACCCATCACCCTTGCCCACTAAATCAAGGGAGATGAGGTAGCAGAGTATGCCTTGGGCATCTTGAAAGTGAAAATACAAAAAAGAGAGAAAATAAAGACTGAGGTCTATTTTCATCCCTTCATAGCCAAAAAATTGAGGTACTTCAAGCCTGTGATTCTTCTGTCTTAAACATCTATTCCATGTGAGATGAATCATGTCTAAGAAGTGCTTCTCTCTCTTCATCAGCTGTAGGAGGCACCTGATTGACATTTGGTCAGATGAGTCCCACCCAAAGTAATGTTTATTATTTCATCATTATTAATCCTACTTCACAAGAAAGGAACTTGCAGCACAGAGCACTCAAGCATCAGAGAACTGCTGTGGCAGTGCTGCAATCAGAACTAATGCTGCAGTTCTCTCATTGTTCTTCTAGTGCTTGTGCACAGTCTTCAGTGAAGATGTCTCACTGTTACACAAGAGAATAATCCCTTACAGAATTGCACATCAGCAAACACCCATCTTCATACATTAACAAGTTATTGACAGCCATTTATCATTTATGTTTTCTACTTCACAGAATTTTTCAAATCATTTACATGCATTGAAAATTCAATTTTCTTCTCTTTCCAGAGCTAGTGAGGTTGGTACTACCTGCCATCTCTGCAGCAATCTCTCCTGGAAAATTGTGCATTCTGAAGCGAAGCTTGCTGTTTTTTATAGTCTCTTCTTCCAGGCGTTCAATGGTATTCCTTCGCATTTCTTCCTGTCAATTAACAAATCCTCAAGTGAGAACAAATACAACAGGTAAAAAACACTTCTTCCTTACAAACCTCTTATCCTTGCTCATACTTGTTCCTCCTTTCTTCCAGTCTTCCAAATAACAATAACTTGTTTTACAGGGCATCACTTAAGCAACAGAAAAGCCTAATTTCCTCATGGCCCAAAGCTGAACAGAGCCTGCTGCTGGCCTTCAGATACACCAGAAAGTCATCTTCTGGTTCACAGCTGGTTGTATGAAAAGGGTCACCTTTAGGGAGATGGTAGAGAGAGAGAAAATGGAGGTAACCAATTGCAGTAACCAATGGTGGGAAGCAACTGAATCCTAAAAATCGTGTGACTGAGAATTTCAGGTGGATTGACAAAGACTCCTCCAATCTTTGTGAAAATAAGTCAGTTCTTATACAGATTCTCTCATCACAACTTATGCATAAAACCAAGCCTATTTTTCTCCTTCATTTTTGCTAGCTGTTACAGTCACCAGCAAAGACAGTGCAGAAAAGACACTGTTACATTTTGCTGTCTACAAAGCAAATTCTATACGCATGACATAAATTATTGCCTTTCCTTGAGAAGATGAAATATTTAGATACGTAAAATAAATGTGTAAGAGGTTCTTAATTCCATATGAATTACATCCTCAATTAGCTGAAGTAGCGAAAAAGAAAACAACTTCATGAGTTCAGCACGTTATATAAAACACTCATCTCATAAGGCTAATGCAGAGCTGGTCTGAATAGTTGATTCAGAAGCCTACTGACAGAGAGTTTTTACAAGACTTACACCTACTTAGACAAGTGCCCTATGGAGATGCTTGTTAAAGTGCCTTCTGCTTGAAGCCATTCTGACTTCAGTGACCTCTGAGGTGTTACAACAAAAATCAGTTACCTATAAACAGCTCTTCTCAGCCAGTAGTTGAGGTATTATCTTCCACCACCACATTCAGTAAGGTTCTTTCAAGTAAAGACAAATCATTCCAAACCAACCCCTTTGCACTGAGCTGAAGGACAAAGCACCTCCTTGCTGAAATCTGTACCACCCGTTGTGTTCACTGACATTAGTGGGGCATCTAATGTAACTCCAAGAGAGAAGAATGCATTTTCTGAACCCACACTGTCCCATCCCTGGAGATGCCCAAGGCCAGGCAGGATGGGGCCCTGGGCAGCTTCATCTGGTGGGGGGCAGTCAGGGGTTGGAACTGGATGAACTTTAAGGTCCCCCCCAATCCAAGCCATTCTATGATTTTATGTTTCTCCCTTGCATAAAGGGTGTTAAGAACCTTCTGATGAAAAAACTCCAGGCAAGTATAGGCTGCTGCCTTTTGGTGGTTTCTGTGATTCTACCACTAAGTCACTGTAGGTCTGGAGCTTACATCTCTTGAGAAAAAGCAAACTACAAAGATAAGACAAGAGTTGGAAACAGAGCTTACACCCTCAGTTCCAATTTGCTAACATAAGACTCTTTCTTTACTCAACAGAAATGTGAGCACTCCCCAAGGTCCATTAACCTGCAGTGAAAAAAGGCATCCACTGCTCCCACATCAGAACACCAGCAGATGAGCTGAGGCTTGGATCAGCTGTATGGTCTACTCTACTCAGGTTGGTTTGTACCATCACAGCCAAACCTCTGCAGGCAGCAAGCTGCATGCAAACATCCCCCAGCTTTACCCAACCTGCTTCTCTCTTGGGGTAGAATATGATGTACCCAAGAGACCATACGTAAAATTACAACTGTTGGAGACTGATTTTGTGGTTACTAGCCAACTTTCTGCTGTATATCTCAAGCTAAGTTAATTTTTCTTACCAATTTTTCAATAGCAGCAATAGTGTCTTCAAGGTGCTGCACAATTTCCTCACTGAATGCACAGTCTTCATTTTTTATGTGTTTTTCTGAAGTAAAAGAGACAGTAAAATAAAAATGGATCATTTTCAAAGCTTTAAATACTGCTTTTCTGCTCTGCAAAGATAGTTCAAAAAAAAAAAAAAGACTCGCTTAAAAATTATTTGCTAAATTTCTTTTGCATGGTCTAAAGTAGGTCAGCATCTTTCACATTCCTCCTGGTGCATGAAAAAGGCAGATGTGTGTGGGGCATATGAGGTCCATGGGTCCCGATCAAGTTCTCAGTCCTAAAATGGCTCCAAGTTAAATTCTATGGAAACCATCTTTTAAGACAGTCACAGAGAGAAGTTTGCAGAGGTTATTAACTGAAGTAAAAGCTCTGGATCAAAATAATTTCCCTTTCAGGAAGGTGCAGCTAATCTTTTCAAGTAGTAATGGCTTCATTATGCCTCCTTCCAACAAAAATACTAATCTGGATTGATCAAAATCTGAAGTGAGATTTACATTAGTGCGGAAGCTGCTCTTTGTATTGTTAAATTTCATTTAGCTTGAGCTAGAATAAGAATTGCTGGGATTTGAATTCATCCTAAAGATTACTGTACCTGTTGCCGTGGCATGACATTTTTTGATACCCTGATTTTGTAACAGAGACTAAAATATTCACAGGGGGAAAAGAGTAAATTCTTAATCTAAGAATAAGTAGATTTCACCTTATCCTGAAGCAGTGGGAGCAGAGACACACTGCTCTGCCTGCCCGGCTTCAGGCCTGCTGAGCAGCACCTGCCAGCCTTAAATTCAACACAACAATGAGCTGTTTTCTAGAGAAACACAACAAAAGGTAGGGTGCATTGCACGTAAATAAAAATCCATGCTGAAATCTAAGTTCTGCTTGTGAAGCCTTATTTTTCCAGTCCTTTCAGTCATCTCCCTTTCCGAGCCCCTCTCCGTTTCTTTGTATGCTTCATCCTTTTGTAAAGCCTTTCTATTATTTTCTTACATTATGCTCCAAGGTTCATTGTTTGATGCCACCTCCGTCACTGTCAAAACTCTTCTCTTTATCAAACCCTTAAGCTTTTTAAACATGGCACAGAAATCAAAGTGACATGCAGAACGCACCAGCTATCCACTTCCTGGCCTCTCCCATTCAGAGCCGCAAGCACAAACTTCCTGCTCCAAAAACAGCACCAGTCAGAGATTATCCCCTCCACACAGCCGAACATCACTTGCATACCACATTCTTAAAGACTATCAGGCCAGTGTTCCTTCACACTTCCAATCCTTCCTCCAAACTGTTTGGTCCTTATGGCAGACGATGCACAGCACCTGGCAGTGGCCAGCAGGGCAGAGCTCTGTGACCACAGACATTAACTGGTGGGATATTTCTACACCAAATCAGATCTCATACTCCAGTTTCTGTCACCCCAAGACATCCATCCCATCTGTGCGTGCTTTTTTCTGACCTCTAGGTTTTAAGCTCTATTAAGGGACTTTATATTTGTACAGTCTTTGAAACTAAGCTGTTGAGATGATGCCCTGCAACAAATCTCAGAAGGAACGGGGAAGCTCAGCTCCTTGTTCCACAGGAAAAACACAGTCCTTCATTTGACAGCTGAGGCCTTTGGAAGTGAATATTTTGCGACACATCTCTAACCACAGGCTGTGCCCAATCCTGGTAACGTATAAGAAACCAGTTTTGTTAGACAAGAATAACTCTCCATCACGGTTAAACAGATTTGACTGCAATGGAAAGTTTTGAATGTTCTGAAATTGGAAAATTTGAAATGATTACCAGAGGCAACATCCCTCTGTGTGCAATCCATCCTTTGGGACTGCTCAGCCTTAATACTTGTCTGCCCCTACTTCTCAAAGGAATACTCCAGTGCTAGATAAAGCTTGTTTGAAATTTATCTCTTCCTATTTAGATTATTTGGTGCTTTTTCTCTAGAAAACTTTATTATTCTTAGCTCAATTTCCTTGCTTACACTTAGAGCAATCCTTCTTTTGCAAGATGATTAATCTTTCCTTTTAAAGCAAATTTATTCTGCTTTTAGTCATTGCTCCGTCTCCTTCATAAAGGCCTTTGCACCAAATTGCTGATTGCTGAATTGTTCCAATTTTGCATCCCTGTAATCCACTCATCTACCCTAAAAGCAGAGCGTATTTTCCACAGGAGGCAGAGTGATAAATGTGAATCTATTGGTCACATTTATCTTCCAAGAAGGCTCGAAAGCTCCATAAGCAGATTTTTGTCTGATACAAAAAAAAAAAAGCAAAAAAAAAAAAAGCAATTCAAGAACTTGTAACTTCTCAATGCCTAAAAGCATTGAATCTGTGCTTTCAGCTTATTTAAAATGTCCTTCTTTCATATACCGTGCCATGTTCTCACTTTGGAGGCTGTGGGGACCACAAGCACCTGCCTCACGCCACCTGCCATGACCACAGAGCAAGGCACATTTGCTTTCTAAATGTACCACCAGATTTCTGATTGAAGCAATGCCCCACAGTGTCACCGTCATGAGGAGGTTTGTGATGCAGGTATAAACTGCAGCTGTTAGTGAAAACGCTGTTTTAAGCCATGTTTCTAGAAATAAGATGCAGTGGAAAGCCTTGAAGAAAAGCCCTAGACATCTTCACATTCGTGCTTGCCAAAAAGTCTTGAGAGTCCCACAGAGGAGCCAGATGGCCACATATGTGATAACAAAACCAAAAAGAAAAGGAGGAAATGCTTTAATAACCATGGCAGCTATCTCATTTAGAAACATGCAGCCTACAGACAGCTTGTCTCCACCAAACGCTTGTAGTGACTCTTCTTTCCTCTGGATTTTATGTCTCCCACATTAACCCAAAAAAACGGGCTGCAGGAAGGAACAGCTGATGGCCAGAGCAGCCATGGGATTAACAGTAACAATATTTTCTGAGGATAGTTATGACAAACAATGCTGAGGCTAAAAAAATACTTATTTTCCCTATTAAGGTGTGACCTCCCTATCTTTACAGTACAAAACATCCAGTACAAAATATAGCACAGCTCCAGGTTTGGGGCTTCCCCTGCTCTCATTCATGCCAAGCTGTGGGGTCAACCGGATGGAGAGCAGCCCACCCTCCCACATGCGGCACAGCCTCATCCTGCCATGGGGAACAGGAGGTGCCTCAGCAGCCCCCCAGGCCCTGTGCATGCTCACCCAGGCTCTGCAGGCAGCGGATAGCAGCCAAGGCTACCGCAGAGGGTGGCAAAGCCACAGTGCCTGGCTCAGGCCTCAACATGGCGGCTGTGCCAGGCCATGCTGTTGCTAGGACACCGGGCACTGCAGACCAACAGCCACTCTCTGTCACCTCAGCTCCAAGGAGAGCAGACTGCGTCTGCCTCCCGAGAGACCAAAACATTGCTATGTGCCTACAAGTATCTAGAACCACATATGAAATGGCATTCTTGCAAGCACAGCACATAAAGTACTCCCACGCACTAACATTTAAACGTGATAATTTCTGGCCTTGGAGGCTACGCTGGTTCCCCAACCTTTCAGAACTGGCAAGGTTTTGAAATAATAAAGTGTAGATTCTTTATGTGCTGCCCCGAACCTGCAGGTTATACCTGAGTTACATTTTGAAGCTTTCCCATGCAGCTGCGGCAGCTAACATCTATCTTTTAAATGCAATCACCTGTGTTGGCCTTATCACCTTAAAAATGGGGGCTCTAAGAACAAATATCTTCTATTCAAAATTTAAGATAAAGTTATGAGTGAATGTGGGAATATCAGGTAAAACTACTGATTTGTAACTGGAGGTACTCAGATACAGCACTGGGGGATGTGGCACAGTGGACAAAATTGGTGGTAGGTGGACAGTTGAACAAGATGATCTTAGAGATCTTTTTACATTACATTAATGATTCTGTGATTCCATTCTATGATTCTTTGATTATTTCCATATAAACTGAGCTCAAAGATATAAATCATCAGCAGGACAGCATCACTACTTAATTACTTACAAAATTCAAATGCAAAGTGCTGCAGTTTTCCTCTGGAGATAACCAGCTTGTTAAGAGATGGCCCCTTCTTCCCTGCATATTTATGGCTGCTGTCACCCTGCCAGGCTATTACTGGAGACCTTCTTCATTCATGCTCAGTATTGATTTATGGCTCAGCAAGGGACAATCAGCAAAGTCAACAGCATCCTTCACCTCTGGGTCGCTAAGAAACTGCTCTGGAAATTGCCAGGTGCTATCCTGTATTAAGTGACTTGCTGTTAATTCTGTATGTCAGTGTCTGCTACCTAGTAGGCTGTAGCAAACTTCTGGTAATGCTCTTCTGCAGGTTGAATATACTAAGTAGAATCATAGAATCACTGATGTTGGAAAAGACCACAAAGATCATCCAGCCCAACCATCAACACATCCCCACAGATCATGTCCCTCAGTACCACATCTACCTTCTTCTTGAACACCTCCAGGGACAGTGACTTCATCACCTCCTTGGGCAGCTGTGCCAATACTTCACCTTTCAAAGAAGACATTTTTTCCCAAGTACCTCCCAAGTTATCTCCTAGAATCAGCAGACCCACGTCTTTATTCCACTTCAATGGAATGGAAGGCTTCAATGAACTCACTGGTTCCAGAGAATAGGCGGTTTGATACTTGGCCAGCAGTTGAAATTCAGGCACCTCTGGGCCAAGTAAACAAATCGATTTCTATAATGCCAAAGTCCTGGGGACAAGTTTTCAATTTTTTTACTGAATTTAACTCATGAACTGGAAACTATACTTGAGGAAAAGCTAAAAGTTAATTTCTATTCAAGCAATTATGCATTTGTGGGTATTATTTTAGCTGTTCTTTCTGTTTGTTTGGTATTAGTTCAGTCAGACTTTATCTGCAGATGTTGCTTTCAAACTCTTCATAAAGACTGGGGGGCTAAATGTGGACATAAAAAGCACAAGCGGGAGCAAAAGATAGGTCATAAAGTAGGATGGTTTTACAACTGCAGCAGGGCATTTAAACTACAAGGTACTTTGATTTCTAGCCCTAGACTTCTAGGAACTTATTGCTGCCTTGTGTTGGAAATAAATTGTTGAAATGTGTTTGTTGCTGCCTTGTGTTGGAAATAAAGTGTTGATCACTGAATGGGGAAAGTAAAATCCCTGACCAGCTCTTTGGTAAGAGTTCCCAGACAAAGCAGCACCAACTTGCAAAAGCTACCAGGTCTGAATAAACAGAATAAGAGTATTGTTGGATAATCATTATTTTCCTACATCAGCGTGAAGCATCTTAATTAAGCAGTAGCCTAAACATATTTCAGCCTTCCCTGCATTCAGCCCCTGGGACCATACAAAGAGTGAGGATATCCCCCTTCCCAGCCTTCATTTTGCCTATTTAACAAAAACAAATTCTTCCAGCCTCCTTTCCTGTGATAGGCCCTACATTCCTTTGGATACCCAGTAGCACTTCTCTGCCCCACTACAGCCATCCTCTGTTTATCCCTCTGTTAGGCTACTTAAGGTTTTATTGACAGTTTCCAATCACTGACCTTCTAGCCTACAAAAGAATTCTCAACCAAGGGCATGTTCTTGCACTTGTGATGCAAAACATCATCCATTTTTTACTGGGCTTCAAGGCTACTGAGTTCCTTCCACATGGAATCTCATTAACCCCCTCTGATACTTCATTACTTTCAATCTTTACCAATGCTCATTAGCATCCTTTGCCATCTAAGGTATTTTATTTATTTTTCAGTCATTTAGTCAAAATTTGGCTCATATTTGGGAAACTTCACTGCTGATCTCTAACATTATAAACTGTCATCTGCTCCAGAAAAACTCCTTAAAATCTATTAATCATTTAATCTGGTGTGCTTGTAACTTCTTGCATGGCACCATATCAGAGACTCCTGGTACACGCGCGTAGTACCTTATTTATTTCTGTACAATTAACAAGTGTACAGTTAGAAGAGCGGTGTGGTTAGGATGGTATTTTACAGGTTTATAGTCAGAAGGATCATTGTAGTGGAAAGGGACAATCAAAAAATGCCATGCTCACCCGTGTCCTAGGCTCACAGTAGAAAACTCCAAAAGGAAGACTCTCCAACCAGAGACCCTCCCATAGCAGCAGTCAGCCCTTCAATGAAGTCTAGAAGAGATGTTGCTAGGCCCCACTCCTTCTGGTCACACAGCTGAATTGCCTTCACCTGTGCTCTCAGGGCTGACCCAGTCCTTTCCCCAGGTGCTCAATCAGTTGTTCAGACTGCAGGGGAAGGAATATTTACTCAACTCTGGTGTGACTGGAGAGCTGTGGGAGTACCTCTGGCTAAATGGCAGTAGAAACAATATTTTCTTTTAATTTGCACTATTGATACAGTATGTGAGTCATAGACTTGTGATTGCTGTTGCCAAAGTGGGCGAGGTAAAACACTTGAGACTATGGGAGAATCTTGGTTATATCCTGATGTCAGAATTTAAATTTGGACATATTTCTGAAAGCGTTCAGAAGTGACACTACAACCATCAGGGTTTTGTACTCCTCACGTTTTCTTAAGCTGGAGTGAAAACCTGAAGTGCAATTTTTGGTAGTTTTGATGTCCTCGGTTCCTCACAGATCTGCATTTCAAGTAATGATAAAGCTAATAAGGCTGTGGATGTTCCTTCCCCAACAAACATCAGTGGAATTAGGAGGAATGAAACAGGGCCTCATCTCTAACTTGGCAAGCGAAGAGTATTTTGTATGAAGACATCTGCTGTTCAAGTCATCCCACTGCCTGGATGTTCCTCTTCAATTTTCCTTTTCCACTTCCTTTTCCTATTTCTTCCCCTTCCCTTTTCCCCTCCCTTCCCCTTTATCAGTAAAAATCACATCTATTAAACATAAACATTTTTGGATTGTTATGGGCTACTTTACATCACTTTGGCTAAATTACAGGGCTGTAAAAAGAATAAAAAGAGAACTAATCTTTTCTTTACAGCTCCCTCATAAAGGAAAATATGTGCAAAATGGCCTTGCAGTGAACAACGATTAGCTTCACTGGTCTGAATTATTTCACAGCTTAAACAAAGAGAGCCACGAGGCTGCATAAATTGCAGCCTTGAGGGTGAATCACTTTGATATTCAGTGAACACAAGAAATGAGCCTGAGCTGCTAGTTCAGCTGCAGACAGGAGGGTAAAGCAATAAAAGTATGTTAGGCACGCTTCATCTTTTGGCTTCTCTGGATAGACTCCTCCTGCAGTTCTTTTCTGTCTCTTCTGCATCCCCAAGCATTTGGGCAGAGGCAGAGCAGATACTAAAGGGATAATGAGGTGATGGGAACTCAGAAATGAGCAGATGTCAATCATAGGGGCTTGCCCGAGTGTTATAGGGTCTGCCTGCCCACAAAGCCTCAGTATCTTTCCCCTGTCCTGGTGCAGGGCAGGGTTTTGCCCCTCTCTCCTGTAGCTGCTCTCCTGAGCAGCAAGAAAGCCCAGCAGAAAGAGGCTGCTCCCCTATCTTGTGAGGCATTGCAGCTATTGACTCACCAGCAAACATCTCTCCCTTACCCAAACGCAATATGTCCCACAGTAGCAGCCGGTCTCACCAGCTTCCTCCATGCCAGCAGCCTCGCTCCAATCATTCCCTCCTTCCCAGGAAGCTCATATGCACAATTACTGATGAAGCAGCTTTGAATTCTCTGCCTGAGAAAAGACAATATTAAGAAGATCTGGGAAGAGACACAAAGCACTTGCTGTTTGCAAAGCCGCACTGGGTAAACACAGGAGCTTGCCACGCATTTCCCTGTGCCCATATGGAGAAGGAAAAGCTTACAGGCTTAGAGCCGACCTGCCTGTAACCCAGCAGGACGGGGATGGGAGCCAGCCGCCATCTGAACGTGTGCAAAGGTTGTGGGGAAAAAGACAGCCTCTCTTTATCTGGATTAGCTGCTCACAGACTATTGTATCTTTCTTCTCTCCTCCAAACTGCAGGGCTTTCCTGGCATTAATGTGTTTAGGATCTTATTCCAACTAGATTAATGTTGAAGAGCAGAGGAAGCGTAAAAAAGATCATCAGCAGCTCAGAGGTAAATACATAGGCTAGAGGAAGAGTAAAGTACCGCTGAACACTGAGAAGCAGGGGTGGTGCTGCATGGAGCCAGGAGCTGGACTTGATCATCCCTATGGTCCCCTTCCAACTTGGGATATTCCATGATTCTAAAGGCAAGAGCATTCCCGTTCTGTATGAAACCACCAATGGAGTATTCATTTCAAGGCACATTGACAGGTATTCAGGTGACATAAAGCACCAGCAGAGCACTTCTGTAGCTATTAAACACCTCCTTCATAGGCAGTAACTTAGGAGAAAAAGTTGCTGGAAGATACAGGTGAAAGCTTCACGAGCTTTCACACTCAACGTGTGCAGGCCTCTGTCACAGCAAGCTGTGCAGCAGAACCATGCAGGAAGGGTTTGCTAACAAGGATTATAGAAACATCAGGCATGATGGCTTTCTGCATACTTACATCTTCAAGGCTATGATGGGAAGTCCTGCTGTGATCCCAGCAAGGTGACAGTGGCTGTGGGCAGCTCCAGCATGGAACAGTGTCCTCTAAATTGTTTCTACCCACAACACGAACCCATCCCATCTTGACTGATACTGACACATATATTGGAAGCTGGTGGGCTTCAAGTGCTGGTTTGGAAAGGCCCAGTGTGAGACGAGAGAAAAGTAAAGAAGTGTGGGTAGGAGAGGTGGCTTGCAGGGGTACAGTTGGGGTGATAGGGCCTGGAGAGAGGGAGATGCTGGAAGGGACAAAAATAGGGGTCTTGGGCTTTCTTGGTTTAGACTCTTAAGATTATTTGGTCTCTGCTATAAGGTTTTCTTTTTATCTTATCTCCAAACTTAGAGAAGATGTAGCCTTTAAATCCTGCTTAGAGTTCAATACTACGAGAAGTTAGCCTTGTGTGTAACTGTGTTGTTGGTGCTTGGAGAAAACATGGTTATTGGACCAGTGGGATGGGGCAGTAAATGTGGTCATTGTCAATATTACTCTCCTGAGAAGTACAGTACATGCACCAGCCATTTGAATGCACTTGTTGGAAAGCCTAAGAGGCAGCTAAAGCTGGGGATAGGTGTTGAATTTTAACTCCTGGCTGCAAACTACACATGCCGACACAAACATATTCCATTTGATCAAAAGCAACACGTGTCACACTGAGGTGTTTGCTTTTGTCCTTGAGAAAAGATGCTCGTGCCTTTATGCAGGTGACAATTCAAAATGTTCCAGTACTTTTAAATGAGAGCAAAGAAGAAAAATTAAAAATAAACTTTAAGAGAAAATAATGGTAGCTGAGACCCATCCCAAGAAATAACTGGCTCAGTTTTCTGCCATTTCCTCCCCTGCATTTGTGTTATACATTTGTACGCAGCCAGCCCTGCTACAGCCTGGCCTAGGACAAATGTCACTGTGTGTGTGTAAGAGATGAAGATGAATTAAGTGAACAAATCAAAGGAGAGATTTCAATTCAAGAAGTTCAGATAAGCGTTTAAGGACTAGAGAAACTGCTGGACAGGCTAGATACTGGTGGTTGTATGGGACTGCATCATTTTGTGAAGTGAAGCACGTGTGGATCACAAGGGAAAGGAGAGGGAATGTATCTGTCCAGACTGCAAATGTCAAAGTAATTCCAATGGCAACGAGAGGGAGGACTTTTTACATTTAGTAACATTTATTTCTGCATTCGGTATCAAGTACATAAGTGCAAATATTCAGAGTCCATAATTAAGTCCATTAGGAACTACAGAGAATGTAATACAAATTGTAATAAATTTAACAAGCTGGAACTTTCCAGTTGCCATACATGTAAATCAGCCTGTCAATCCCTTACGACAAAAGTACTGGGTTTTGTTTTCGTATTTTTGGAGTTATACAAAACTGATTACCATAAGTACCGATTACTGTTTATTTTATTTGTGCTGGAAAACACTAAAACATCAGTCTACAATCTATATAGTTAATAAAGATGAATCCAACCAGCAACCCAGTGACGTAGAAGCAATTTTAACTATTGCATCAGTGCGCTAAGCAGGAAAGCCCCTAGCCACATGTAACATTGAAAGTTATAGAAGCAATGCCAATAGAAGAAGGAAAAACACTAAAAAAATAAAATAAAAAAGGTCAATAGTATTTAGGCGCTCACCATCATGCACTTTATAAGCAACACAAAAAACCACATCTAGTACACTTTTCTCTTTGCTATACTTTAGTGCTTGACACAAGTGATTGCAAATATTCTAAGTGCAGAAGCAGCAGGGGAAAAGCACTGCTTCCGAGTTTCACGTTTCTAATATCATGGTGTTGAGAAATAAAACAACGATAAATTTGCAGTAAAGTGTAAGAACAGAGCTGTTTCACTCCAGATTCCCCCGTTATTCATTACTGTAGTCGATGGATTCTTGATGTCTGCTTTACTCTGCCTTTCTCTTAGCACCTGGGATTTTAGCCTGAATCCTAGAAATAAAGAAAAAGAGAATTGCACATTCAGACAGTAACTCCATTCCAGTGGATCCTCAGCTGGTGTCTTAGCCAGGGGTAACTGTGATCTGTGCGTTGTGGTGATGGGTGGACTACAGTCTAACAAGAAATAGAGGTGATTCCTGCCCATGCACTCCTATAGGCCCCATACTGTAAATGTCCTGGTTGTCAATGGTTATGTAACCACAGGACATGCTCAGTGATATTCTCCTGCCCTTTGTTATCCTACCCTGGGCCATTGTGTACCGGAAGCCAGGAATGAAGTTTAAACAACCAAAAAAATTAAGTATAGACTTTCAGTGCTGCCCAAGGCGATGTGTTTTCAAAATCACAGAACTACTGTCTGGAAATGTCTCCTGGAAGCCTGTCAGTCAGCCTCCTCCCAGCTGCAGCAGGACTATTGCCAATGTCCTGGCAATATGTCTCTGTCCTGCTGTACCTTGGAAGCCTCCAAGGAAGGAGGTGCTGTACGTCCCCAGGCAGCCTGCTCCAGTGCTGTATTAATCTACTAAAGAAAATTTTTTCCCAATATCCACCATCAACATCTTATGGTAGATTTGTGTGTTGCTCCTCGCAACAAGGAAAGGATGACACAGGATCACAGCTCTGCCTCAGCCTTTGCTCATCTGGGAAGGACTGCAAGCTTCTGCATGCTGACATCTGGGTAGGGCATCACTGATACGGCACCTTGCCCCCAGGAATACCCAGCTCTCAGCCACCCCAGAATACCACAGCCTCACAGCAAGGTCAAGTGTGCTACTGAACTCACTTTGCCACAACAGTGTTTATGTGGGTCCGCACAAGTCCCAAGTATTGATCAATCTGTGCCTGCCAAAACCAAGAGGAGACGAAGTCAGTGAGGCATTAACAAGGCAGAACCAGACAGACATGGCAGAGCTGCACAGACGTACCTGATACTTGTCATATACAACAGGGAGAGTAAACATAGACACCACAGCTGAGGAGAAGAAGAGCACAGTGTTAAATTCCTGCTGATCAGATTCCTCCAGAGAAGAGACCTACTTCAAACAGCGACAAACATGTATCGTGCCACTTGGTCAGCTGATCCACCAGGGATCTTTGTATTAAAAATTAACTTTGCTCAAATCTCCCAAATATGGGTTTTCCATAGCAGCTGCAAAACTGTGAAACGCATATTGATTCTAGCAGTCCGGATAATGGAATAGGAATAATGAGCAAGGCAAAATAAAAATTGGTGGTTTAACTATGAAGAAGGCACGATAAGGAGAGGCTATTTTGCCCAAGTAGAAATCACCAGGGAATTGAAATTAAAAATAGATTTTAAAAGAAATGATGATTTTTACCCATTATCAGAAGAGTCAGGCCATTGAAGAGGGCTCCCACGTAAGTCAGCAGCCACATTAGTACTGCAAACTAAATGAAAGACACATCATCTCCAGTGTCAGCTAAGAAGAAATGAGTTCACTTAAGTAGCTAATATAATGGCACATTAGCCTTTTTTAATGTGTAAAGGGACTTGTTAAGTAAGGCAGATCAGGAACTAGGTATTTTTTCTGGGTGTATAAACCCATTTTCCTTTCTGCAGTTTACCGCTTCTCACACTTCTAGCTGAACTTTCATGCACATTTTGGGCTTAATTGCATTCATTTAGGACCCCGCATTGAGCATGGCATAGGTAGATTTCTGCATCCAGTTTTGATGAAGGCAGGGGTCATTCAAACCCCTGCCTGTGGCTAACACCACAGTCATAATTCCAATGACTGAAAACTATTGAGAACTGGGAGAAGGGTAAGTTCTTCTTAAAAACTGTAGTAATTTAGAAGACTAACCTATGTCTGCTCTCTTAATGATCTTCCCTTTGCTCTAGAGAAGATCAGCTTGGGTGAAGGTTGAAAATAAGTATGTCTCAGCAGGGAAGGAAAGAGGACAAATCTTCACAGAAGGAAATCCCACAGTTAGGAAAACTGATCATCAGAGGGATTAAAGGGAAGGACACCATTTTGTGGCAAGGTCACAGAGAGCACAAGAGATGCTTCCAGACCTGCAGGAGCTAAGCTGGTCCTCATCTTTTGTAACTCCTGTATTATAAATAAACAACTTCAAATGCAGATTGCCTAACTAAGCTACTGAAAGCAAGCAGATTGGAAATCAAACAGCAGAGCAACTTTGATATCTGGAGCTACACAAAATTCAGTTTTATAAGGACAGTGTCAACATGGGAAACAGCACTTTGAAATGTAAATTGGTCCTCTAGAGAGGGGTTAAAAATATTTGAAGCAATCCTACTTTTAAAGAATCCACAAGGTCCTGAACGAGAAAGAGTCTCCTCAGCTCTTTGACTGTGCTGTTGACGTATAGCTGGAGACAGTCTGTGTATTTCTGAATCTGGTCCTGTGAGAGATTCATTTCCATATCCAAGTAGGCTCTGCCAGAAACACAGGGCAGTTAGAAACCCAGCCAGGTTCACCACTGTGTACACTCATGCCTGTACTCCCATCACCCCCTCCTCCCCTCACTTTTCTGTAGCAGGAGCAATGTAACCCCTCCTGCAGGCACACAGCCACCAGCACACGCTGCCTTTGCCCTGCATTACCTGTCTGCCTGGGCAACTGCATGCTGCATGGGACAGCCTGACTACAGCTTTGCCCTGGTCTGGATGGGCTCTCTCGTTATGCCTCCCAAAGTAGGGTGCAAATCCTCACTGGCAGGGTTCCCTACAAACTTCTGTACAACACTACTGTTGCAGAAGGGGACTCCTCCAGCTAGCAGCCTGTGGAGGAACAAGTGCTGCTGCCTAGCCATGTGTCATCTTTGGGACCACTGCTGCCCAAGGCAAACTCATCCCCTTCTTGCTCCTCCAACCCTCTGCCTACCCTACAACTCCCACTAAGCTATGCTCAGATCTTGACTCCCAAGTAAAAACAAGGGAGCAGCAACCCAACTAACATCTTTCAGGGTGTGTTGGGCAGCCACATCAGTTCCATGGTTCATGGTTCCCATGGTTCATGGGCTTATTGGCACAGCACTGGATGAAGTTTCCTAGATCAGCTGGAACAAACATCCCAAGAAAAAAATGTCCACGTTTCAGAGGACAGGTGCTTTCATGGATTTTTATCCCCCGTCCTCCCAATCCCCCCTCTAGAATCTGAGCCAATACGACTCTTAAGACTCTGGACAATGGAAACCCCTGTTATGAGCAATAATTTTATAGAGCAGCAGCTGAAGAAATGTGACTTGACACTAGGAATGGTTCCTCCACAAGACACCCGATCCCCAGCCATGACCACAAAGCACTCACTTGAAGGGATGGCCCTCGTCAGTCTTCTGCACGGCCTGTAGGACTGATTTGTAGATTCTGAAGCTAATGGTGGCCGAGAGGCCGGCGAGGGCCAGGTAGGCCACAACACTGACGACGCTGAACTGGGTCAGGGAGAAGAGCAGCAAGAGGAGGCTGCCAAACACGATTCCTGTCTGCTTGATGTCGCGCCAATACAACAGGTTGATAGCTGGGGAGAGAAGAACAACGTGTTAATGGCAGGAGCTAGGAGGGCCTCAAGACCACTGCCATGCTTGGGGCTTTCACTGGAGGATGAAGGGAGAAGAGGTGCTCCTCCTCACACCAACATCATCTGGAAGTTCCTTGGCTGAAAGCAGCTCAGTGACTTCAGAGGTGGAGGAAAGGAGAACCGATGGTGTAGCTGGAATCCTTGCACTTTATGCAGCTGGATGTCTGTCCTCAGCCACAACTTTGCAGAGAAAAGTTAAGAAAAAAAGCTAATAGAAGTTCCTATTTTACACTGAAACTCTGGATATATATTTTTTGGTCACCAGTCCAAATGTTGTTTTTCCACAAAACGCCTTCAAGTTTTGGCTGCTGATAAACAAATGAGAAAGTTTGGGGTTAGCCACAATAAACCAATATCCTACTCAACTACTCAAAGATTTGACGACATCATTTTGTTACTTCTGAAGTAACACTGCTTAGCAATTACACGGATAGGAAAGCATTCACTTACAAGGGCAGGAAACAAATGGAACCTGAAAAAGCAGCGTAATTCCTCTTGCTACTACAAATCTGATTATCTCAGAACTATTTAAAAAAAAAACAACCCTTTCCTCTTTCCTTGCCTAGATACATGGGAGGTATTAGGATAAAACAGCGGGAAAAAAACATCTGCCAACAATATATTTTTGCATTGATAAAGGCGGCCATTTTGCACAGTGCTTTTCACTCAGTTTATATCATTTATCCTAGCTACTCCAGCAGGCAGTCTTACCAACAGAAATAGACAGTATAGGATCAAAATTTTAAGAAATGATCACTGAATTCAGTCCACAATGGTGAATTTAATTTATTTACACTGAGCATCTGTTTCTAAGAGGACTCTTCTAGCCAAAGAACAGGCCCATGACAATCTAAACAAAGCAGCTCTAATTTCACACACTGTCCTCATGAACAGCTTGAGCACCACACAAGCCAAGCATATTTCTTAGATGCCACTTGTCAAATAATCTGAACAAAGAGTAAATTCTGGGAAAATCCAATCTGTCAAAAGAAAATTCACAAATACAAAAAGGAACCACATTAATCCAACACTGTACTTCTTATCATCTAATCTCAAAACACTGTGAGTCACCACTGCATGTTTCCCTTGAGTCAATGAGCCATTACTCATTACTATTACACACATTAGCGTTGCTTTTCAAAGTAATAGGCTCGAGTGCAAAATTGCTGTTGGATTACTGAATGCAACATTCCCATCCTACTATAATCTCCGTCAATATACACAACATAATGACTCTTTCATATTTCTAAGTGCCAGCTCTGAGCACCGGACCTATGATTGGGAGTGCCTATGATGAGATCCAAGGACTGCATCCAGGGACCAGGGAACTCAGTGGCACGTGCTGAATGTGAGCATGTAAACTGGGGACCTGGCAGAGGCTCTCCAGCTGTATGGCCACATCTCCTTCCTGCAGGAACCCCAGGGCATGGACTGGTGGATGCTCTGAAGATACATTTACAGCACAGGGCTTGCACTCCCATCAGGGAGGTTGGCAGCAGACACAGCTGTGTCCATGCAGCTGGAACTCCACAGGGTGCTTGCAGTGTCTCAGGGCTGGAATGTGCATCTTGCAATGCATCCTTACAAAATGGCATCCAGAGGGTAAGTTTTAATGGTGTTTACTGCTTTTCGTTCTCTTTTTCAGTGAAGGCACTGCAAAATTCTGCAGCACAGCACAGCAACAGTGAGCGTTTGGACAGGCAGTAACATTCACAGCTTTTTCTGCTTAAAAATTTCTCTGTCAGAGGACACTTTTGGAAATTTATGTAAATCTCACTTTTTGAGATACTTAAATTCTGTGTTACAAAATATCTTGATATTAAATGGATAGGGAAGCTGGCTAAGGGTGCTGTATGTGGGTGGATTATCACTTGCAGATGAAACAAAAAGGCCAAGTACCAGTGACAAATGTTACCTAGCAAGTAGGCAACAGATAGGTAAACAACTGAGAGCTGAGCAACAACTACAGCAACCCATCTCTGCGGTGCTCCCTGGCTTAATACTGATTGCTGATAAGACTCAAAAGCAGCAGCTCTTTCTTTCTATGATATTCTGCCTCAATTCCTGCAAGACTGAAGGTGGCTGCATAGATGTTGATTTGCCAAACTGCATTTTCTGATTCCTCTCAACAAGGAAGATGCTGAATGGCTGAAGAGAGATTTGTTTTTGTGTGCATATGCTGCAAGCTGCCCCTTACTGAGGTGGCTAGGAGGTTTACTAAGGTGTATCAGGTAAGGAAAGCCTTGCCACAGCCATGAGATGGACAGAGGCCAAATGACACAGTTCTGGGGCTGTGTGCATGCATGAGAAAGGAGATGAGAGGTAGCTGGCCTCTTTCACCAGCCAAATGAGACCTGGGAGGGAGGGATCCTGTGTCTTTTAGACTTGACACAAATACTCCCAGGTGCGTGGAAAAAATGCATGCCAGCTGAGAGGTGGGAAATCTCAGCAAGGAGGAGACAGATGGAGGTCCTTACATGGTGCCCATGTTCAGCAGCCATCACTCTCGTCTCCAACGGAGCAGACAGTGGTGCAGGGAGGTGAACCTCATGGCTCAGTCCAGCACCTGCTGGCCCCATGACTTTACTGCCCTGCCTGTTGATCCTTGCACACGCCAGGCTCAGACAAGCATCCCCAGTGCGCAGGAACACAGTGAGCACAAGCTGACCTAAAGCTGTACACCTGACATCACCATTAGATGCTTTGGTCAATTCTTAGTGAAAAATCACACCGTGGGGTCCTGGCGCAGGCAAAGGTCTTGCAAGGCCTGGGCTTGTTGTGGGCTGTGTGGGCATACGTGATACTGCCCAGACCCACGACAATAGCATGATTCTGAGCAATGCATACTGAATCTGCATGAAGCAGGAGGCTGGTGTCACGTGAGCCCGTCGCTATGTGATGTGCATGCAGCCGGACAGCAAGTCAATCTGTCTGGCTGAGGAACATATATTTGTGAGCGCTGAAATGATAACTTCAGAGCACTGATGTATTTCAGCAAGAATTTGCAAACACGGTCCTGGAGAACAGGCACTGAAATCAGCCTCAGTTTCATTCAAAACCTTCTGTTTTGAAAACCCCAACTCGAAGTCCTGACCATGCCCATTAACATGCAGCAGCAGTTCAGCTGCAGCTTTTCATGATCTCCCTCCAGCCTCCTGGAAGGAGTAAGCAGAGTCCCTCCCTCAGTCACTTTGTGCCCTTTCCAGTGCGACGCAGCAGAGCTCTGGCTCAGTTGTTGAGTTATAAAAGGGCTCTGGGTTATGCCAGAACACTCTCAGTCTCCAAAGACTTTGTATTTATTATGGGGAACTGGCCAGCAATCTCTAAGAAAGCAGTGTTGCAGACTGCTGCAGGTCACTGCTGCTGTCTTTAAAAGAGTTTTTTTCTGCAGAAACACATTTGATGAGCTATTTATCTGAAAGAGTTGCCTGTCTGTATTTTTTAACTCACAACAGAACTTGTAAAATTTTACTCAAGTAGCATGAATTGGAAAGAAAAAGCTTTCAGTGCCTCCAGCGGTGCCAAGCAGTGCCTCAGCTACAATTCATAGTATAATTTCATCTTATCAAATGAATGTGAGGTCTTTGTTTGGACTCATCTGCCAGACTAATGATGGTCAAAGGTATATTTTCTGATTTAAGCAATTACCTGTTGATATCAACAGCTAGGAAATATCAATGCTTGCAACGTAAATTAAAAGTAACCTCCCAAATATGAGTAACAGCAGCAGCATGCAGTGCTTGTGACAGGAAGAAACTGCTCCTAAGCACAGTGCCTGAAAGCTCACTCAGCTCACACCATGACTTTCAGCAGAAAATGTTTCTGCTCCTGGATATTTGGCATCACAAAAGCCAGAAAAAAGACCTGGAGCTGGAAAGAGCAGTACAAGAGGGTGAAAAGCTCAAGATGGCTGAGGTGGACCAAGAAATGATGCTCCTGATTCTCTTTTCCTCAAGTCCAGGTGGAAACGATGAGAACTGAGCTCTGGTGGTTGCTGTGGTTGCCAGAAACATTGTAATACGGGGCAGCTGCAGCCCAAAGCTCCTGGGAGAAGATTCCAGAGAAAGAATGGGGGATTATGACCGACCTGTGGCTGAGATGTGTTCCTGCCTTCAGATTTCTGCATCACTTAAAAAAAATAATAAATGAGACCTTCCCATTCAATGCCTCAAAGCAAGCATTTCAAGATGAAAATTAATGAAGTTCAGCTGTGTACACTGATCAATTCACATCTTCCACAGGTTCTCCCTACCTTTCTCTGAAGATCTCTGTTCTCTCCTGATATTGCACGTTATTTCTCTACTGCAACAACTGTATGAAAGATGAGCATCCATCAAGCAGAATTTAGTTAGCACAAGAAGTGTGCACAAAACCCTTGTGTGCAGCCTTCAGATGACAGCCATGGACCTTGAGGATCAAATAAAGGTTATATGTTTTCAGCATACTAATAAACTTGTGGATGTGATCAGGCTGCCCTCCCAACAGTGGAGGTCCCATTGGGCCTCTTTAGGAGGTAAAATCAATGGGTTGTACAGCTTCATTCCCTGTGTAATATTATTATTAATGAGAACTGAGAAAAGGTTTTTTATTCCGTATACAGTGCAATACAATAGAGGCTTCGTAATACATTTCCCAGGCCTACTGGCAGTGAAAGGCTTAGGAAATCCAATTTAAGAAGGGAAGTCTTGTTTATAGCATTGCTGCAACAATATCTGTCAACAAATATGACTACTAGAGATGAGTCCTCAAGAAGAAGTAAATACTGCTCGTGCTCAAAGAAATGCCACTTCTCAGTTTTAACCACAGGGTGTGGGGACATGATTTCCTTCCTCTCTCCAGGGAAGGATCCATAGCCTTTGCTCCCCTTCCCGCAACAGATCTGATTAAAACAGAATACAGATGGATACAACATTTAATGAGCAGTCTGGTGCCTTCAGAAGACTGCTGTGATCAACAGCAGAGCCAAGGCAGAACATTTGTGTTGTTTTACAAGGCATTTCTCCTTCATCTCCAGTCTTGAGGAATCTCTCCATACTTATCCCTCTCCTACACACCTAGTCGATGACATTCCTGTCTTCAGTCTAACTTCTTTATCATCTCTCAGCTCCAATGCTCAACCAGAACCCTGTTGAGAAGAAACCTGCAGCAGGAACAGGACCAGAGAAAAAGATACGGAATGCTCTCCAGCCCACCTCCTCCTCCACCAGCAAACTCAGGATTGCCTTATGTGAGCTCAAAAAGGACTGACAGCCTTATGTAAGACACCAGTCTGGGACTGGGTAGAGAGAAGCACAACAGGCTTGACAATAAAGAAATCAGCCCTTCAGCCTCCTGTGGTTGTTCCTGTTTTTGTTGTTGTTATTTTTACGTGAGAGAGCCGAGACCAATATTTGATCTAAAGGGAGCAAAAAGCATCCTTCCACACATCCCCTGCCCATCAGATCACATCACCCTCTGCCTTTATCAGCTTCTATGAAGGCAGTGTTGTTCTTATCTTAAGAGAGCAGAGGACAAACGGACCAAGCAGAGTCCCTGAGTGCAGCCCCTGAATGCACAAGATGCTATGGAAATCTATAGATTGTTCTGAGATGCTCCTGGACCAAACTAACAGACTCAGACCCTTCCTAACTCTATCCAAACATCTGAAAATCTGCAGATTTTCAAAATTAAGTCTCAGATCCATTTTAGTTATCAGAATATGACATGGAGAGGTTACCCCTTTGATACCAAAACAGCCCCATCAAACTCACAGTTAATCTTCCCAGAGACCTGATGAAAGTCCTCCAGTGTAGCCTTCAGCTATTGCCACATCATCACCCTCTTGCTGGACATTAAATTACTCTATAATAAGGAATATCTTAATCTTAATGTGGGGGATTTTTTTCTTTGTTCTGGCAATAAAAAGATATTGTTTATCTGTTCTTAAAAGTAAAACAAAAAGAGATTTACATTCAGATATGAAACATGCTCTTTACGCCTCCTGTTTTGGTAGAGCTACTGAAATCTCCCTTTTGATACCATCTTGATCACTGTGTTTGTTGAGAAAGCTGGCAACCAAACAGTATGAAGCTCATGCCTAAGACAGCTCGTCCCGTGATTTTAAACTCTTGATCCTGCAGTCCTGTTGCCACCAACAAGGGATGTGCCTGAAGAAGGACTGATTGGATTTACGTAGCGGCAACAAAAAATACAAGCAAATCTGGAAGTGGAAAAACATCTTGACAAACCTAACTCAGATTTCACAGGAAATCAGCTGCAAAATCAGGATGCCAATTCTCCATCAGTTAGTATAGTTTCTTGAAGATACGAGCTAAAGAGGTTACGTTAGATGATTAGTTTGTTCCAAGATTTTAGCTCTACCAAGGTCCAATGTAAAAACCAACATCTGGGACAGATCTGTAGCTGCTGCAAAGGTGGAGAGCCCATTTGAGCCAGGCAAGGTCCACACACATATTGTTAGGAAAGCACTGGATGTACTGATAGGCTGAAATGAGCTTTCATGGTAACAGAGATAACAGGACAGACTTCAGAACTGTTAATAAGACTATATGTTAATAGCACACATCCTTATAACTGTCACTGAACTTCTTTATCCCTCTTAAAGTGGGGAATGTTGGCATGAATGGCTGGTGCAGCTTCTCAGCACCGTTACCAAACCAGCTGATGTATCAGGCAAGCAGGGAAGCTGGTTGTCTGGAAATAGTCGTCAAGAAACCATTCTTCAATAACTCCAGTTTCAGTGGAATTATGGCAGCTGGACAGATGTGATGAAATCTGCAGTCCTTTTCCACACTGGTTTATAATGAACAGGCGTGTCACTTATGGCCAGCTGGGAGCTGGCACGCAGAAGAAACAGTGGCATGGGAACCAGTGTGCTACCACCAAGGAGCCCAACAGGCTGAGCTGCCAAGACCTTCCCAACCCAGAGAAACACGTGAGAAGTGTGGGGATGAGTCCCCAGCATGGACACCAGCCACCAGCATGCCCAGCTGGAGGGCTTTCTCCCCACACTCATGCATTATGGATGGCTCAATCCCAGCCTGCTTCCAAAGCACCACCTACCCATGACAATATTTCACAGGAAACAGGTGCCTGGCAGGGTTGATGTGCTCTCCTGCTCTCCCCGAAGGCTGTATCAGGATCTACCACTGACACAAGCATGCAGGATGGGTTGGTAAAACTCACTGCAATATTTCTAAATGTTTTTAGCAGCAGTCCTCCAAAGGAAATTAACAGTACGTAGATTCAGTGGGGCAAAGCCAAGCTTCACCAAGCATCCCTGCAGCTCCTCCAGACCCCTGTGAAATTTTACACCAATTTAAAGCTCTATAAGGGCAAACCAATGATATAGCTGCTTGACTTTTTATTAATTAAAACTTAAGTTAACCTCAGCATTTCATTTCCATGATTTGAGTAGAAATATGCTCAGAATTTACTGAAATCTGTGACTGCATCATTCCGTGACGTTCCTGTTACATTCACAGCCATATTCCAGAGTTTTCAGGAGGAACCATAATTCTATGGAGAACAAACTTGGCAAAATTATGCAATCCCAGATCTTCATGAAACTGATATTCTGGGTTGAGACAGAGGGTACATGAATAATAGATACCAGAAGAATCGTTGAATCAGTCTTTAGACTTTATTCCTCTGAATTTTAAATTCCTTTTTATTTTATCTGGGAGTGATCAAAGAATTGTGCTGGCAGAAATAATGCTCTGTACTTCGTGTTTTCTGCAGGATCATTTCTGAAGCAGAGAGCACCAACCAAGAACAAGAAAGATATGCAGATGATGTGGCACTGAGGCAAGTGATTTATTTCAGCTGCGTCAATTTTGTTCTGATCCTTTTTGTTTCAGACCAGCATGGGTCATGTTGTGCCATTTAATTTTCTGCCCCTTGATTTCAAAAAGGAAAGCACAGAAACAGAGAAAGCTTGCAGTTGTTACTGATGATTAATTATTGATTAAACAACGGCAGCATGCCTTTTGTTGTCACCCCTTTTCAACTTTATGGTCAAATATTCTTTTTCTTTTTCTTTTTTTTTTTCTGCTAAAAAGAGTTAAAAATTCAGCTGCCTCTAAATACAGGTGGTTCAACAACCTGACTCAGCACATCGGTGTTTTTAGGAATATCAGCAGAATCCTTCACCTTTTAGGAAATGAAGCAAACAGAAACCTCAGCCCTACCTCACAAGGATGCTCACGTTTAAATCTCATATGAAAAGACTCAAGTTTAGGCGAGGCTCTCCCATAAGAGCCGAAGGAATCAAACAATCCTATAGAAAACCCTGTGTTAAGGCATGGAAAGCCTTAGCTGCAGCAGGCTGGCACTGAACAGGTGCATCTGTTTACTTCCCAGATTCCTGATGAAAAAAACCCTCAGACCACGGATACAATTAGGTGCCAAATTAAGATTGCAGAAATGCCCCTGAAAACCAGTGCCTGTATGTCTGTCTGCCTCTTCCTGCCCTCCCCAAAAACACTTCAGGATGGATTCCTGGCTCCTGTTACATGCAGCTCCCTTTACAGAGCTGTCTGCCAGCATCCCGGTCCCTTTAACAAGATGATGCTCTAATCTCTCTCCCAGGACCCCGCTGTGAGCACCATGTACGCTTTGTTCGATGTAAACACGCACCTAAAAATTAAAAACCCCATTCAAGCTGAATGTGTCCAGTCTGCCCGCAGGACTGCCACATGCTTTTCTCCTGATCTGCCCAGCTCACAGCCTCACAGAGGCTTTGCCTTTAGCAAAACAAAGGCTGAATACTGGCTGGGAAGGGTGAAACCAACTAAATATGGCTGCAGAGCCGGCCGAGGCGCCCCAGAAGGTGCCAGCCCCACCCAGCGCAGGCACCAACCCGCTCCATATCACTGAAAATAAGCCCAAAACGGAGATGCTATTGTTCCCCTACGCGTAGCCCTGCGATATTTTCACCCAAATGGCTCGGTGGATTGCTGGGAAACGCAATAAAGCACACAAAAACAGCAACTCTACAGCAAAGAACTGTCACCAGAGCTGCGTTTTCTTTGTGCCGACGCTCAGCTCAGCCCTGGCCATGGGTGTGCCCAGGGCAGGATGCACCCAACACACATCACCACCACCTCCAGCCCCACTTTCCCTGGTCAGCACGGATTCCCCATCGCCCGGCTCTCCTACAGCCCCAAAGGGAAAAAATCATGCTGATGAGATGAGGGTGATCTGCTAAGGGATGCTTGGGAATGGGCTGGGAGGTGGGATGAAGGTGCTGCATCCCGGGTGCTCACAGGGCGAGGCAGCTGAAGGTGGGAGAAATGCATTCAAACAGCACAATGAAAGGTTCTTCCTCTTAACGTAACCCCCAAACAAAAGCTTTGCACGAAGGGAGATAAAAAGCATGCAAAGGCCCGCAGGTGAACAATACGAAAATGGACAGATCCTGCCTTTACCATGCAGTCCTTCTAGCATGCAACACTCGAACAGACATAATACCCTGACATTTCCAGTTGCTCCAAAGACAGTCCATCTTGGTGGAGTCGGCACTGGCTTGCATCTCGGCGTGCAGAGGGGTGGCCGGTGCTGCGGTCGGAGGCGCTGCGTTAGCACTCAGGCATTCCCAAGCATGGGTGGTTTATGGGGTATCGCGCCCGTCTCCCCGCTCGGCTCCGGACTGATGCTGTAAGCAGCACGGGCGGAGGGGGGAGGGCATATTGTACGCGCTGCAGTCTCCACTGCAGCAAATCAGCAGTGTGATGTGGTTGCCCTAGGGAGCAGGCTCCTTTCAAAAGGGGATGCGGTCCCCTTTCAAATCAAAAGCTTTTGCGCTCGGCGGCTCCGAGCTGCTGAAATGGTTAAAGCAACCTGATGGCAAAAGAAATAAAAACAAATTTGGGGCGGTTGGAGGCGGGGAGCACTGTTTTTCTATGTGGCTGCATGGTTGTGACTATTCGTGTTCCAGAAATTTCTTGAGAGTGATGAATTTGGGTGTTTTATTGGGGTTTTTTTGGGGGAAAGCCAAACTTCCCCATCCACCCCCAGGTCCTGATGCCTCCCTTCCCTGTGCCCGGCTGGGTGAGGTCTTGGAGCAGGAAGGGGAAAACCAAAGGCAGGATCTGGTCCCATCAAAACAATCCCCTGTCCCCCTACCCCCCATCAAAACTATTCTAGAAACAGCAGAAAACAGCAGAACACCCACACCCCTCCCACCAACCCCTGCTGCTCCTCTGCTGGGCTGTGCAGGTCCAAGCACTACCTCCCCTCACTGCCCCAAATGCTGCACACACCATGTAAGACAGCAACTTTATGAGATAATTTGTGAAAAAGCTCCCAGCAGTAACTCAGTGCACCAATGGCTGGACTGTAACACCAGCCCCAACGTTCCTGCCCCAGGGACCAAGCTGCCCCTGCCTCAGTTCCCCCACTGCAGTGATGTCATAGCAAGCCATGGCCACATGGTAGGTGAAGAATACTAAATAAAGTGCCTTACCTTCACCCAGTCTGTTTCAGGTTTTATTACTCATAAAAACCTTGCCCCAAATCCACCCCGTTTGACTGAAGAGTGACCTACGGTACAGCACATCAGCTGAACCCAGGTGGGGACCTCTCAGCTGTATTTAACCTTTCAGATCACGATTGCTTATTAAATATTTTTCCTTTAGCAATTTTATACTGAGTGCTCTTTTTTTTTCTTTTTTTTTTTAACATGAAAACAGACAGAAGCACAGAGGCAGCAGGTCACACATGCATCAGCACAAGGAAATGAGTTTGAACCTCTCCTGCTTTTTTGGCTCCAAAACCTCAAGTCTTTAACGCCTGAGTTAACAGATCTCCCCAGCTGGCAGTAGTAGGTCACTCAGCCCTCCCTCAGGTAACTCATCTCACAGAAGGCGGCCAGAATTTACAGAGTGGCTCACCACAGTCAGATCCCAACCTTTACCTAGGAAGCTCTGCTGGGGTTGCAAGGCCAACAGCTATTGTTTGTGCTTCTAAATCATCTCTGAAATCCACAGAGAGACTTGCTCTCGGCTTAAATCCAGCATTTGCAGTCCCCTAACAGGGAAATAATTAACTAATTAGTGCAGAACTGGCTTCAATTGTCATTGCATACAGTAATGTTCAATAATGTACAAGCCTCAATTTTGCATACTTCCTGCCTTAGAAAAGAAGGAGCAACTTGGCAAGGGATGGCTTCTAACCATGGTCTGGTTGGTTCAGACCCTTTGCAAAAGCAGAAAATATCTCTCTTGTTGCTTTTAGCCCTGCACACTGAATGCTCTGCACCAACACGTTACATGAGCTATTTACAAGCAGTTTTATATATAAAAGATCAGACATAGGAAATTCCCAAATCCTGCAGTCCCTGAAAAAATAGCAACATCACCGAAACTTAGGGCTATTGCACGTGATCCATCAGCAACACAGCAGTGAGAAGACACAAAATCTCACTGTACCCCACCCACAGCTCTCCATTAGCTATAATAATAAAGCAGTTTGGGCAGAAGAGAGGTCCATGTACATTTAACATTCTGGTCCCGTGATGATCTCTCCTTCACTAGCAGAGATTTTCTTTCTCCTTAAAATTCAGGTCCCCACCTCCTTGCCCAAGCCACCAAAACAAACCATATCCTCAGTTTTCCTGCTTCAGTTTCTGCTTCCTTTTCCAAAGAGTGTCTCTTCAGAGCTGTTGTATGTAGTTGGACTGCCCCATGCCATGGGCACCAGTGTTACACTGTACATGTGTCAACCCAGACTTCCACATCAAGCTTAACAAAATTGCAATGGCTAAAATGGCAATTGATTAAAAAAAGCATTTCTACAATGAGAATTTAAATTATGCATCCAAGAATATGAGCCAGCATTAGGAATAAGCAGCTGGCCACCAACAGCCTGAGGGTGAGGACTATTTTCTTGCAGCAGAATGAAACCAGGGCCACTGACTGTGGAGCAGAGCAGAGTGGAAGGCACAAATAACATGGCCCTGCCTGGATCTACAACAGGTGAGAGGTGCACAGGTCAGAGCTCACGGCACAAACTGCAGGACTTTGCAGGGATGGAGGAGAGTTTTTCTCCAGTCATGAATTGAAGCAGGATTAAAAGCAGTATGTGGAATTTCCTTCCTTCAGAACACTGTTCACAGCAAAGCCCCAGCTGCAGGATATTGCTGAGGTCATTACAGACCAGCAGTATTTGCCTATTATGTAGCTCTGCTGGAGATGATGATCCATGTAGGAAGTGTCGTGTAAGAACTCAGCAGAATAAAGTTACCTGTTTGCTTCCAGCTCCTCCTAACCTACTTGAGGGAATCCTCAAGTAATCCATGAGTAGGCAACTGCTGCCTGCCTCATCTCTTGCCATCCACTCTCACCCAGCATTGATGCAACCAGCCTTACACCAGAACTGTTCTCCAACCCTGCCTTGCTCTCCCCCTACTTCCACCAGGACTCAGCCTGCCTGCATCACCTCTGGTGAGGTCAGAGCCAGCAACATTTAAGAAGTTTCTGGTAAACAGAGTTGAATTTTGGACGTGTTGAGGGATGTGGTTTAGTGAATACTATCAGTGATTGATGAATAGTTGGACTGGATGATCCTGTAGGGCTTTTCCAACCTTGGTGATTCTGTGAATCAATGCACCAGTCCATCATAGCTCAGACGCACCCGCAGTGTTCTTCCACGGGAAGGATCAGGCACAACCCCAAACTGCAGGGCTGTCCCTAAGCACCCTGATGAAGGACAGGGGTGGAAACCAGCACTGGTTTCAAAGAATAGTTCACGATGACATATTCAAAGATAGAGCTAAAATTATCACCAGTTCTGCTCTAAGTGCAGTGACTTTGAAGACGCTTTGGACTGATTCTGTTTTGCAGAACAGAGCTCTGCATCACCCCACATCAATGCAGCTCAGGACACATTGAGGGCAGCCAGATCTGCAGCCTGGTGCTGTGAGATCCCAACACTTGGCACTTATGGGAACAATAGCATTAAGGGAGATCACTGCCTGTTGGGTTTTTTTCCTTAGCTCATTTGTTCTTAGCATTAGCAACAAAAATAGAGGGGATGCTATTTTAAAAGTCACATTAATATGTCTTGAAGCTCTCAAGAGCAATGAGGAATTTTTGCCTGAGTACTCCAAGCCAAGGGCAGCCAGCAATTACATTTTAGTGATGAGTCTGTCAATAGCTTGGGATGGGCCAGATCCTGGCTCTGCTGTCTTGCACTCATTCTTGCTCAACAGATTTCTGGGCAGCAGAATTGCTCAGAGGCAGTTCAAATGAAAAGGGCAGGAGGTGAGAGATGTATCCTGAGTTGGAAAGGACCCATAGGGATCACTGAGATGCTGATGGCTATTGCAGGTCCGTTGCTACTCACAGTCTAGGCTTGTCCTTGTGTCTCATGCCCAAGACCTTGATGTTTTAATGCAGCAATGAATTACTTTGTTTTCTCAGCTCTTCATACCATGAAAGAAATCAGTACGCTGGTAAAAAAGGCAACATGGTCTCAAACTGGTGCGATGTACATCTAGAGCTGAATACTCATAACAAAAGAAGTGCTGTGTCCCAGCATGTCACATAATATTCTACCTTCTGTTTCACTCTCTGATCAGCACAACTGTTTTTCATACCCATTTTTTAAACTCCAAATCGGAGCTCTTTGTGAGGTCTTAGGCAATAGGCATGTGACATGAGTCAAATGAGTGAATGAAAGAAATCAGGTGGAATCCACTTTGCACTTGTTGCCTTCCTTTAATCCTAGTGAAAGAGGCATTTGCAGGGAAACCCTTCAATTCAGGTCAACTCTGAAGAAGAGGGACATGATTACTGGGCATGGTGTTGATAGGTCAACGTTTGGACTAGATGATCTTAGAGATCCTTCCAACCTTAAGGATTCTATGATTCCTTGAAGCAGTTTTCCATTTTAGAATTTGAACTGCTGATGTATAGTCCCTCAGTGAGTAGATCCCATTCACTGACCATCCCAGGGATGCTCTGCAGGAGCTTGCTTACTGATGTGGGAGGCAGCATGTCTGACAATTATGAATCAGTTGTGATTTACTCCTGGCTCATCAAAAGTGGATAATTCCTCTTGGTTACTTAACAATGTTTTTGAACCACAAGGATCATAAGAATGAACGCTCTATTCCTGCCACTGACCTAGAAAAGTCTTTCTTTCCAGAGGGGCTACGTTTTGCAAGTGCTTGAAACCTTACAATTAGGCATTTCTCTCCTTTGGGGGAGGCAGTTGTACGCCTTCAATTCTCCTTCAAGATTTGATTATGAAGCTGATGAGCCCCTAAAACTATATCTGACCTGCATTCCCCCACTGGAGCAGTTTCGTCCACCACTCACAGGCTACCTCTGCTCCCAAGCCTGCTGCTTGTAAGCCTGTGCTTCTAAATTCGTCTCCCTTAGAGCACTGCTGGTGCTGCAGCTGGCATTATTAATTCCATTTCATTAACTGGTTGTCTTAATGGACTGGAAGACAAAAAAGAAGACAGTCCTGAGACCATAGCATTGGCTGGGCCTCAGGAGATCTGTGTTCAGCCCTCGTGTCTGCCACAGGCTTCCTGTTTAACCTTAGGAATCCTCTCTCTTGGGTCTCTGGGTTCATTTAAATTTGGGGCAGCATCTGCTTTTAAAGCCTTCTTTCTGCAACACCTGGCACAACATCTGTTCTCAAGCAAAGGAACTGCATGCATTTTTGTAAACAAGTTGCAGACAAGTGTTACTGCTATTTTTTTGGACCAATGGAGGTCAAGCATGGTTGTGAATAAGTGTTTGGATTGCACTGCTTGTAGAAATGGTGAAATCCTGCCTGGTGCTGGGTAGAGGTGAGGGGGACAGAGGAGCCTTCAGCCTCAGGAGACCAGGGGACAACATACTTGTAACAGAGTTTTGAAGCAAGATCTGCAGATCCTTCACCCTATGAGTAGCATTCCAAAAGCTCCATTGGTACTTCCAAAGCTTAACTGTCTCCAAACTTCAAGTTATGTGTTCTTACACAAGGGACACAATTCCCTTCCCTTAGGCTCAACCTCTGCCCTGTCCCAGAGGTCTCTCCATCGTGATTTGCAGGTGAAATAGTGCTGTTTCAGGCTCAGGGCTGTATGGCATTGTCATACTCCCCACAGAGCCAGGGCTGGTGACAGAGGGGTGGCCATGGCAGAGTTCATCCCACTGGCTCTCTCCCAGGGAATCAGGGCCTGGTATGCTCTATCCAAGTGCAAACACAACTACAAACTGAGCAAACACAACTGCAAATTAAACCAACAACCTGAGGTCAGAGAATCAGCCTCTAAATCAGGCTGGCATCCTCACGGGCACCCAGGAGTGCCAGTGAAAGGGTTTGCAGAATTCCTGTTGGCTTCTGTAACCAATATCCCTCCTATGAACCTGACCCTGGTTAGTGGGCAAAGGTGCAGAGTGGCACAAAACAAATCCTAGCCTGTTCCCACAAAAAAGCCATTTTCTTTGGGGAGCAGAATCATGCATGGATTAGAGACAGAGGTGCGCAGATGCTGTGGCCATGCAAGCACCAGCTCAACCAACATGCAATTGTCATGGCAACCCCAGCTTTCCCTGGAAAACAGTAGCAGACCACTGATGGGCTGCTGGATGCATGCTCACCACTGCAGCTTGCCCCCAGCCCTGCTGCTGCCCACTCTGTGGATGTGAGCATCTGGGTACCAAGTGACACCCTACAGAGGAGAGGGAGGGATGGTGCTCACCCAGATGCTGCTGTTCAAAACCATTATCAGGTTGGAGGGATGCAGAGGAGTCAGCTGTTAATATAGAAAAACAGTTGGCTGAGGTTGCAGAGGATGTAGAGATGGGTCATGGGGCCAAAGGCTGATGAATGAGGTGTGCAGTAGTAGTGTGCTAGGGGAAAAAAAAAAAGAAAAAGAGTAAAAGAGAGAGGATGTAAAATAGAGAGGTATGACAGGAATTGTCAGTGCGAGGCTGTGTGATGAAAGAAACAAAGAGAGAACATGGTGGGGCTCTGCTGAGAGCCAGCAGAGCAAGGGCTAGAGAAATATTTTGCCAGTGAAGCAGCTCTCTGATTTTCAGATGTTGTTCCAGGCCTCCAGGGTAACCAGAAGAATTAGATCAGGAAACGATATGCCATAAGTGTTGTCTAGAAAGTGGTCAGAGTTGTGTTTGCTGGGGAAAAGCACAGGGAAAATGGCTTTGTGGGACGATTTAGGATATCATCTGGAAGAGCAGCGAGAGAGGAAAGCAGCCACGGCTCAGTACTGGGGTGCTGGCTCTTCCCCATACATCCCCCACATGGGGCACAGGGTCAGAAGATCCCGTAAGCAAGGTGAAGCAAGCTTCTAGCAACACATCAGCAGAATACACAATGAAAAATCACACCCTGGAGCCACAGCTCATGAGGGACTTAGCATCAGTCATCCCTAAAACCAGGTATTTTGTACACAGAGGCGCAGAATGAGGAAAAAAAGGAAGAAATGCAGAGCCCAGATAAATCCCTTGAACTTGTGGAAGTGGGCTTCTTTCAGAAAAACAGACTCCATCTTTGAGTGCTTGAATAACATGTATCCTCACCCCCTCTCTGCACACAATGAGAAAGCCTTGACGTGGATGCTGACATCGAGCATCTGAGGAAAGACAATTTCATTTTCTATTCTCAAGGCCAAAAAATTAAAGATAGATCAGCAAAACTATTTCACGTTTACAAAGCCCAACTAAAAGGGCTAACGGATGGAGATTTGCCTGATGATACTGTTAAACGTCTTAAGCCACATTTTCCTGATTGCTTCTGCAAAGGAAAGATAACTCCCTGAGCTTAGTGTGAATGTGCAATAGGAACCATAGATTGAATTTGAATATATTTAAGATGGAATTATTTTGCTTTCTGTATCAATTAATAAGCAGCATGCAAGCTCACTGGACAAAATGTAATAAGGAAAAAAGCTTCCCTTGTATCACAGCACATTCAACCACTCTGTTTCAATAATGAATATTGTGTGGATACGGCAGAAGTAGCAGCAATTTCAGGGAATACCATACATCTGTAAATAAACTACACATGAACAACACAAGGCAGAAGAACGAATAATGAATAATGGATTTCCTCGCAACAGGTTTAGCTTTGGCAGAAACTGAGGAGTTCCAAAAGGAAACAGCAACACAGGACTGGGCGAGCATTGCACAGGGTCTGCTGGGATTTATGAGTTGCTTCCCCATCTTTCATACCTTGAAGGCATTTCAGTTTGGGAGAGTTTGATGAAATTCTCCAGCTGAGACAGTTACCACCAAGTACCCCTTCCTCTTTGTAAACGACCAAACATTTCATTCTGAACAAAAACATTTGGACTGAAATCGTAATAAATTTGAGAAAACCACAATCTTTGTATATTCAAACAAAGAAAAGCAAATCCCAAACTCAAGTGCTTGGTTTTGGATGAACCTCATCTATCACAAGCATGGTGGATATGGTCTCATGCTGCTGAGACTTCATTTTGGAAGGAGCAGTTGTTTCCATCTCCAAACGACTTGCTTTTCAGTTGTTTTATTTTCCTCTTTTTTCCCCTCCCTCCAGGTAGTCTGACATTCAAAATGATCAAAGATCCCCGCCAACCGCAGCTTCTGAGCTCCAGATAAATATAGCCACGCTGATCTGCATCTGCTTGTTTTCCCCGGATCGCAAACCTGCAGTTGAGACCTATTTATCTGGGAGGAGGGCATGCAGAAAGCAAAGCGAGGCACAGCGCACAGGGACAGGTTGCTCACAGGGAGGCACGGAGGGGACAATGGAAGAGTCCACAACCAAACACTCATGACACCCCCAAGCCATACCAACACACAGGGGAACAACCCTGAGCCCTCCCTGATGTGGCAAATCCATGGGTAGGGCAGGAGGACCCCAATCCCAAGCCATGCATGCCCACATAACACAACATACTTTGGCTTCCCAATTAGCTGGGAAGTAAAAGCAGCCATTATTTTGCGCATCTCTAGTGCCAGAATCGTTCTGTCACATTTCCCCAAAGCTAAATAATTCATGAAGGGCTCTGATTAGTGGGAATCTCGTGGAACCAGCAGGCAACACATGGTGATGTTTATTTTTACCTCTTGACATCTGAGGGTGGGGTTTTGTGAAGAGGCCAAGGATGGATGGGTTTCCTGGAGCTGAGATGGGAGCTGTCTTGCGGCACTGCATCAAGAACTGACTGTGCCACGCAGACTTGTGTAATCCCCTGCCCTTTCCCCATTCCTCTCTCTTTTTGCACTCAAATTGCAAATAATCTGTTTTTCACTGTGACCCATGGAGGGGAGAGGCCACCCAATACGTGCACCGAGCCATTTGGGCCCCTTTGAGGTGCATAAGTGCAGAGAACAGCACAATCTCCCCCTCCTGAGGGTAGGAAATGAAGGTAATGCAAAGGAATTACATCTTATAGCTTTGGCCATAAGAACACCTGCTTAAAACCCACCCTCTCCACTCTGTTTCAAGCACCTGAGCAGAAAAGTGGCAAGTCCACATGCACAGGAAGGATGTTTCTAACCCTGGCAATAACACCAGTCTAGCACCTCTGAAAGTTACCCCTCCAAAGGCAGTCCCTCCTCTGCTTATGGGATCTTCCTCACCTAGAGCTTGATACAAATAAGAGATCCGTTACTCCTTGCAAGGAAAAGCAAACAACTTGGAAATCATCTGCTTTAAGCCTGATTCTGTCTCATCCAACACGTGTTTCCATGGAAGCAGAGGACGGAACGGGCAGCCTGTGGCTGCAAATCACTGTTATTTCACTGCTCCTGAGTCTGAAGAGACAAATGGATCATTAAAAATAAAACAAAATCAAAATTTAAAAAAGCACTTTTGAGAGTAGATAGGTGATATTTAGTGCTATAGTGGTGCTTTTGGAGTCTGGGGTCCCATCACATTCCAGCCAAACAAAGCCGAGCTTTAGCTTGTTCTCAGAGGGAATGGAGTATCTGCTGAATAAAATGATTTTTGTTCTTTTGTTGATCACATCGGTGTAATGATTGTCTGAGCCCAGAGAATGGCAGCACAGCAAACAAAAGGAGTTATATAAATGGATTATAGAGATGTTTTCAGCATGGTTTGGAGGTGCGTACTGCAGAGAGTCCAAAATGAGGATGGTTTAGGAAGGAACAGTTTATACCTTCTGATGCAGACCTGATTCAGACCACAGGACTAAGTCTCCTGAAGCTGTCACTCTGTTAGTCTCATCAGAAACCACTGACCACCGAGTACGTGCCTATAGCCACAAAGTCTTCTGCTGTTAGCTAGCATCCCTAGGCATAACTGCATTCAGACAACACAATTCCTAACAGCTGACAAGCACACTGCACACTGTCTTCTTGCTTCTGAGCCAAGCACATTTCACTGGGAGTAATTACCATGTATCTTCAAGTATGGAGCTGAACCTTACCCATGAGCTGTCTCTTACCCACAGCACTGCAGATCTGACTACTTGCCTTCTACTGACCCCACGGAAAGCAGTGGGGCCAAATGTATGCAGCCATTACATGTGCAAACGCAAGATGTCCTTTTGGAATTCATCACCCCCATGAAACAAAATCTGTTTCACAGCAGCCTACCTTCTACCAAGATATATTCTCACCAGCTGTGTTTTGTTTTTTTTTTTTTAATTGAATATCAAGCAAAAAAAAAAGACTTACAAGAACTATCATTTAGAAAATACAGTTGCAGACTCAAGTGAATGACAAATTCTGAGTTTTAAGAAGTGTCTGAGATTTTCCTCCACCCCACTCCAGGTAATAGGTTTGGAGCTGCTCTGTGTAGCTGCCTGAATACCGTGATCAGTGCTGCACTGAATACTGATACCTGTGGCCTAATGACAGCTTCATGTGGATCTGTTACTTAAGTTCAGTAGATAGCTTCCAGGACATGCAGAACTGGAAGAATAAGCCAAATCAGCTCAAGTCTATCGGATTCTACATCCGAACAGGGAAATATGTGAGATGAAGATAAATCTGCCAGAGAAAATGAAGTGCTTTACCTTGGCCCAGACTAACCCTATTTCAAGAGTCCACAAAGGCCCCAGATAACTGTGTCAGCAATTCCTGACGAGAAAATGGCAGTGCCACTACAGGTCGCATTCTTGCCTTTTCTAGCCTTGAAATTTATTGCTAGAAGCATGTCTCAAGCCAGCAGAGCCAGCCAGAGCAGGACCCCACCAACTGTGCTCTGCATGGGCTGGCACTAAGGACCCACATCCCATCTGCAGGAAGCACTGAGGGGCCATTTTTCACCTTTGATCAGTGCTTTCATCCCACCCACCAGGAACTGGCTGGTGGAAGCATGCTGTACCATACTGGGGATCCAGAGTTTACTGATCTATTTAAATACAGACATCAAATTACAGCACTGATTCATTTCTACACTGGGCAAGACGCTGAGCATCCACTTGACTTAACGGCCCAAAGGTGAAAGGCTCCTGTATCCCATCCCCAACCATGAGTCCACAAAGATGAATCTCTTCCAGTTTCACAAGTAGCTCAGCAAAGGAAGAGCAGTGCACTGGACCAAAACTGGACCAAACAGGAATGAACTGAAAGGCAAGAGGGCAAAGTAGTGCAGATGAGTCTGGATGAGATCAGGAAAGCACTTCCCTCTAGACAATGCAGGAGATTGATTCATAAAGTCATAAAGCAGCACGAGCCAGACAGGAGACAGCGGAAACACATCAGAAACTGGCTGAGGGAGAGGGAGAAAGCTGTCAATAAAATCAAACAGTATGGCAAAGGGAGGAGGCAGGAGGATGGAGGCTGTTAGGGCAGTTAGTGCTGGTGCTTTCCTCCTGCTGCATGTCAATGACCTTGAGACTGAGCCATTAGCTAACAATGCCAAATTGTAGGAGGCACAGAACAAATTAATTACAAATGGGAGATTAGGCTTACAGTCTGATAGCAGCACATGGAGTTCAATGAAGAGAAGTTTTAATGAGATTAAGTGACAAAGCCATCACTTAGAAGGAAGCATTAAACAGACTACAGACAAGGAGAGGGAACTGAGGGTGAAGGCAGTAAACTATTAAAAGCATCTGTGTTATTAAAAAGCAGAGCACTTCTCAAAGAGGAATGGGGATGACAGTGGGCGTGCAGGCATAGCCACAGGGACTCTTCCCCTGAACATGCCACACACACTGGCTGCTCTGGTCTTGGGAAGAAGCGATGGAGCAGAGCAAGGGAAGCCCAGCAGCCATTTGGGATCAGCACAAGGAGCAAAGCATTGGCTAGGTTGGTAGAATTGCATCCAGGAACAGCCTAAGGGATGGCCCAGATGGTTACAGGGGTCACTGCAGTTCCTGCAAGGATGGCAGTGGGTTGGGATTTGATGGACAAGACTGTAGGTCTGGCCTGCTTCCAGGGAGAGTGCAGCAGGATGTCAGATGGTAGCAACCAAGGAAAGAAAATGGGTCAGCAGCTAATATTTCAGGCCAAGAAGGGCATACCTTAAATAATAATAGCTACTGCAAATGATGAATAATTAAAACAGACCATTTGGTCCTCTAGCCCTTATGTACATCCATTCCTCCAACAAACAGCAGAAGCAGCATTTTTAGTACATGGCAGGAGGTATCTGCTGACATGGACTTGCTGTGCTTTATCACCCACCAGAGCTATGGTGCCTTAAGTGAAAAGGAGAACGGGCAACATCAAAGCCAGGGCTGACCTCAGCCAGCACAAAATAGTGCTGTTTCCTGGTTTTGTGCCTTAAACAATCCTCCTTAGACCAAGATTCATTCTGTAGACTCTCCTAGGACGGATCTTACTGCACATGTCCGTCTTAGCCAACACGAGATCCTGATAGTGGCTCCGGACACTACAACTGGAATAAGATCTGAAAACAATAACCATCCCAGAGCTTTCTTTTTCCTTATGAAGCCAGGATGAGATTTGTGTGTGTTACAAAAGGTGTCTAGCACTACGGCCTTTCAAAGCCACCTGCTATTCCTCTGACTTCACTTGCAATGCAGATTAACCAAACATAGATCCCTGGGTGCTCTCCAATACACAATTCTAGCAAATATTTACATCCTCACCCTTCCTATATTAGATTGATAAAAAGGCAAAGGGTCCCTAAGCATTTGAGAGACCTTTCAGTCTGGTCAGTAAAAGTGAAATCCTGCAGGATTTCCCACAGCTTGTTGCATGTTGCATGTTGCACCTCCCCTTCCTGGAAAGGATCGAATTATCATAGTTAAATCTTGTTCAAGAAGGAAACAACAACAACCACCAAACCACAAACCCAAAGCATGGCAGATCCTTCTGCATTGATTCCATTTTTCAAGTGGAAATCAACTGCAATGAGCTAACAAAAATGGTCTCTCCCAGACTCTGGGGAGAAACAGCCACGAGAAGGGACACTGAAAACTGGGACTCTCCAGCTAACAGGACACAGCACACATCAGATGCTCTGGAGACTTCACAGAGACACAGAGCTTACTTTTATCCCAAGAAAACACAAACCTTGGTATTTTAGGATGAATATGCTTTCTACATGTTTCCTTGTTTTCAACTCTGGGAGTTAGACTTGATGATCTTTATGGGTCTCTTCCAACTTGAGATAATTAATGATTCTATATTCTATACTTCTCTTTTTTCCAGCCAGTGTTGGCAGGGATAACTCAGCCTGGGTCAGCCACAGAGACCTGCTGTCAACACTGTTTTTTGGCATTAACTGGAAGTGGATAGGAGGCTCTTACCTACAGAATTCTACATATATCTAATACTGACATATATGCATATCAATATATGGGCCTGATTCAGATGTGTTAACTGCAGATTTTAACTTCACCCTTGCCCACAGGGCAAAGTAAAGCCTGCATCTGCATAACTCCTGACTCGGAGCAGAAAATCTCAGTTGCTGGCACCTCCAAATCAGAATAACAGGAGCTGAAGCGTGCATTGAATATTTTCTTCGGGACTACCCAGGAGAGCTCAGCTATATGTAGCAGAACCATTTGCATGGTGATTGAGGCAAGATTTCTAAGCCTTGGCAGCCAGAGAAGCGCCTCGGAAAAATTCTGCTCCTCAAGCAGGGCTCTAATTACTGCCATTACAGCCAGGCTTCTGAGCTCACAGTTATCACACTGATCTTTTCTGCTTCCCCACGTATCATCGGGTGTGGGTCAGATGGCTTCTGCTCACCCCAGATGCTCCTCTTAGCTGCTGCTGTGAGTTGTAGGGCAACAAACAGGAAGGATGGACGCCAGGTTGGACGGAGCTTTGGAACCTCATGTAGTGCTCAATCTAGTGGCTGGCAACCCTACCCACAGCATAGGGATTGGAAATGCAGGATGCTTGAGGTCCCTTCCAGCCTAAGCCATTCTGTGATTCTAAGAGATTTCATCTGCAGATGAAGCATAGAGGAAAGATGCTGCAAAATTCATGGTTGATTTTTAACCAGGAGGGACAGGAAAAGCAGAAAGCAGCTCTTTCAAACAGGACAAAGGGAGATTCTTTGGAGAGATATGGCTGACAGGACACATGACAAAAGAAGGCAAGGACAGTACTACCAGGATACAAGCGCTAGGAGCAATAAATGACGACAAAGAATAAAAATTAGCTCATCTCTTCTGATGACCAGTGACAACTCAAGAGGAAAACAGTCTCTATCCAGAAAGACGCTCCTCCCTCGGCTGCTAAACCTTAAATGAGAGCGAGGAGGAGCGGATCCAGAGTCCATCCCTTCTGATAACTCAGGTGCATTGCTTGCACCTGAGCTCCCTGAGTTAGCCACACCTTCTCACCTGGTCTTCAACCTTGGTTCAGGCTGTTACCTGCCAATTCTGTTGCACGGAAATTAATCTTTCAGACTTTGTGGCTCTACTTGCTGTACTGCAGTTGTCCCATCAGTGCCTCTGGCCTTGGACAGCTGTGATCCCTGACAGCTGTAAGATGACTATTCCCTACTTATTGCTAATCCCTTCAAAGAAAAGGTTTCCCTGGAAAAAAAGGTCACAAATTGAGCTAATCCAGGCCACAAGCATCACTGAAGTCACACCAGAATTCATGGTCAACATGCTCACTGTCCCTTACAAAGGGCAGGCAGCAACCCAGCACTTAGGAGTTGGGATTCCTGGCCAGATTCTCCGTGCAACCTGTGACACTCAGGCATTTGGCTGACATGCCATCTGACATTTTCCCTCCAGCACCTTCATTTATTTCCCTTTGCAGCGTCAGTTTGGACGGCAAGCTTTATGAATAATTCATCTCTACTAAGCACAAAACTGCTCTTTAGCTTTTTTCTTCTTTTAAGCTTCATTCCAGCATAATCTCCCCTTTGCTGCTTCTGGAGGAGCAAAACCTACAAGTTGAAAGCACACTGCCACAGCTATATGGACATACATCTGTATACATGGGAATTAACCATTTGATAGAAATGAAGTGCTACTCAAAATTCTTCTTACCTTGCTGCTCTTGCTTATTGCCAATTGGAATGATGGGGACACCCACTAATTTCTTACAGACATACAGCAGATGTAAGGGTCAACAACCAGGCTATAGAGACGGTTTTTGCAAACCAGGAAATAGACTCAGGAATAAAGAGGGGTCATTTCCCAGTTCTGTGGTATATTCCTGATGTTCTTGCACTGAAATCAGTTCATCTCACTCAACAAACCCATTAATAACATAATAAATTAGTCAACCACAGTCTTTTTCAACAGCTTTCCCAAGCAAAGGGGCTTTAAGATGAGCGTGCATGTATTTAAGCAGCCATCTGTAAAATGAGGATGTTATCATCTCCTTTCTTGCTTTGTCTGGAAATCTGTTTCGCTGCCCCTCACTGACAATCTGCAGCTCTAAGAAAAGCAACGTTCTAAATATGGCCCAAACCTGTAGGCATGCTGCTCCTAATAGTGCTATTGCTGGGACTGAGCCATCTTTCCTTCCCCAAAATTGCAACACTCAGACCCTTTCCCTGAGAGGAGCAAGGGCTGCTTCTCTGGAACGCTGAACATTATTGCCCACGCAATTCTGACCTAATTGGTATGAGCAATTACTCTGTCTGGGAGCACCAGGCAGCACAGTCAGCACATAACATCCAGCTGCAATAACTGCCTGTACAAATAAAGTGTACAGGTGACTGTTTGTTGCAGAAAACACAACTGCTACTATTTTATTAAATCTTATTCTTTACAACTCCCTGGCTGGAGAAAACCTTATTCTTTTGTGTGAGGTTACACATGGCTGTGCTCTTTCAGAAATAGTAAAGCTCCAGTGCAGGCATCTGAAACAAGCAGTGAATGCATCCCTTTCTCTTTGGAAGTGATTTCCATATCCTGGAAAAGATTCTGCACTTAACCTAAGCAGTGAGCATAGCTGCTCTTGTTTCAATGGTACATTAGCTGACGAAGTAATCTTCAGAAATGGTGGCTATTAATCTCTGCTGGCTTTTCTATGAGCTCTCATGCCCTGCTCCCTTCCAGCTGCCCAGATGCAGGCTGTGTTTGGTGGATGCTATCAGCATTTCATCAGGACATATGCAATAACTCCACCTGCATCTGTAAGGAGCAGTCTCTATCCACCAGAGAGACAGAGCAGAAAACACTGTCTGTACAACGTCTGCCTCTGACGACAGCACTGCAGTGAGTGTGGCTGCTTAGAAATGAGCTGCTGTGAAAACAGCACTTCTGGGACTGCCAGACTCTAGATTTTGATCTCACACTGCTGTGGATCCCAAGTAACTCCACATAAGGCAGAGGTTTATAGCAGCCAGGCTGTGGGTGCTATCAGACCTTGGAAACCTGCAGCTGTTTTGTTTTTTTTTCCTTAAATTCTGCAACCTCATTGCACCTGCTGGTCAAAAGAGAAGAAGCAATTTCAAATTATCCCATATTGTGGCCATTTATATGAAATGTGTAGCCCCAGCAGTGTTTACATCCAGCCAGATGATGCAGCAATACCAAGAGCTGTTCCCCTGACAAATTATTCTTTAGGATCCAGTTTGGAAGGGGACAGTCTTTACAGATACTCCTACTTTATCTAGTAATCTGGATGACCTAATGCAAAATCCATAATACAGGTTAAATGTATTCTTTTGAAAGCCTTCTTCCTCTAAGAGGTGGCTTTCTGCAAAGGTAGCACTGCTTATCTGTATCCACTTTGTTCTTCTCAAGTTACCCAAGCTCTAAGGATTCCCAAGGTCACCTCTCAGCAGTTTGCACTCTCATGAACTGAACTGTGGATTATGTTCATATGACCTGTGGAAACAGCTTGCACTTCTTTTCCAGACATTGTAGGGAAATACAGGAAAGCATCACAGAATCACCAAATAGCTTCAGTTGGAAGAGACCTCAAGAGATCACTGATGCCATGTAGAATAACAAGGCACCAGATAGGAAATAAATGACAATCTTTGTTGTCATTGTCAGTGCTGATTTAAACAACATCAGCATCTCCAAGTGTCCCCACCACAGGCAGGCCTGCCTCTGTCAGATCTGTGGTCAGCCAGCTTACTGCCACCCAAAGTGAGCTGTTCTTACATGGCATTATATTTTTCCATAATTATTTCTATTCCTCACACACAGATGAAGTGCTGTGAAAGCAAAACACCGACATGATGTCTTACTGCTACAGTTCTCATGTAACCACCAAGCTGCTGAGAGAGGAAAGCTGGGATGTGTCTCTGCAAAAATACAGGGCACTCCTGAATTGGTTAAAAGATGAGAGTTAAGAAAAAAATTGCTGCAGTAATAAACAAAATAATAAAACAAACAAAACAAAGTGGTAATCAAGATAAGGTTAAGAGTCAAAATAACAGAAATGCCAGATGGTGTTTCTCTGGGGGACAAAAAAAACCTTTTGAATTGTTGGATCACTGCATATCTCCTATGTAGTCCTAATTTACATGACCACAACAGCTTCCCAAGAAAATAAAATCCCTTTCTCAGTTGATATTGTTATCATATCCCAATCAGAAATGTACTCTCAGAAGCTAAGGAAAAACAGCAGTAAAATCAATATCCAGCTCCAGCTTTTATTCTCAGTGAAGGAGAGCTCCCATCACAAACACCCTTTCCAGAACGTCAGTACAGTCAAATACTTCAATTTTAATCTCATGCTATCTGCTAGCTGAATAACAACATCTGGGGAAATCCTTACTCAGCCTAATATCTGAAGAATTATAGGATTAAGCCCAAAACAAGCGAGACATTGCTGTACCAAGGCATCTGGGGAACTGTCACTGTGATCAGATCCTCAATGCTACAGTCACAAAAAACAAGCAACTTGGCCTTAACAACATCACCTTACCCGAAAGCTGAGTCATTCTTGATGCCAAGAGACACAGAAAGGGGCACCATGTCAAGACTTGAGCTTACAAAATTTGTTTCAGCTGTGATCAACTCTGCAGTTGAGGTTTGCTGATAGGAATGGAAAATCACTTATGTTCAGGGTTACTGTCTCCTTACAGCCTTCCCCAGGAGCAGGACTGAGCCATCCTTGTGTGCTTGGCTTGGCATGGTGTGGAGACAGACTTGGACAAGGACACAGGCAGAGCAAGCCATGAACTCGTGCAGCCCAGCCTGCAGAGAAAGAGGTCTAGACTTGTTACATATTTGGATCTGTCCTCAGCACGTTCCTGTTTGTATACGGATACCCAGCAACTCTCTGCTCTTGGCTTAGATATTGCCATGCATGTCTTTGGTATAGAAACGCTTTGTACAACCATCAGGCACCTGTGCGCAGTCATACAAGTAGCTGTTTTTAATATTTTTTTACTGGTCAGGAGTTAATTTTGTAATTTTGGCTTGGCAGAAACATTTCTGAACACCATCCTGCGCCATACCTACCGGAGAGCTCTACTGGAGCACCTTGTCTTTCCATGACTTCTTCAGAGGCAGTCTTAAAGAGAGAGCTATATGAAAACAGAAGGATGAGGTCTACAAATTTTTATAGCTCTGTATTTAGCTCATAGATGGATGGAGTGGATGGCAGTCCCAAGAGAAGATGTATGATCTGCCTACATTAAACTGCATCTAATTTTAAAAGCACCTCTGAGCATCCAGCCACTGTGTTAAAGCTTTGACACTCATACATTATAAGTTTGGCCTTACTCAACATATGGGGAGCACAGCCAAAAGTCAGAGGAGAAAAGAGATGCCAGACATGCAATGGCTTAAAATGCTCAAGATATAGATGACAAAGATTGAGACCCAAAGGATATGAGATTTACTGAGACATTTCCAAGGTCTTGCTGCAGTGTATTTGCAAAGAATCATAGAATCACAAGGTTGGAAAGGACCTGCAAGATCATCTAGTCCAACCGCCCTCCCATCACCACTGCTACCACAAGCACTAAACCATATCTCGTAGCTCCTCATCCAGATGCCTCTTGAACACTGCCAGGAACGGCAAGTCCACCACCTCCTTGGGCAGCCATTCCAGTGCCTGACAGCTCCCTCAGAGAAAAAGTTCTTCCTTATGTCTAAGCTAAATCTCCTCTGGTACAACTTGTGGCCATTTCCCTGGGTCCTGTTTGTTGCCTGGGAGAAGAGGCCAAACTCCTCCTCATCACAGCCTCCCTTCAGGCAGTTGTAGGGCGCAATGACGTCTCCCTTGAGCCTCCTCTTCTCCAGACTAAATAATGCCAGCTCCCTCAGCCACTCCTCAGAAGATTTGTGCTCCAGACCCCTCACCAGTTTTGCTGCCATTCTCTGGACACGCTCCAGGGCCTAAATGTCTTTCCTTTAGTGAGGGGCCAAAAACTGAACACAGTACTTGAGGTGCGGCCTCACCAATGCTGAGTACAGTGGGATGACCACCTCCTGCTCCTGCTGGCCAGGATGCCATTGGCCCTCTGGCCACCTGGGCACGCTGTCGGCTCACGTTCAGCCAAGCATCAACCAACACCCCCAGGTCCCTTTCCTCTTCACAGTCATCCAGCCATTCAGCCCCAAGCCCATAGCGCTGCGTGGGGTTATTGTGGCCAAAGAGCAGGACCCAGCACTTGGCCTTGTTGAACCTCATCCCATTCACCTCAGCCCAGCAATCCAGCTACTTCACCAATCTGTAGCTGAGACTGTACTCAACAGAATAAGTGTAGATTTGTGAACTAAGTGGGCTGTGGGGCCAGACAGCCCATGAGGACAAAGAAAAACAGGCTGCTTGGTTCATGGAAAGAAATGCATAAGATTTATGAAAAAGCTTCAAGTCATGTCCATAGGACCTCTTTCATTCAATTCTGTTCATGGTTCTTGGGGTACAGTATGACCTGAAGTTCCAAAACCCATTTGAAAAATGTCAGTCCCCCTCAAGATACCCAAAGTGCATTCCTCAAGCATGCATTCAACAGTTTGAGCAGGAAGTCATTCAAGTTCTCCATTCCTTAGAAATGCTCCGAGATTAATGTCCTTTTTTCCACTGGACTTCTCCAGCCCTTTCACAAATTCCTGCACAATTGTTTCCATGTGAAAAATTAAGAGACTCAAATGAGTCCAAGCTGGGAAAGATGGATTGGCACAAAATGCAATAGAAGTCTGAAGAGACATTTCCAAGCAAACTGGAAAAGATAAGACTTGCAATCATGGACCTCACTGGTGCAGTGGGACCTACAAGCCCAGCCCTAGCCTGTAGAACAGGCATGCAACCCATTATCAGTGTAGGGATGGCCTCCACCCTCTTTAGTTTGCTTCCAGAAGGATCTTACTTTTGGCAGAAAAAGGCCAAGGAACAACAAAATGGCTCCCATGGCTCAAAAACATGACTAGAGAGATAAAACCGAAGAAGTTGGAATTGTTTAGCCTGAAGTAAAGAAAGATGAAGAAGGAATGACAACTGTTTTCAGCAGATGCCTGGGAGCAGGTGGAGGATCTGCCAACAGAGTCCTCTCCAAATGAGCTGCAAGCATCTGCCAGGAGCTCCAATGCTGATCTAGGCTGAGGGCCAGATGGGTCTCAGTGAAGTCCCTGCATGAAGCTGTGTGCCATGGTATCTCCCCTCTATCCCACCCTGCAGCATGCTACGAGCTCCTGAAGCCCAGGCAGTGTTCCAGGACCAACCTAGATTCATAGGTCTCAGCTAATCCCAAATATCTGCATTTGCCCAGAAGAGCTGATAGACAAGGCCCTGAGCAATGTGATTCAAGCTGCTTCAAGCAAGAGATTGGAGTAGAGACCTCCACAGTGCCTTTCCCACCTAAATTATTTTATGGAGGAAGCAGTAACAAACAGGTTCATCAGTGTAACCCAAGATCTTGAAACAAAGCCAGACCTGGATTCATGCCTTCACTTCTCTAGGTGTAGGTTTTACATGTGAAAATGCTCTGGCTCAAGGCAGGACACCCCTCTTTCCATACCTTTTCCAAGTGGGGACTTTCCAAAGGATGCAAAGCTATCAGAGTCCCATACGAAGCAAACTGAAACAGGGAAAACAGATGGGCTGGAGTGTGGAGGCACTTACAGCAGATGGCACTACAATATTAAACTAACATTACCGTATGTTTAAGCTGCGGCCTGGATTGATGCTGATTGCAGAGCCAGCCTAGTGAAGCACACAGATGAGAAACAAGCCTCGAATTACTAAATCACCATACCAAGCATCCCCTTCCCAAAGGAAAATGCCTCACCAGCAACTGAACAGCAGAGATGTGCTAACACAATGCAGACTACGTTCTGATGAACAAAAACCATTCACAATAACTTGAGGACTCTTGCAGATCTCTGCTGGGAGACAATCTCTTGAGAAACTGCAAAATCAGCTTCTCTGCAGCAAGAAGCAGAGGTGGACACAGATTAAGGGGAAAAAAAAACATGTGGCTTTGTGCATGTCCACAGTGTGGCAGCTCTGGACAACACAGGAGGGCATGAGGGGATTAATATTACAATGGTCCTTCAAAAGACAGAGAGATCAGGATGTGCTATAGTAGGGTGGCATCAGCTGCAGTGTAGAAGACAGCATTGTAGATGCTGAATTTTATCAGACTCTGTTTCTTGGCTGGAGGCCTTGCTTGGAGCCTGGGTCCTACCAGCTGTGCCATCTAGTGTGTGGGCCACAGCATGACTGCAGCCTCAGGCTGGAGTTCCCCTTCTCCTGCACTGAACTGCCATAAAATGATAAAGGAAAATAAACCTAGAGCATCCACACTCCTTGCTCTGGCTACTGGATAAGACAAATACATCTGATCTTCCTTCTCTGTGTTTGAATATTTAAAACAAAAATGAAATTGAGTTGGCAACCACCTCCCCACAAAACTACATCCAGAAGGGCTCCAGATCCTGATGGAATGGGATGTATCCAGCATGCAACCTTTCTGACCATGCAAAAAAGCAAATGTGTCTGATTAGCAGCTAACAGCAAAGGAACAGCTCTGTTATCACAACCTGTGATACTCAGCTCCAGTAAAAAGGAGGTAGGAAGTCACTGCCCGTTTTTGTTATTGCCACTGGATGGCAACAGACATTAAGCAGAGACACCGAGTTACCACTGTGCAAACCTCACATCCATTTGCTGCTCTCTGCCTTGATGGAATTACAGTATCATACTGCAAAATAGTTCATACTTAGACATGAAGCTGGTGGCTATTTTAAAATGTCATATACCTGACTGTGAGCAGGCCAAAGGCAACAGAAATACCTAAAATTGGGTGTCAGAAGCACAGCTATGTGAGTCTAACAGCTTCACTCAATCCACTAATGTTCCATCAAGCTTCAGAAATGCTAAGCTTGCACCGCCCTGAGCTCAGGTGAAACTCTGTGATGACCACAGTGAGGTCAGTCCCCACATGGACTCCAGGAACATTACGAAAATCATTCTGTCTTAATGGTGGCAGGTGGTGGTGGACCAGCACTACCAAGGTGACATGAGACAAGGAGGTAACATAAACTCTGGAAGGTTTTGCCTTCTGTCTAAATAGTGTTGTATGTTGGTATCCTCTTTATGATAGACACTTGTAATTAAGATAATTCTCTTAATGATTTGGATGACATCATTTTGCTGCACTTCCATTGAGTGGCACTGTGCCATATCCCTCTGTTCTTACCACTAGGCTGAATGTGGTCCATGCCAAATGCCTGGTGTGTGAACCCAAGTTGGCATATGGCATCTATTTAATGCCTCTGTTGAAAAGCTCTGCCAAGATCTCAGGTCAGTGCTACAAAGGCAGCCACTGTCCCCTTGGATGTGCTCTGCCTTGCCATTTTTCTGCCAGCCAATCCCACTTCAAGGTCAGGCAGCCAGGGGAGACACAAGGGGAATGCTCTGGTTCCACCAGGCCATTTAATGTGCCCCTTCAGTTCATCTGTGAAAAACAGCTTAAAGTGTTTCAAGTGAATTCATGTCAGATCATAAGCAAGTAGGTAAATTCTTCTTTCCCAGGTCAGGAGAGTCCCATATTCTATATTCAATACATAAATTTAATTGGTACCCACACATAGCAACCTGTAGAGCAAATACCCATGACAAGAAGGCAGAGAAAAAACAGACACTGCAACCATTCACATTTCATACCTTAAGCCCACTTTTCCCTACCCAGAAACCTGCTTTAAAAAATAACACAAGATTTAGCAATAATCTTCTTGGTAGACTTTATGTTTTTGTTCTCCTTGTCTCTGACACTGGAGCATCATAAGGGAGAAAAGCAGAAGCTAAAATACAGTACTTGCTCATCACCAAGCAGTAATTAGCTGTCTCATATCTGTCCTGGAGGAAACCTTCTTGGACACTACAGACCTATGGATTTGTAGAAGGAAACATGGACATGCTGTGGTACGGGCAGAAAGTCATGCAGACAGGGATCTTCTATGACTGCCACATGGGAACAAGCCCCTGCTAGCATCAGTTTAAACAATGGCAGAAAGTAGAGGGAAAAGTTAGGCCAAAGAACTCCAAATAAGATCAAGAGAAACTGGATTTGTACTCTATGTAGGTGCACAGAGTTCAGCAGAGCTAGAGCCAGATGAAGTCTGGCATTTTGGATTTTGTGTTGGGTTATGCTTTGAGTTCAAAGACACTTGTATGGCCTGGAAGAAAAAAATCTCTCTGAGGAAACAGACCTCTTCTAAAGAGAGGTTGCAAGGCAGCATGAGGGATTTTCCAGGAAAGCTGATCTGTTAACAAGGGTGCGTGTCCCTGCAAATTGTACTGGGGCCTGAAAACTCCAAATCACAGTACGGTGAAATTAGCTGTCCTTCTGTATTGCCCAGGGACTTCCCCAAATAGTGCAACTTTGAGCATCTGATGTGATGGCAGGAATCGCAACCTTGCAGAAACTATACCTACATACTGCAGGAAGGCTGTGCAAGGGAAATTCAATCAGCCCTGCAGTTTTTAGGGCTTGGGCAGGGCCTGGGCAAAGCCTTGCAAAAGGGAATCTCTGCAGATCTTGCAGTAGGCTCCTCAGCACATTGTGCATGTTCAGGCTGCTTCCTTACCATACTTGCATGCTTAGGTTCACAGTACTAGATAAACCAGATGTAAGTGTGCCACAAATGTGCCTGCCACATCTCCAGGCCATCATGTGGTCAGTGGACTGCACAAATATGCATAAAAAAGACTGGGGTTGCCTGAACTCTATCCAGCGTTTTGTAGGCAAGCTGCAGCTCTCTGCATGCCAGCCTCTGCCAGGGGCACAGCAGGCTTGAGCAGCCCCAACGCTCCTTTCTGCTGCAAATCTGGGGACACCTGCTTTGTCATGGCCATACCCAGCTCCGAACTGTGGTTACCCAATACCAGTAGCATCCCCTGGTCAACAGTGCAAACATCTCTCCTGCAAGGAGCAGGCACTTCCTTCTCCTCCCCCCTTCTTCCCAGGTAACAATGATAGGACAAGAGGTAATGGCACTAAGATGTGTCAGGGAAGGTTCAGGCTGAATATTAGGAAAATTTTCTTCTCAGAAAGAGCAGTAATGCATTAGAAGGCTGCCCAGGGATGTGGTGGAGTCACTGTCACTGGAGGTGTTCAAGAAAAGGGTAGATGTACTGAGAGACATGGTCAGTGGGCATGGTGGGAATGGACAGGGGTTGGACTTGGTGATTGTAAAGGTCTTTTCCAACTTATAATTCTCAGTAGCATTGCAAAAATCTACAAGAACATCTACATTTACCTTTCTGCTTATTTAAAAACGGCAGTAGAGGCAAAGACAAGGGGCTTCTTTTCCCAGAGTCCTTGGAAGACACTTTACTTTGGTTAACAACAGTTTCTTCAATGGGTTTCTTCAGGATTATTCTTTCCTTCAGCTCCTCAGTGCTGACAGCAGATGTTGGAGGCTCAGAGCTGACTTTCGGGGCAACAAAAGAGCATTTCAGGTAGGATGCAGAGTCTGCCAGGTTCTCCCTGTTCATTCTGCTCTCCGCTGTTTTACTAGCTTCATAGTCCAAGGCGCTGGCACGTGAGCTATGCTCTTCCTTGATAATGTCCATCACCATGGGCTTCATGAGAGGGGAGTCCTGCTCCCTCTTTGGGCTCTCTTCAGAGGCCGATGAGGCATCACAGGATTCAATGATGAGCTCGCTATCAAGCTCAGCCTCCCGCTCCTCCCGCAGGATGCTGTACTGGATGGATGGGGAGGCAGGTGAGGGAGGGGGCCCTCCGATGTGACTGAAGGTCATGTAGTTGGAGTGCAGCACCTCCTCAGCAGCCAGCGGGTCCTCCGAGACCAGTTCGATCTCTGAGTCCCCAGACTCGGCACTGCTGGCTTCGTTATCCAGGGGTGAGGGGACAGCAGGGTGCCCAGGCTTCATTTTCTGCTCTTGTTTCTCTGCAGAAACGGCTGGTGACTGCTGCACCTCGGGGGTCTCGAAAGAGAAGCCTTTTGCTTCCTTAATGGCGCTGATGAGCTCGTCCTCTGACAGGCTGCCTTTGCCCTGTGATTCTGAGCCTGATGGTTCTGCGCACAGAAAGATAGGGAGAAAAAAAAATGGAAAAAAAAATAATGAATAAAAAGTGGCATTTTCTGGCTGCTTAGGCAACAAACAATAGATCTGACACTAGCATAGATCCCTCTAGAAGAGCTGGTAACAGGCAGAAAGTCATTTCATCTGGGGTGACTAACAGTTATCACAGCTTGTCCTCATTGGCTATTTCCTATATTATAAAAGCAGTATCATTATCATCAGTTAGCAGGGGAAAAGCTGAGGCACAAAGGTGATGGTGATCTGAGCTTTGCCAGTGGCTCAGCAGCATGATTTGTAGCAGGAAAATAACCAGTCATGAGGAACTTGGGGGTCAGAGAACCAGTGGGTTTCTGACAGTCATGACTGTAATAGCCTATGTGTAGTTACTAGTAATGTAAAGCTAACTTCTGAGGTTGACTTTCTGGGGTGTGGGGAAGTGATGGTGAATTTGTTTGGTGGTTTGCTTTTATCTCAGCCATGTTTGAGAATGAGATCCATTTTCCCACTATAATTCACTAATATTACTGTTGTTTGCCACAACAATGAAAGACCAACTTGTCACCAAAGATTGGAAATAAAATTTTCTCTGATATTTCTCTGCATATTCTATCTTACTGTGGAGGGAAGAATAAATATTTGGTGAAAATAAGAAAACAAAAAGGTTGGTTGGTCAACTAGGGTCAGGGAAAAGCCCACATCCCATATGAGAAGGAAATCCCATACAGGGCTTGTATCTGTTCTGCTTTCCTGAAGACCTCCTTGTCAAATGGGATTTCATAATGAAATAAAAAAGAAAGTAAAATTGCACATAAAGTGTTCATGAGATATGAGGGCTGCAGCAGGAGGTGCATCAGCAGCTGTCTCAAAGAAGTTTCCACTGATCATTCACCAAGCATCAGGAATCCCAGACCACAAACTTTGTACAAGGCCAGATAGGCCAACTGAACCATGGGGTGCTTTTCCCATTGGACTCCTGAGCCTTCTGATTGTTCCATTAGTGGTAATTAATGCATCAGTCTTCCATGGCTCATTCATCTACCATTTGCCACAAGGCAGCTTTCCCCTCACATTTCATAGGACTGATGCAGAGATCACAGAATGATAGAATTGTTTGAGTCGGAAAGGCCCTTTAAAGGTCATTTTGTCCAACTCCCTTCAATGAACGGGGATGCCTACAGCTTGAGCAGGTGCTCAGAGCACTGCTCAGCCAGGCCTTTAATGCTGCACTAAGGAACATGGTTTAGCAGGGGAATATTGGTGGTAGGTGGATGGTTGGACTGGATGATCTTGGAGGTCTTTTCCAACCTTGGGGATTGTATGATTCTATAATTCTACTCTGTCCTGCTGAGAGATGGGCAAGAATTACAACTCCCTCTCTGCTCCCTAAGCAGCTTTGTTTCATGCATCTATCAATACACATCTCAGCAGCAGTCTTGAAAACATCACTGGTGTGTCTGCAGCTCCTCTAACAAAATAGCTCTCATAGAACAAACCCATCTCATATCTGGCAGTTTGTAGCCCTCAGTCATGACATTTGCCTTGGTAAGAGGGAGTCCTCTGTGGCCAGGAGCAGCCACTATAAGGCTCAGCAACTACAAGGCTCAGCCACTACAAGGCTCAGCCACACACTGTTCACCTGCTGCGATGAGATTCACTTATCTAGAACCATTCAGTCCTTTCACAGCTGCCAAGGATGGCATAAATAATAATTAGTGCCTGAAGTTCTTAATTACTTCTTAGTACAAAAAGTGTAAATCGATAAAAACTTGAATGCTGCAGATGTAATGTGTGATATCACCCAGCCAAATAAAAGAAGAAAAATGGGATGCTTTAAAGCTAATTTATTTTCTAAAGATTCTAACTAACACAGGCTGGTAGAGTTGATGGGGACTCCTTTTTTCTTCTTTTCTGAAGGGTGCACGAATGCATGCACAGCTCTGGAGGACTTTCACTCAGTGTGTCAGTGAGGGTGGGAGTTCCAAACTGCCATTTTATGGGAATTCCACCAGACTTTTACATGCTCCTAGAATTCATCAAAGGAATGAACACTCTGGCATGAGGACACTCATTTTCAATGAACAGGGAATTGATCCAGGATGCTGAAATTTAATTTCAAGTTTGAAAATTCTGTTTCCTGACAGAGAATCTCATTTCTTTTTAAAATGCCACACTGCTTCCATGTTTTAACGGTGAACAGCAGTGTTTAATGTAGGAAATGAGGAACAGACATTATACAACACTGCAGTAATCAGATGATAGGAAAACATGAGGGATTTTGGTACCTTCCACCCCCCAGCAGTAGAAGCCAGCAATCAGCAGCCTTTATCAGAAATTGGCCCTTTGTCCCCCTAAATGAGATGACAGCATTTCCCTCATCAGCATTTTTCCAAGAGCAGCACTTTCACCTGAAAACGGTGCGCATCTTTAACAATTCAACCCAATGCTTTGCAAGGGCAAAAAGGCATTAAACAGCCATTAAAATCTAAAAAAAAAAAAAACAACCCAGCCCTTCACAGCACCTTGGTCCTGCACCCCTGTGGGTAGTGTGGTCAACTGGGGTCACTAAGAGATCCCAAAATCACTGACAGTACACCTGATGGCATCCTGCTGACCACCAGCAATGTGAAAAGCTACAAGAGCAGAGCAGAAACACCTCCACCATGAAGACCGGTGACCATCAGTGATTCCACAGTGACTGCACAAATGCAGAGCTAACAGTACAACCACAGAATCACAGAATCACAGAATGGTCAGGGTTGGAGGGACCTCAAGGATCACGAACCTCCAACCCCCTGCCACACGCAGGGCCACCAACCTCCACATTTCATACTAAACCAGGCTGCCCAGGACCCCAACCACATGCTGAACACCAAAAAAGACAATGGTGACAGCGTTACCTGTGCCAGAGGATGGTGGTGTGACAGAGCCTGGGCTGTCATCTTCTGGCTCTGACACTGTCACTGTGGGTACCACCTCGTGGCTCGGCTTCAGGCCAGATTTGGGCTGCATGAGACTCGCCTCTTTGCTGATGGCCTCTCTGGCCCCAGGGGTCTCGGTTAGTGTGATCTTGACAGGGGCTGTCCCCACAGAGGTGTTGTGCTGGTCTCTAAACCTTTTGTCTTCAAGTGGGTCTTGCTCTTTGGGAACCTTTGTGGCCTCTGAAACTGTTGTCCTCTGAGGTTCAGCAGCATGGCCAGATCCGACAGGTGTTCCTTGGTACTCATCAATAAGGTCTGGGCTCTCATCTTCCGAGTCTGGATCATGTTTTTCTTGGTACTTTATTTCTTCTGGTCTACTTATGTCCATGTATTTATAACCTTCCACTTTCATGGGATCTGCTAAGGTTTTGTCAACCTCGGCAGACTCTGCAGGTGTCATCTCAATTCCCGAATCCAAGCTAAACAAGCCACGGGACTCAAACCCAGTCACATCTTGAACGGGATGCCCCAGTGCATTAAAGCCTTCCGTGCTGCCTGAGCAGGGGATGGGGCTGTTCTCCTGCTGGTAAATGCCCGTGAAGTAGGTGTTGTCCCGGGGAGTGGTGTAGTGAACATCTGAGATCAGGGAGGTGTAGAAGGAGCTGTCGGCCCCATTGGCTGAGCTGGAACCATAGTCAAAGAGGTGTGATGAGGCCGTGACACCTACAGCAAATGCATAAAACAGCACTGTGAGAAGACAAGTACCAGCACGTGTCAGCCTTTCTACAAAAAAAAGCACAAAACTTCTGGGAGTTGTAGTTCATTCTTCTCTTCTGAGACCAAGAAACCAGAAATACTGACAATCCACAGAACTGCAGCATTCACTCTTTAACACCCAGCAGACATGATGTTATGATGTGGAGTATAGATAAAAAAGCCATAAAAGCATGACAGATGCTCAGAAAGGCACACCGCATTCATCATCTACGTTGCACAGCAGCATAAAAGCAGTGAAACCTTTACACGTGCTCCTGCATCATTTCCATGCACTGCCTTTGATTTCCTCATCGTGTTTTAAGTTTCTGGGGATGTGGCTAAATTAATTATAAAAGGGAGCCACTCTGCAGCATCAACAGAGAGCACAGTTCAGCAACAGAACTGCAAGATTCCCTCAGTGGAAGCTGGAGGAGGGGAGAAAAGTGTTCACAGGGGCTGCTGGATCAGGACGTGAAGGAACAAAGCTGATGCCTATCGGATCTGCTTCCTAACTGTCAGTATTAACTGCTTACATGCTGGTGCACACAGCACTGGAGAGGCCGGCTGGTTTTCTCCAACCTCTGCTCATCACTCTGATATAGAGTTTCTGATCTGCTCCACACGTGCAGTGTCCTGGGCTACCAATCACAAGGCAAACTAAAGGGACACTGATGCAGCTGCAATGTCAGAAGCTGCAGGGTATCTGTGGAAATGCCCCTGAGCTGCTTGCAATTATTTTCTTTCCTCTTTGCACATACACAACAACACCATCTTTAAGTCCAGGTCACAATTACTTTTGTCTGACTGCCATGAGGTATATGCAGCTTGTATAGTGAACTGTGAACAATATATTTTTCCCTTCAGCACTCCTCAGCATCTAACCACAGGCTTTGTTTTATCACACAGCCTTGCTGGATTTCACATGCACAGCCCAAACCCTGCACAATGGCAAACGGCCAGCTCCCTTGTGCTTTATTTTTTTGCATTGCTCATTGAAAGCAGCACACAGTTTCTCTTCCCAAGACTGGAAAGGCAAACTCACTCCTTCACAAAGGGAAACTTGGTAACATAGAGAAAAAGCATCCTGAAAGTGCTATGTGTGAAAAAGTCGCTTCCCCTTTTGCTTATAAGCTCCTCCCAAGTACTGGAAGGCTGCAGGGAGGTCTCTCAGAGCCTTCTCTTCTCCAGGCTGGACAAGCCCTCAGTCTGCCTTCATAGAAGTGCTCCAGCCCTCTAAGCATTCTCCTGGCTCTCCTCTGGACTCACTCCAACAGCCCTACATCTTTCTTGTGCTCAGAACCCAAGCCTGGAAGCAGTATTAAAAAAAAAAAAAAAAAAAAAAAAAAAAAAAAAGCAAATTCTAAAATGATCAGCAAGTGAAAAAGGGACAGGCTAATTTTCTTGCAAAACTTTTCTTGCCCAGCTGACTTTTTGAGAATTATTCACGAACAGGTTTGCATTTTCGCAGACGTGTTGGTTAGCTGAAATGATCTGATGCACTGTTTATGCCAACAAGTTTCAGGTTGTTGAACTGCTGAGTAAAGTCACGGAGTTTTGGAGCTGCCCTTTCATTAGCTGATTCCCAGGTGCCTCCTGGGCCTGATCCAAAGCCCAGTGAATTCACTAGAAAAAAAAAACCCACTGATATTGAGTGGCTCAGCAACACGGATCAGCTCAGGATGGCAGTGCAGCCCTTGCTGCTTTGGGTGCTCACAAAAAATGCAGCAGCAGCAAGCAGAAACCACAAGAGCTGACTTCAAATGGACTCATTGATCATGAGCCTGTTCTTTTTTCTTTGCAGTGCTTTTGCATGTAATGGTGAAACGATCCATACGTTTCTCCTTGGAGTCCAGGCACACGTGAGCAAGCAGGGTTTGCAGCAGCAGGACAGAGGGATCCTAACTCACATGGCAACTGCAGAACCAAAAGCTCAAAGACGAAATCACCTAATTACTGGGGCTTAATGCAACTGTATTTCCACAGAAAATGACTGAAAGCCATTGCTAAAAGTGTCTCTTAGTGGGGAAATGTGAATGCACTGCTATTAGGCTGGTTATTAAAGACATGGAAACCTGTAGAAGCTGAGCTGAAGAATGGAGCATTCAGAGCCCAGTGATTAAGCAATGCCTTCCCTAATTTTAAGTTTATTTAGTTCAATATCCGTGGGAAGGAGAAGCCTTGAATAGCTGTGGTAATGGACGGCACGATCAGCTCTGAAGTTACCCTTGTTACAAAGGGTTATTTAAAAACTGGATGTCTCTCAAATGTGCCCCAAAAACCTGCCTGCCAGTTCAGGTAAAGCCAAGCCATTCACAGCTGGGAGCAGCAGTTGTGTTCGCTTGTAATACGAGCCCTAGGGAAATCACTGCACTTCCTGCAACCCCCGAAGAAGTAATGGCTCTGATTCCAGCATTCTGAGCCCAGCTGAGAGCTCACTAAGTCGCGGGCAATTTCATCAATTGTAAAGAATTCCTCCCCCTCCCCCCCCCTTTTTTTTTGGAACACAATTGCTTTCTTTCCTCAGAATAAGTAACTGAACGCTCCAAAGATCCTCCCTTACAGCGTTCGAGTTTAGCAAGTGACACAGCACAGTAAGATAGAAGTGATGGGCTCATACACAGTAACTCTTAATTTAAGACAAGCAGCTGAAGACTAACTCGGATCAATGACAGCTGCAGTGCTCCAGCACTTGGAAGAGGAGCTGGGATAAGGTTGGTTGAGGAGTTGAAGCGAGGATAACAGACAAGAAAAAGAGCTAATTTAAATGAAAATGATGGTGTTTTGTTGTTTTTTGAGTATGCTCAATCTTCTTCAAATTGATCACTTCAGAATGTGGTGGTCACTTAATTGAAGTCATGTGAATAAGTTACATGCTAACCTGCTTTTCTCAACCATCACACACAGCTCTGATGACCTTCTGAGGCACGGACAGGTGGATGCAGAAGAACATGAATTTGGTCTGTAGAACAGCTGGCAGTCCCACAAGAGGTTCAGTATTTATTTTGCCTCAGTCAGTTATTAATTTCTCCAGAGAGAAGAGGGAGAACTAATCTTTAATTAGATTATACTCTTTTTAAAGCCTGGAGCTGCACCAAGAAGAAGAACTGCACCTTGAGGAACTCTGGTTTCCATAACCTCTTCCAGATGAAAGTAGAGCGGAGTTAGAAGAGCCCTCCAGCAAATTCCTGTAGGTCTTGTGACAAGTTGACTCTGAGAACAAGCAGGAGAAAGGCTCCGCTACATCAGCCTCAATGCGATGAGGGCTGTAAATGCGATCATTTACAAGGCAGAGGTAACAATGAAAAAGTCCCATGAACAAGGGGACTGCTGTGTGACTGGCCTAAGTGATGCTGCGGGGTCTCTCAGACACCAGAGCAAGTCATCACTGGGGCTTCCTCTCTGATGGCCTGCATAGGTTGTGCTTACAAATCCCACATCAGCAGCTCAGCTTCCAGCCTCTCCATTTTTATGTTTCAGATACATGCGTTAGGTTGGATAGGTGGAAAAATTTCTTCTCAGAAAGAGTGATCAGACACTGGCACAGCCGCCCAGGGAAGTGATGGAGTCACCATCCCTGGAGGTGCTCAAGAAACGTGGAGATGTGGCACTGAGGGACATGGCCAGGTGGCATGGTGAGGATGGGCTGACGGTTGGACGTGGTGTTCTTACAGATCCTTCCCAACCTTAATGATTCTATGATATCATCTTTCTGCTTGCTTCCACATATACAATAAAAGTAGCTATTAAGCAGTCCTGCCTCTTCTGTGCCAACCTTGCAATTTTGACATCAGCCACAAGTAACGAGCTTGGTTACAAGTCCAACCTCAAACCTTGGGGATGCTGCAGAGATTCCCAGACGTCCTTGGCTGGTTCTGCTCCCAGCAGGGGTGAAGGTAGCTTGCAGTAGGGACAGACGTTTCCCAGCCTCATGCCAAATCATCCAAAACCTTGAAACCAGCTGGGTAGAATCACAGAATTGTTTGATTTAGAAGGGACCTTTAAAGGCCATCTGGTCCAACCCCCCTGCAATGAACAAGGACATCTACTGCTAAGTCAGGTTGCTCAGAGCCCTGTCCAGCCCAATCATGAATATCATGGGTACCCCAGGGATATCTGAATGCACCACTTGGGAGCCACACTCTCAATTTTAAAAGGCCCTACTCCCTGAACTTCTAACACAAGACTTCTAACCCAGTATCCAGGCAGACCTCACAACTGCTTGAACACTTAAGTGAAAACTTAAATGGGGAGTGAAACCCAAACTTCTGAGAGCTCATCTATTTCCATGCCAAGTGCAGCATTACCATGCTGCAGTGATTTAACTCCAGTAAGTCAGCTTTCAGCCTCCCCTGGATTAGCCTCTCTTGGTAGTCAAAGCCAGCTGTCAGCCTTGAGCTATCCTACCTCCAGATGTTGTAGGTTTGATGCACAGGGCTATTCTGCCTCCAGATGCTGCATATCTGATGCACAGAGCAGCAGGCTGCTTGTAACACAGCTTCTCTGAGCCTGCAGCCCTGGCAGCAGGACCAGCTCTTCCCAGCTACCAGGAGATGGTGCTCTTTCTTTTAGCTCAGGATTTTCAAAGCCAGTTCATAGTTTGGCAACTTCTTTTCCTCTAAAACTCTCCCTAACGTTGGGTGCAGGAAGAATACAGCTCTGCAGGGCACAGCATTCACAAACAGGAACGGCCAACCTCTCAGTGTCATCTTGGAACTCATTTGCACAATACATTCTACAAGAAAACTGCACATTCCAGAAGGATACACACTCCTGTTCTACTTCCCCTGATTCAGTGCACGGGTCCTGAATGTGCTAGGGCAACTCAGAGCAGCAAGAGGGCTGCTTGCACCATCTCAGAGAAATTAGTGATATGCCTTGATGCATGTAAAACCCTTCCTGTGAGTCAGTTTACAATTTGAGATCCTACAGTCTCCAGCCCCAGTGCCTTGGCTGTCTGGTAAGCCATCATACCAGCCACCAAATCCAAGGCTGCCCTCTGTGCTGGGACCCCAGCTTCCAGAAAGCTTTGGCTGCTGAAGATGAGCACCCTTTACTGACTCACCGTTCGCTATGCACAGGGGCAGGGGATGGTGGCAAACTGCTGTCAGGATCCTACCCCTGGAGCCTTCAGCATTTTGGAGAGCATTGGTCTGGGAGATACCCAGTTGAGATGCTCTCCTCCTCCTCCAGCATCAGGTCCCCACTGTATCATACAGAAACATGGTCCTGCTGCATACCAGTCCCTGCCCTGAGGCTCATCTTGCTGCCCCAGCAGATCTGACTTCTGAAAAGAACAGGGGAACGAGGATCAGGCCCTGGTTCAGCTGCTGAGTGCTACAGCCCTGCCTGTGGGAGGGACATGTAGGAAAAACACTGACGAGCTTTTAATAACATTAAAACAGATCCACTCTGGGGAACGCAGGACGTGCTGTGCTGCAGCCCCATCATCCTGGCAGGCCGTTAACAGTATCTTTTATTGTTGTGGACTCTGCACTGCAACAGCAAGCATCTCCCTGTCAGCACTGCCCCAAACAAACACAAAGCTCTTCTCTCACATGTTGGTGAACTGCTGCTCTGGGTATCCCAGTGCACCCTAGACCAAGCCAAGCCCAACATTACTGGTGAGGAGCAGGGCTTGGTTTGGTGATGCTGAATATCTTTAGTCCCATAAGCATTCCCAGAGCTCACTGGGTCTGAGATGGGTGCCTCAAAGCCAACAGGCAGGCATGCACTGTGAACTCACAGTAAGTGAGTCAGCAGTTCCCATCCCCATGTGCTTCTCTGCTAGAGAGGGTTCCAATTTGACCTGGCAGCAAAACCCAGTATCAGGTCCACGATAACCTTCCCCTGTAATCTGGGCAGCATGAAATATCACAAACACCAAAAGATGAACTCTCAGAGTAGTATAAAAAGAATTAAAAACTCACATAAAGTTTCAAATGCTCCTGCTAGAAATACAGCTGCACCAGATCTTCATAATCAGTGGAAAAGAATACAAACATCACTGTTTAATTTTTAACAGAAGTCAGTTTCAGGGAAATAAAAAGTGAGATGCTGTGATAGCATCAGCAGGCATAACATGATGGTCAGTAGGGTTCAGTGATACTGAAGTACTGCCTAAAACACAATCAGATGTGCTTTGCTAAGGCTTATTAAGCACCACTTATGAAAATATCCATTCCCATTTCACCAGACTCACGTTTCCTCTGGAAGGATCAAACTTCACCGAGTCCAACAGATAAGTCTTCCAAGCCCTAAATGAGATAGCACCTAAATCACACTTTCCAAGGGATTTGAATGAAGCCCAACTCTGGATCCCTACCCACAGGAGTTGCTCAAAATTTGGATGTGGTTGGCTAAGTTTCTTTTCTCTTCAGATTCTCGGGTATTTTAATTCCATTTCAGACATGACTGAGGAGTTCGAGCTGTTCACTGCTTACATCCCCACCCTGCTACATCCTAGTCATAAAATCACAAAATATCCTGAGTTGGAAGGGAACTGTATGGATTATCAAATCCAATTCCTGGCTTTTCATAGGGCTACCCAAAAATGAGACCAGTTGGTGTCTGCCCAAGCCCAGTCCAGGCTATCCTTCAAATCCCTGCACAATCCTCCTTTCCCTGGCCAGCCTCTCATCATGGCTCTGCTTTGAGCCCCCCTGTACCCTTGGCCAGCTCCTAGACACCCACAAACTCAGCTTCCCTTGCTTGCTGCAAGGCAGTCTGCAGTGGCGTGGCAGCAGGTTGAGACTGAGCCTGGAAAAGGAAGAAATATCAACTCTGGCTGCTTATGATGCCCTGATAAAACTGGGACAGAAATTGTTGCCCTACAGCTCCAGGCTCTTTCGCATGTGGGAAGAGCTTGATGACAAGGAGGTAAGAGCTGCTGCTGGAGAAGGAAGGGTGCTAAAATGTCAGTCCTGAAGGAAGAGAGGGATACACGCATTTTGAGGATTGCTGAGTTCTCTCTGTGCCACACATCCCTGACTGCAACATCTCATGGAAATTCAGCTGTTAAAAATGAAGAAAAAAAGGAAGAGAGGATCATCTTGCACTTGGGCTTGGCTCTCTGTGCCCCAGCAATGTGAATCTTACAGTAAGACAGGGTGACAACTGCAGCAACGTTCAGCTGAAATTACTGAGGGCTCTCAAGGGGAAAATTAATTTTGTGACAATGCAGAATACCTACAGCAATGTCTGAAGTACAGAAATTCAGAGAGAAAACCAGCTGCCAGCCACTGAGGCCTGGGGCAGGGCAGGAACAAGTCCGCAAAGGCAGAACCTACATGAAGAAGCGGGGGAGAGAAGTACAAGGCCCTAGGAACCAGCAAATAGAAACACAGGATGGCTCACATTGGAAGAGATCGCAAAGATCATCAAGCTCCAATCCCCTGTTGCCAATCACTAGAACAGGCTGCCCGGGGCCCCGTTCAACTTGGCCCTGAATACCTCCAGGGATGGGTCATCCACACAGAGATGATATGGTACTGGCCACAGATCACAATCAAGTCTAATGCCCAAGGAAAAGCAGGGAAATCCATGTCAGAAGACATGGTAGCATGAGGTTGATGGAGGCAAAGAGCTGAAGCTCCAGAATCCCCATCTTTGGCTTTTTACTCAAAGTTTTCCCATTGCAATTTGACCTATGCCAATAGGGGAGGACCAGTAAGTTTTGGTGAATCCTAGTTTTGGCACTGACAGAAATGTTAGGAGAAAGGACACAGTATAGCTTCTAGTAGGACACAATACATAACATCAAGGAGCGAGGATACATGAGCAGCTTCAGATTGCAGAGGTTCTGCTGAGGCAGGTGAGGCAGCAGGATCTGATCCAAGCGCTAATGTGGTTTCCTTGTATGTTAAGTGATTCCCCTCTATTTCTAGAAGGTGAGGGCACCAAGAGTGCATCTCAAAGTCAATCAAAGAGTTTTCAAAAGCACACTAAAAGTTAAAGCTCTCACAATAGCGCAGAATATGGGACAGAGCCACTGTAGTCATAAATCAGCATCAACCTCCTGGCTCCAGCTCCTGCTTAACGAGGACCGGGCCAGATGTGCTATAACTAATGCTATGAATGTCCTTGCCTTCAAGGTCTCTTCTTTATTTACCTGCCACCATGTCTCTTCTCCTGCAGATGATGAGTTTATGCCAAGTAGATGCAGGAGAGCTGTTCCCTAGACATCTCAGTTCCCTGAAGGACATTTTCAGAGTTTTATCCCATCTGTTGTTCTGCTCTGGGAGCAGCAGATACAGCTACAAACCCTCCCATCTCCTGCCCGTGGATACATGACACCTGGAGACATCAAAAACGTTTGCTCCCCCAGGAGAACAGCCAGCAAGTCTCTGCTTACAGCAGAGGTGTTATTGGGGAGCACTGCAAAAAGGGACTGAACACCTCCCTGAAGGCCCAGGTTAAGATCCTTCTCCTTCTTTATGCAGCAGCTTCATCTCTTCGGCAAAGTCATGCCTCTGCTTTCTACAGGGAGAGCCAACTCCCTGCAGTCAGGGTTGGTGGCTAAATCACAGTTTTCTGCAGATTTAAAGAGTGGAGGCTGCACTACTGAAAGCTTCTGAGGTCGTGGTGGAGCAACCTCGATTCAAACCATCACTGTAACGTGCTGGTAAAGCAGGAGGGAGGCAGCAGCTCAATGGAAATGTTGGTCCTGGAGCAGGGGATAATTTCCCAGATCACAGTGCTTTGTGCAGCTTTCCCAAGTCCCACACAGGAGGAGTTGGCTGCCAGGTACCTACAGAGGCCAAAGGCAGGAGCAGAGGCTTTTCCCCTTGTTCTCCTCTGTGGCTCCATCTCTGAACAACGTGTTCATCCAGAAGCAGCTCCCGTGGTTACTGCACACCTCAAGTGCAAATTTTCTACTGAAAGCCACAACAAAAAGTTTAACTTTGTCAGCCACAGGGAAGTCTATCTTCCTCCAAAGAGCCCCTTCCTCCATTAGAGGGTCCAAGATGCCAAACCTGAGAATACCCCACTTGGCCTCCATCCTGACCTGTTCCTGTGCAGAGAAAGGTTCAGATCCTGGTCTGCTAGGGGGGATAAGAGAAGCTACACCAAAAATTCTTGGACACTACAAGTCTAGGTGTTCCTGCATGGGAACCAAGTTCTCAGATGTTTTAATAGTGGTAGAATAATGGGGAATGGCTTTAAACTAAAAGAGGGAAAATTGAAGTTAGATGTTAGGAAGAAATCCTTTACCCAGTGAGTGATGATGTCCTGGGCACAGGCTGCCAAGAGAGCTGGAGATGCTCCATCTCTGGAGGTGTCCAAGGCCAAGATGGATGGGTCCCTGGGCAGCCTGAGATGGTGGGGGGCAAACAGACCATGGCAGGGCATTGGAGCTCAACAATCTTTAAGTTCCCTGCCAATCACAGAATGGCCTGGGTTGAAAAAGACCACAATGACCAACCAGTTCCAACCTCCTGCTGTGTGCAGGTCACCAACCAGCAGCCCAGGCTGCCCAGAGCCACAGCCAGCCTGGCCTTGAATGCCTGCAGGGATGGGGCATCCACAGCCTCCTTGGGCAACCTGTGCCAGTGCCTCACCACCCTCTGTGTGAAAAACTTCCTCCTAATACCTAACTTAAACCTCCCCTGTCATAGTTCCAACCTAAGCCATTTTGTGGTTCTACGACACAGGATGAACGTGTGACCTCCCAGTGGTTCTCCTGCTTCAATCTCTAGTGTCAGCTGCTTTTGGAAGACAATTACACATGAGATGCACAGCAACATGAACGAGGGGCTTTTCCACTCTAGTAGATACACCCAGCAAAACGATTCATCTGAGAAGAAAGCAGCTTTTATATCAAATGCTGGACAGGACAGCTCTGCAGATATTGCTGATTCATCTGCAGATTTGTGTCAAAGTTAAAGCAGTGATAAAGAGAAATAGCCGGTACAGTAAGAAGGCTTTATCTTCTTTTTTTCTTTTTTTTTTTCCCTCTTGCTGTGCTTTCAAAGAGATAGAAGAGGAAAGCCAGAAGACTTTAGGGCAAATGAAGCATTATGCACCTTCTGGGAAAAGCCCATTTAGAGAGTCTACCACAGTGAGTGAGCCAAAGGGCATTTGGAAGAGAAGCACATGATCACTAGCTAAGATTAAGCAGTAGGTTGTGCTAAAAAAAGTTTCTATTGACCTTCTTGCCAACAAGCTTGGTGTTAAGCAGCAACAGAAAAGCAGTGATTGTGAGACAGTTCAATTTCCACTCTATTTTCAGTACTCAGCCCTCTCTGGTAGCCAACTCATAACACACATATGGAAAGCTGGTATCAAACAAAGAAAGTTAAAGTTAATGAGAGAATCAAGGCACAGAGGAGGAAAGAGGCAGCCCAGGAACAGACAGCAGAAGAAAGAAAGAGCTGATGGACTAGTGGGGCAACATAAAGGAGAGAAGATCCCACACAGGGATTGGCAGGACAAGAAGAGAATCCCAATCCTTGTCTATAGCTTGTGCTCTGGCACATCATAAAATCACTGAGGTTGAAAAAGACCACTAAGATCATCTGGTCCAACCATCAACCCATGAACAAACTACAGGAGGGGTAATTTTGTGATTTTATTCATTAAGGAAAAGGACAGAAGAATGCTGAGAATCTGCAGGTAAAAAAGTAAATAAAAATCTGGTGGCATAAGAACCTGGGGGCAGGGACCGACCTGGAAAAGGGAATAGAGGAAATAAATGCATATTGTACAGCACAAGGGAAGGGATGGGGAGAGCAAAATTAAGCTATAAATACTCTCCAGGTACCAACATGAAGTGAAGAGAGGGAATTAGTCACTGTCTTAGGGGATGGGAAAAAAGCAATGGCTTGAAGACAAGACATAAAATTAAGCTACGTGTTAAGGAATGTTTCTTGGCAGAGAGGAGTGGATGAGCAGGGATGGATAGATGGATGGGTGTCAATGGGAGCACATACAGCTCTGCCCTGCCAGCAGGACCCCACATTCTCCCAGCACTGCTGCTACCAAGGTCTGCCTCTTGCACAGCAGCACTTCAGTTGAAAGCTGCTGACTAAATAAAAGACTTCAGTTTGTCAAGGGAGAAAATTACTGGGAAGTCATTCTGCTTGGAACCAAGCTGTAAGAGGTGTTTTTTTTTTTTAATGATTTTTTTTTTCAGTGAAACAAGAAAACAAACCAATAAAAATCACCCCAGGTCAAATCAATGTAATCTGACCTGAAGCTAAATGTCATAGATCTGGTTTACAGCACACCCACTTTGAATACCGAAGGGAAGAACTGTGACTGTGGACACTGATGGAAGCACACGCAAAGCAGTGCACACAGGGGGATGCTGTGGGGTGCTGACATCCTTCCTCACCCACCACCAGCTAGATAATATAGGCTACAGCTCTCTTCAGAGCCAACAGAGAAGCAGCTCTTAGCTTTCCCCCAGCTTCTTCCCAAGTCCAACCATTTAGATGTAAAACTCAAGCAACCCAAGTTTGCAGGCAGTCCTAAATCATGCTCAGAGCTCTCTTAGCTCCCAGCATTTTGGATTTGAGCCCGTTCAATTATTCACCACCCCATATAGTTGCTATAGTAACACTGTATTGAGTATTATTAGAAATCACTGTCCCCAAATCCCATATATTAGAAGGAGCTGCGTGGCAGGGGTGAGCCATTTTCTCTTGCTCTGCTTTCCATTCCCCCACTCCCAACGCCAGCTGATCTAAGTTGCTTCCTTCCCAATCTCACTGAGCTGTGGGGTGCAAAAAGCAGCATGCACCCCACTTGTGACGGGCCCTGGTTCCCCACAGAAAATTGTTTACACATCTCCTACAAGTGAGTGAAGGAAACATGCTCCAATTTAAACACAGACAATGGGTAATTTTATTAGCCCAAGCAAACAAGGAAAATCTGTGCCTTTCCGCTGTTGTCCACAAGAATTTGCAGTATGACCTTGCAGAAATTAAAGTCTGAATATTTCCCATACAGTAACAAGAACCATCAACATATCTTCTGTAGTTAAAGGTTAAAACAGTGCACATTCCTTAGGGGATGTGAAATTAAGTCATTACAGAGCTGAGGATGGACAAAGAGGAAGAAAAAGGCTGTACTTTGCTCTGGAGTGCAAGTCACCATCACCACATTCTTCCACTAAACTCCAGAGCACAAAGACAAAACACAACACAACCACCTTTTATAAACATGTTTGTATCCAAATGGCACAGGCCTCAGATGCACCTCCTACTGCCCCAAGGCCAGCAGACAGCCACATAACCAGTGCTGGGATGCAACATTAAAAGGGTTTCTGAGGATTGCACAGCTCCCAGCTCAATCCAAAATGATCCAAAGGCAATGAACAGTGTTTTGTTCCTTTACAAATTGGAAGCAGAAGAGGTGAGGGACAAGAAACTGCACGGAGAGTATTTCCAATCAGCTATTTATACCATGGCTGGCTCAGCTTTTACTTACCCTGAGGCCTTTTCACACAGTTCTGCAGTGTGAAAGGGCCTTCACGTGGATAAATATTCAGGTCTGTCACTAAGGCATACACAGCATATGGACAGACTCCTCATTTTTATGTTTTTTATCCACTTAAATACATCAGCTAGAGGCTTAAGGACTCAATGCCTAATTTAGACCAAGACAAGTGTAAATAGAAATCACAGTGAGATTTCTGGCTAGGCTGGCACCGCAGATCAGGCCCCCACCTCTGGGGGGGGGGGGGGGGAAAATCAGACACCAATTCCTTCCTGACCCTACTTTGGGTCCCTTAGTGGAGTCACCCAAGTCCTCTACAAAGAGGACACCCAAGTTCTACAAGGAGACTGAATGTCTCTACATCTTTCTACAGCAGTCTCTGCATCTTTCAGCTTGCTCTCATGTAGGTTTGGGTCATCTCTGCACCAGGCAGCTGAACTACAGCACAGCATCCCTGGTACAGACTCTAGTTTGTGATGAAACAGCCAAGAAAGGAAGCAGAAGGGAACAGAGAGAAGAGTGAAGAGCTAAAAACTGGGTAGAGGAACGGGGAGAGATGGAAAAGGCAGAACTGTGTGGGAGCAGGGTGGAATGGGCAATGATGTGTTGAGATAAGCAGAGCAGAATGAGAATTAAGAGTGATGCAAAGGAAGGAAAACAAAAAAACAATGGGAACAAAGGAGAGGTAGAGAAAGAAGCAGATTGAAGCACAGGTGGGGAAGAGAAGTTTTAAGAGTGCTCAGAGAGACACGCATACCCTGTCTGTATGTAGTATGATTGTTACTACATTTAATCTGCATTTCCCTCATTCATATTTATCCATCATGTGTTTCTGGGTTACTATTTTTAAGCATCTATAAAACCACATGAAGAGCCTTTGGAGGATGGGCCAGGCACTTCCCAGGCACAAAGAAAATCTCTTTTTAGATTAAATACAGAAAGACTATCAGAGCAAACCCAGTGAATAAATAACTCTGCTCCTGTGGAGGAAGTTATGGTGAGGAGCTATTCTCAGATGTGTGCACAGTCCCCAAAAGAGAGAATGTTTAGAAACGAACAAGGATGTGGTGGCCTCATGCCTTGCAGGCGTTTTACCTGGGAAGGAGAGGAAGCTTTTCCAGTTTGGACCAGCAAAAAGCACAAGGAGCAACACAGATGCAAAAGGCAGAGGGACAGCTTTGTCCACAGCCTCATGCCAGCATCTTCTGAATATGTTTACCCACACCTTTTTTCTTCCCTTTGGCTGCTATATTTTACTGATGGCATGTCATGTAGCCATATTTGTCTGAAAGCATATGAAGTATATTCTAACAGTTCATAAGTAGCACAGGAGGCTTCATTTTCCTGAGAGGTGAAGAAAAGACACTCGTCCATCTGCAATCTGACCTCACTCAGCTGGCTCTCACAGCAGCTGGACTGACAAGGATGCATCCTCCTAAGAGTCCAGACACTAAAAAAAATATCAGCACCAACACATGCCTGAGTGCCTGAACAGTTGATGCTCATTACAGTGACATGAGGCTCCCAAATCCCTTCACTACTCTATCAGAAGATGAAGATTCTGACTTAAGTAAAGGCTTCTCAAGTCAGTGCAGATCATTCCCAAAGCCTCTGAAATCAGAACTTGGTCTGACTGCAGCAGAGATGCTTTAATGAAGTTACCAGGCTGGGCTGTGTACCAGAGACTCATGGAGACGTCAGGAGGTAGAATGTCATCTAATTCATGCTGAACTCCAATTCAGCAGTGAGGTCTTTGTTGCAGAATTTCAAACATTCTGCCTTGATGTCACACCAGCAGGAGAAACCTGGATATCTCAGACCAGGCTTGCTGTCAGCCTGGGGAATGGCTGAGGATCTCTTCTACTCACTCTTGAAAATTAATCTATTTACTACCTTGGTTCTGCAGGAGCCCAGAGTCCCCCACGTTGCTGGAAAGGAATAGCAGCCTGCTCAGTGGGGTTAATGAAAGGAAGGAAAAAGCTTCCCAGATGTGCAAGGTGGGGTTTACATTGAAAAAGGTGGCATGCCATAAGCTCTTGCCTTCTCCAGCCCCACCGTGACATACATCTCCATGGCCTAAGCTAAACCTTGCTTCCCAGCTTCACTTTGTGTGGTCACCAAATGACAAAAGGCCACATCATTTATCTCAGCACCTTCCAATCAAAGAGCGATCCTTCTGCAGCCACGCTGCTCAGTCACAAAGCAGTCTGCTATTTACAACGTATTTTAAAGATGCCTCATGGGCAAAGGAGACAATTTTCAACAAAACGTAAAGCTCTAAGAGGGGAATATTTGGATCACCAATCAGAGCCATTGCTTCTCTCAGAGGGGAGCAATTTGTTGAAGGGCCCTTTTCAGGACACTGAATTCTATTTAAAGGGATATTTGACTATTTACATTCACCAGAAAACTCTGTCATGCTATGATGTTCAGGAGTCTCCTATATTTCCAGCCTACATTTATCTGTAACCAACCTATATCTGTTAATTCTTCTGTCAGCGCTGCTCTTTGACCTTTGAAAATATTTATAGGAAGCAATCACTCCCTTGCAGCTCTCATTTAGCGAGGCAAACAAATTACTGTCTCCTGAGGAAAGCTCTCAAGCTCTTACAGTAAATCTCCCAGAGAGCCTAGGATGCCTGGTGCGACACTCAGGGAAGTGTCTTCTCTTTTTTCCTTAGACACATCGTTACATCAAAGTGGTTTAGAATACATGATGCTACACTGATGCACTTCAACACAAGGCAGGCTAATTGGATCATTATTTCATTTGGTTGGGAGCGTGTGAAAATACACTTACAGCAGTAGGTTAATTTTTGTGCATGGAATTCAATCTAGCTGCAACCAGCAACCAGTGGTGATCCCCAGGGGTCAGTATCAGGCACATCTCTGTTAAATATCTTCCTTGATGATCTGGATGAAGAAATTGAGTGCACCCACAATAAAATTGCAGATGACACCAAGTTGGGAGGAAGTATTAATCTCCCTGTGAGTAGGAAGGCCCCACAGAGGGAGCTAGATAAGTCAGACCAACAGGCCCAGGCCAACTGTAAAACCTTTTAATAAGACCAAGCATTGGATCCTGTGCTTTGGCCACAACACTCCCTACAGGCTTGGGACAGAGTGGCTGAAAAGCTGTGTGGAAGAAAAGGACCTGGGGGTATGGGTCAATGCTTGGCTGAACATGAGCCAGCAGTGTGTCCAGATGGCCAGCAAGGCCAACGGCATCCTGGCTTGTACTGGAAAAAGTGCAGCCAGAAGGAGCAGAGGGGTCATCAACCCCCTGTGCTCAGCCCAAATAAAGCCATACCTGAAGTACTCTGTTCAGTTTCTCACTATAAGAAAGATGTTGAGGCTCTGGAACAAAGAAGGGCAACTAAGCTGTGAAGGGTCTGGAGCACAAGACTCACAGAGAGCAGCTGAGGGAAAAATCAGATTTTTCAGTCTTGAGAAGAAGATGTACAGAGAAGACTTTATTACAGGGAAGACTTTATTATTACAGCTCCCTGGAAGGAGGTTGTAGCAAGATAGGTGTCAGCCTCTCAGATAACAGTGATAGGACAAGAAATAATGGCTTTAAGTCGCACCAGGAGATGTTCAGGTTGGATATTAGCAAGCATTTCTTTTCAGGAAGAGGGGTGATGTATTGGACCAAGCTGCCTATGGAGGTGGTGGAGTCACCATCCCTGAAAGTGTTCAAGAAATGCAAAGAAGTGGCACTGAGGGTCACAGCTTAGTAGGCATGGTGGGGTGGGTTGGCAGTTGCACTGGTTGACCTTAAAGGTCTTTTCCAACCTCACTGATTCTGTGACTCTTGATTCAAACATTATAATTCCTGTTCTAGTATTACAAAGAAAACACCAAACACCAAAGTGACACAAAAAAAATCACATTGCACTGTCATGGTCAAGCAAGTTGTTGGTTTTCCCAGCAAATATGGCCACACAAATGCCACATCAAAGAATCAAAACTTAACCAAAGCCCAAAGCACATCCACACATGTGCATGCACAGCCCTTTCTCTCCCAAGCTGGAGCAATAAACTCTCATCCTCTGAAGTTTCTGGAACCTCATTTCTGGATGATGACCACCACACTCAGTGCCCTCGCCCAGAACTTGCCCTGCTGTACAGAAATGGGAAGCTCTGTGCAAGCCAGCACGCTCATAGTGAATTTTAGCCAGAGCATCCAGAGCCATCTGTTAAAGATTAGAGACACAATGGAGCAGAGCATTAATAAATGATCTGCAGTTCCTACCCTCCTCCACTTTGCAACATCAGGGAAAAAAAAAAACCTATTCCCAACACCAGAATGCACTTTCAACAACAAATAATGATAATGATTTGGTTCAGAATTAAGCACACAACAAGAGTTTAATGCAGAATCCGAACACCATTCTATCTCATGGGACTACAGTGCCAGCATGAAAAATTATATATAGCTTCATCTTTTTGTTATATTAACTCAATTCTTCAGCTGCTCAGAGTGCTCCTGTATATCCTTTCTAAATTAACTCTGGTTTTCTATACCTGCAGCTATAGTTACCCTGAGTGTTTTCCTGTGTATTCTACCATGAAGATTGTGATTAGGTTCATTTGTCATAAAACAAACATGATGCCATGAATGATAAATAAGCACCATGTACTGTAGAGACTGGCGGTGCAGCTCAATTTTCTCAGTGCTCAGGTGGTGCAGAGGGTTTCTGAGTTGCTCATGTTTGAGATTAGAAAGCTTCCTAATGAAGAAATCCTGCCTAATAAATAATGTGGCAAAGCCACAAGCCTAATTTTCAGGGAAAGGTCCCCAAAAGCCCAGCATCATAGCCCTAGGTGTGCAGAAGAGCTCCCTTTGCCAGCTTTTGGGCTAGATACTGCAGGATTTGGAGGGGGACACTGCCTTGTTTCACCTTCACCACATACCTGGAAACCTGTGGAGGCCATACAGTATCATACTCCCAACCCTGCTTCTTTCCATTCCACTTGTACCAGAGGGCAGAGAAGAACAGCGTGATGTTTACTGACAGATCTTGTTGAATAGGATGAGCCATCACACTGGACAGTATTTCACCAGCCCTCACAGCAGAAGACCTACAGCCCACATCCAGCTCTGAGTCCCCAGCACCTGCTGAGATCTCCCACCTCCAAGTGCTCCCATAACCAGCAAGTTGCATGCTGTGTTTCTTGCCCATTTCCATGTCCCAAACTCCAGAAGGTGCCAAAGCAGTCTAGTCTGCTTCCAACCTGAAGAGATCAAGGGCATGGAGGACAGGGAGTTCCCAGGCAGCCAAGCACTGCACTGACCTGCAAGCTCCACATCCCACCAACCTGAGCTTCAGGGGAGCCCTGCATTAGGGTGATTTTTTATTATATTTTTGTAAAGTGCTGCAGTATTGCTGTTTGAGTGCACGTTATTGGCCACGTGATGCTGCTCCAAACATAAGAGTTCACTTGAAGAGAAAGTCAGCTGGCTGTTTTATCACCCTCTCAGTTCCACACTTCAAACCATGGAATAGAAGTGCATTTTCTTCAGGATGATCTAACTTGGGACAAATTCAGCCCTAAGATCAGTGGAAAGCTGAGCTGGGAAACACTTCATGCTTTGTGGCACTTTTGGCTACAGCTATCTCTGTTGCCCCGCTCTTGCTTTCAACCTTTGTGTTGGTGTTTCCACCTTTCTGGACTTCATCTGCACTGTATTGACTGCTTCTATAGAGCACTCAGGTCTTGCTTTTAGTGGCATATTAAACATAAAAGACAGAAGGAACCAGAACACAAGCCTGCACTTCATTAGAGTTGTGACCCACCAGCTGAACCGAGGTCATTGCTCTCTATAGATCATTCCTACCCAGTCTTTTCCCTGTCCATTCTCAGCCATCCTGAAGACCCTATTTCTTCCGAGGTTATCTCAGCCCCTCTGACTGTTTCTTCACCCAACAAGCCTCAATAAAAGCATTCCCCCCTTCAGTTTTCACTGCCCTTTTGTTCCAGAAATCCCCACACCCACTGAATTCAGTTCTCCACGGACCTCACTCCAAGGCACCTATGGCTCTGTATTCACCGCCACCTCTGGCACAGAGGGACCCTAAGCAAAAAGCTTGCGGAAACAGCCCACTACAGATAGAAGTTGAGAAACCATCTATGCAACCACCGCAGAGACTGAGAAAACTGCCTCCAGACCCTAGGCAACCTTTCTTTCTTCTTCAAAAGATGTAGTGGACATGGTGGTGAGAGGTTGACAGTTGGACTAGATGGCCCTTAGTGGTCTTTACCAATCTTGATGATTCTATAGTTCTATAAGGCTGAGATAAGGATAACCTGCAGAGATTCTGCAGGCTACCTGCAGAGAGTAAGCTTCTGACCTCCTCTACAGCTTGCCAGAGCACTCCCTCCATTTGGCTGTAAGCTAATCCTGCCACACTTGCCGTGTTCACAAGCATCACCATCGTGTTTGCTTCATTCCTCGGTCCCTTCAGCTTTCTGTGTTTCACAGCAGCTCAAATTCAGCCTTTTCCATTCCCCAGAGTCCTTGGCTGATTCACTTCCTCATCCTTCCAAGTTACAAAGTTGAGTTTCAGTTAGCAGCCGTTCAATACATTCCCAGTAATGCAGTATTTTCTCCTCCAACTGTAATGACAGCAAGATGCTAACACATCCTGCTTCCCCTTCAGAAAGCATCACCTCCACTCTCTAAAGCCCATCAGACACATCCTTTCATGCCTTTCTGACATGCTGATAGACAAGGCTTTCCTCTGTCTCTCCAACAGCGCCAATTGCTCTAATTACATGCTGTCTGCTGTGACTGAGGAGCTGTAAATAAAGCAGTCACGGCACAGCCTCATCCATGCCACCCTCCAAAGCAACCCTTGCAGCCTTTGCTTGTGGGGGTCTACTGTGAGATTTAATTTTAAAGAAGGAGATCGCCGTTTTGCAAGGACTCACCTATTTGAGACCTAGCAGAAAATTCACTGGAGCCAGATGAAGTAGCTTCCATTTAACTAAAGCTTTCATCAGGTCACCTCCATCCCCTACAGGATCAAATCAGGGCAGAAATTAATAGGTTTCTACAGGAATTATCCTCAAAATGGTACAAAGATATCCTAGCTACATGACCCTCTGGGATGTTCTGTGCAGCCCACAGGCAGGCAGGAAGCCTGTGCTCGACATCTGAAATTTTTCCCATGGGAATTATTAGAGGAGGTGCCACTTGAGAGCAACAGCAGGGCACTGTTCTTTCAATTCAGCTTGGGAAGATCTGTGCTGGATCAGTGTTGCATCTCTGCTAAATGCAGGGCAAGAGCGCTCTTCTCAGCCAGCAATAGGCTTTGTCTGAACAACGAAACTAGCAAATGCATTTCCAGGTGTCACAAAGTCCCTGGTTACACCAGTGAGACAGTCAGAGGGTACACCTGATTCCACTGTCTAGCTCTACAAGGCAGCGATGCAGGACTGAGTCCCCTTTTCCTAAGCTCACTTACTTAGGGAGGACTTCTTGCAGCCACAGAGCAAGGACTGTAGGGGGTTTGCATCTATTCTAAGGCTTCAAAAAGGCAAGGTTTGAAATTAAAAACTTTCTTGTAGTGCTTTGCTCTTGTGTTGAGACAGATCAACAGAGAGCAATGCATTGAGCTTGGGCCACAAGTCATTAAAGGAGCTTTTTTTTTCCTCCAGAAAGAAAAGCTTTGTCACATTAGCTTAAAAGTGGGGGTGAATGGGCTCATGCAGACATCCAAGGCTGCATCGCTGCAGCACAGTTCCAGGTAACCCACTAACCTGACCTATGACAGTGGAATAATACCAGCTCTCAGGCACTCATTTACATCAGCAGATCTAAGGAAACCTGAACACTGGTTGTGTCTGTGTTCACAACCACCATGAGAATAGGAGGAGAGCAGTGAGAGCAATTCCTGAAGACAGCTTCAGAACACCAGGTTTTGATCAGTACCATTCTACAATGGGAAACACCACTCAAAGGCTGCTGATATTCAGTGGAGCCATTACACAGACTTCAATGGGTTTTTCAGCAGAATGCTACACAGTGTTGTAACTCTTACTACAATGGCTTTGCAACACAGGCAGAGCCTTATGTGCTTTACTTGCTGTACACATCCTCATATGTTTAAGAGGGTAAAATGACCCATTGCTGGCTGTTCCCTGTGGTGTCCCTGCAGCAGCTCTCCAATGCCATTCATTTGTCTGTGAGTGGTAAGAAGGATCTTGCAAAAGGCCTATTTGCAAAGTGCCTTGTGAAGGTTGAGGGTTCATCAGTACTGTGTGCAGTGTATTGCTCAAACCATTCAAACAGGCCATCTGCAAGGCTAGCAGGGGAGACTAAGCCAACTCTGTTGTGGGTAGAGCTTCCAGCAGTGCTGGTGCAAAGTGACATACAGGACACCCAGCACAGGAGCAACGGGAGCTTATCATGGTGCAGAGACTAAGCTCAGACTTGCTAAGACTAGGGCAAAGCAAAACCTACATTCTGGTGCTCATCGCTTTAGCTAAACCATACTCTAATGAAGGCTCGATTCTGATGTCAGTGGAACAAAGACAGCATCCAACATGGGAAGCGGCAGAAGCAAAAAAGAAAAACAAAAACCAAACACAACAAAAAGGAGAAAAAGGAGGCAGGAAAGCGAGCAGAATCTGTAACCAGCTAGTCAGACCGTGCCCTTGGAAGTGGAGACACGGCTCCATTGCCTGCTCCGAAAAATCACTTTATGCATCTTTAATGGCTTATAAATAAACCAGCATAAGAACAGAACTGAAATTCCGCTCCACTGTCTCACAGGCCTGCCTGAAGCACTGGTTTCACTCAACTTTACACTTCTCACCTCAGTAGGAAAAAAATCAGACCCATGGCTTCCAGCCACTGAGTGCAGGACCTCCAGAGCCACCACCACAGTACTGACCCAGCTGGAGATGCCACCAACCCCAGAGGAAAAGAGGGACGTGAGGAGCACAGCTTTGCTCCCCATCACACTTCTATGAAGATGTCTCATTTAAGGATGTGAAGAGTAAACAGGACATGAATTAAGTGCTTTCACCAGCCCAATGCCAAGAATAAATTAATGAGTACAGCACTGCAAATGAGTAATAGACAGCATTCTAACTGAAGCTAAGTCTACATTCTGATGAATAAAATAGTAAGCTAAAAATGCCTAATTCTTAAATCAATACAAAACTCACTCCCTGCTACTACTGCATAAACTATAACTCTTTGGTGGAATCTTAAATATTGCATGAAAGTGAATGGGAAATTCAGTTTCACTGAGAACACTCTCTGCTTTCTCAAGCTTCATGTTCACAAGCACTGGGATTGGGACCTCCCTGGAAGAAAGCATAAGAACAGCTGAATGTGGCAAGATGCAACTCAGAGCAATGGGTTTACCTGGTCACCCTCCAGGTCATGCTTGCTACAACCAGCACAATCCTTCCCCACCATTTCCAGGGCTTTGGCTTAAATCCAGGACAGGTTCGTGCATCAGTGTGAGCATTAGGTCACCAGGTGCATTTATTCTGGTCTTCAAACCCGGCTCTGGAACAACCTCACAGCACATTTTCTCGGTCAGGTTTAACCCACTAAGCAGCCAGCTATTAGAAAGCCATGAACTTTCGACCAAGAGAAGCATTTTAGAGGAAAGTCATCCCAAACAAAGAGACTCCACGTGATTATGCCTGGTTCATCAAGTGGCTGCCCATCTCCTGGGCAAGAAAACCTCTCATTTATGTCCTCCAGTCCCTCTGATCACTCAGAACATAGCACAGCGTAAAACAAGAACAGATTCACTGCACAGAGTATGCAGTCAGTAAAATGGAAATTGCACAGATGCAGTCTGAATTGAAGCAGCAGTGTTTGCTACCCATAAATACAAGCGTCTACCAACATGCAGACAGCACTGCTCTGCTGGCTTCTGCAGCATTATGAAGAGCACCCAAACCACCAGGAAGGATAAATCCCAATTCCTTTTCATGGCTTTGCTGTAAGCAGATGTTTTTCTTGTAATTAATTAAGCAGAAATGTCTCCTGGTCCCCAAAACCCCAAATAAGCGAACAGAGGCAACAAGGAGAAAACAACATTCCTTGCAATGTAAAGGAGACATTGAAGACACAATAATTTCTTTTCTGGTCATACTTGATCCTCCATTGTCTGTAAATAAAGCTTGTTCAATTAAATTGAAGTACTTAACTCAGATGAGATGAGTACTACTCCTGTCATGGCAGTGGCCTGGGTTAGAAATATGCTTGCACACACAACATCTCTCAGCCAGGCCACAGCTACAGGCTCCCAGAAACAGCCAGCATTTCCTCTTACAACAGCTCTGCCCATGAAAACAGTGCTTCTTCCAGGCATGTCCCCAGCTAGGAGCAACCACAGAGCAAAGCCTTAAAACAGACACAGATGTAGGACACAATCTATTTCCCAAGGCAAACTAGGCACAAAATACCATGACCGATATTAAAATATACATATACACATAGTGTATATTCCCTTCCCTGGAAGGAAGGAAGCAGCTTAGATACATCAGGGGCAAAACAAGACCTGGTGCAGGCACTGCTCAGTAGCACAAGGTCACATTCAGTACACAAAGAGGGACACACCATGCAAAGCACCTCCTAAGTAGGGGAAAACTTCCCTGTTCCACTGCAGGTATCCCAAGAGGCAGCCAAGTGAGGTTCTCCAGCTCTGGTGCTAATTAGATAAAGCTGAGCTAATTAACAAAAGCCGGTGTTCAAGTCAAAGGGGAGCCCGGAGGTTTGCAGAAGAGGAAATCCTGGTATCTCTACAGACTGATGAGTTCTGTTATCCTGAACAGTTACACCATTTCTGTGTCTGTTTATATTACTTAGGTTAGCCTGATGGAGCAACTAGGAAGCAGCTAGGACAAATAGGAGAGAGGAATCTTTAATGGCTACAGCTGCTGCAGTGTCAGCTCACGTAGCTATGGAGGTACAGGACCATGCCTGGTAAGCCCTGAAGGATGGACAGCATTGTACAAGTCCTTCTGTGTGCGTGATCTCAAAATAGTTTTATTCAAGTAGTATGCTGCCAGTCTGCATTAATGCTAGAATGTTAATATCTAGGAAAGGCAATCTGACTAAATACCATGCTGCTCTAATAAGCAATTGTTCTGTATTCACCAGCAGTAAGACTCTGTTGTTGAAATGCAGTTCTCCATAATTAGCACCCACTCATCGTGCCACTGGTGTCTGAAGGCAAAAATAAGAAGGGAAGCCTGAAAGTTGGAAGTGTGCTTTGGGTGATATGTGCATTAGGGATAAAGATGCTGTATAGCTCCTCTTAGCATAGGGAAGGGAGAAGGGTGGAGGAAGAATTAAAGGTATCTTAAAAAGGACAGGAAGATTCTCAGCAGAGTTTACACTAGGCTGAAAATGCAGCTGTCCCTTGAAAGATGTGTCTGTAGATGGCTGTAATGTCAGAGTACATCCTCTGCTGTCAGCTGGGTTTCCTCTCTGAGCCAAGAAATCCCTCTGGCTGGATGGAAGAGGCTTTGCAGAGTGGGTTGCCTCCAGCCCTGTCCTGCTTCTTGCTGACCCACATTAGCCTTTCGTGCCCTCCCTGCCTTCTGTCACCAAATAAAGGTACAGAAAATTAAAGCCAAAATCACTATCATTTATTTTTCCAGTATTTTAAGAGGTTTTATTCTTTCTTTCTTGAGACTTTCAAAAACAGCAGCTAGAACGTGATAGAACAATTTGTAGGCCAGGAAGCATATATTCAACAGTTTAGACATCCTTTCCCCCAAATCCCTGACTAATTAACCACTCAAAAGCTCAGGCTGAGAGAAATTATTATGTAACCAAATTACATGTTGCAAATTGCTAAGGGAAAAAATGGATCTAAGATGCTCTTTACGCTTTCCAAATTTTTAGCTTTGAAACTTCTGTGCTCTGTAAGCGGTGTGGGGAAATAACGAACTCTGCAGTCAGACATTTCAGGTATCAAGGGAGCAGCTCCTTCTGATAAGTGCAGAAGGCAGCACAGCTTTGCAGGGCTTGGGCCAGCCCAGAGTCCTGTTTTTACTACCACAAGCCAGGTGCTGACGGGGACCAGTATGTTTGCTAAAGTATTTGGTTATCAGCACAGATCCACAGATAATGCACTGAAAACATCGGCTAGCTATTTTTGGTGACTGTGGCACTTGTCCTATTATAAATCTTCATCCAATGCCATGCAGTCTCAACAGCATCCCTATCTGAAGCCTAACAAACCAGTGGTGGATCAGACATGAGCTCTCTGCCCAGCTCCAAGCATGTGCTTTAGTAAGATGTTAGCTTACGGAAGCCGTGAGTTCCAGCTGACAGATGACACAGCAGGACATGCTAAGTCCAATTTCCATTTAGGCCCTGATCTCCAACATGCTAAGACCAGCTGAGTCACCATCTGTACAGGAGGGAAAACAGTGGCTTTGGGTAATGACATTAAATATTTTCCAAATAAAATCTTGCTGTATTGCAGGCTAATCTCACTTTCCCTGATAAAGTCCCAGTACCAGAAAATCTCAGTCTTCCTGGCCTTAAGTTGTGCCAAGGGAAATTCAGGCTGGGTATTAGGAAAAATTTCCTCTGCAAAAGAGTGGTCAAGTAATAGAACAAGCTGCTCAGGGCAGTGGTGGAGTCACCATTCCTGGAGGTGTTCAGGAATCACAGGGATGTGGCACTGAAGGATATGGTTTAGTGAGCATGCTGGGGATGAGTTGGTGGCTGCACTAGATGATCTGAAAGGCCTTTTTCAACCTTTATCATTCTGTGATTCTATGATATGATTCCCACTAAAAATCCTCTTCTGAAGCTCAACATCGTAAAACAGACAAAGGGGTGAAATACCACCAAAAATCAAATCACCTTCTTGCTTTCCACATCCAAAAATACCAAAAACCAAGCATGACTTCCTTCCTATGAGAAGAGCTGAGACACGTGTGACCACCTGCAGTCAAAAGAAACCATATAGGAAGGGTGAGGCATTGCATTTTTCTACCTCTCACCCTTTCTGCAGTTGTCTTGTGTTTGAAACCAATGTCCTCGAGTGCCTCCACTGCGCAATCATGTTTTGGCCTGGTTTTCTCCTTACTCATGTCTCTCATTTAGCAGGCATTATGCTAGTACATTTATAAAATGTATTTATAACTCTATTTATTTATACATCAGGCTATGCACAATGCCACCATTCAAATGCCTTTTTTTTTTTTTTTTTTTAAATAATGCAGTCTCTTCCAGTATTTTGCTAGATCTTCTGCTATTCTGTGATAACCCCTGACCTCCATGAAATCTCATACCAGTGGGGCTATGGAAGATGCACACAACTCTCCTGGCAGGACTAAGAAAAGCCTAATGGTTGCCAAAATATTGTCCTTTCCTTTACTAAAGCAAAACAGGGGGAAAAGGCTGCCTGTGAGTCTGCTTCTAGTAGGCATTTGAACCCAAGCAGGCTCCAGATTTGAAAAATCATGAAAAAGGATTACTTCCCAGGAATGTAACAGCACTGCTCACTTGTAATATTCACTCTCTGCCTCTGCTGAGCTTGAGGAGTTGGTCCTTTATTCTGGTCGGCAGGAACTTTGTGCCCTGAAGTTGCAAATCCTCATTCTGAATGCCCAAGATGCTGGCGTCAGGCTCCTGGCAAACAGAAGGAGACATTTGTGGAGGCATTTGTGCCCGGGAGCATGTCTGTTTTCCCTGTCAATATTAGCTGGTTGATCACAAATTGTTATCTTTCCTTACCAGTTCTCCTCATGTGTCCTCAGGCCAGCACAGCTGTAATGCTGCTATGACTCTGGCAAATAGCTGTGACAGCCAAATTTGTACACATGAGGTGTTAATAATGACATCAAGATTGTGCTGAAGGGGAAGGAAGAATGAAAGCGTTTCCTCATCTGTGCATGATTTTTCAGTACTCACTGAACTGAAATGTGGAGGTTGGTGGCCCTGCACGTGGCAGGGGGGTTGGAGATTCATGATCCTTGAGGTCCCTTCCAACCCTGGCCATTCTGTGATTCTGGGAATTTGCAGTAAAACTTCACAGAATGATATTCTGATCGTGTCACTCAGTGGCAGACCTTCACCAGTCTTTGGTCTGATCAAAACTCACACATCACTTACAGAATCATGGAATTATTAAGGTTGGGAAAGACCACTCAGATCATCTAGCCCAACCATCAACCCCTCACCACCACGTCCACTAAGCCATGTCCCCATCTCTTTCCCAGCCCTCTCTTCTTCCACATTGTGCCTTCATTTGCTAAATACAAGTGAACTGGAAATCTTTATTTTTCTTTTCTTTTTTTTTTTAAATTTCAGCTACTGAACAACTAAAATCCTTTTGTTATTAAGCTTTCAAATGCTAGCAAATCCCTACAACGTACCATGTGCAACCTGAGCTGATAGAGGCAGAGTTGACCATATGGGAAAAGAGATCACATCACAGACCTGCCTGTGGGGAACTAATGGAGTCTGGAGAATAAAAACAACACTTCTGTTTCAGAAGACAAATATCCTTCATTCCCCATCACTGTCCTCACACCATTATGCAATGTCTGTGATGAGGACCAAGAGCTATACGTAGAAGCAAAGAACATCCAGTGTACCAAGCAATGAGCATAAAAAGCTAAAAATAAATGCGCCATGCTGAGAACAAGAAATCTGGATCCTCTTAGGAGAGAGGCAAGAGCAGTGTTTACTGCAAAGCAATAGTGGCGCTTGCAAATGCAAATGTATGTGTGTGAATCTGAAAAAGCAACAGACTGCAGGAGCAACACGAGTGCGTGGGATGCAACACAGCATTAGCTATATCTGCTCCAGTTTTTTTTTAAGGATATAGAAAGAAGTGAGTTAGTAATGCCAAGAGAATTGAGCACACTAGGCTTTGTCACTACAAGGAATGTCTCTTGCTTGGGTGTTAGAAAGATAGAAACAATCATAAAATGAATTCATTTATCCTTCAAGTCGATGGCTGCCATTCTCTGTTGATTGCTTTTGGTGAACATCTTGTTATCAGCCTGGAAAGACTTGCCCATGTCCTAAAAAGCAAGGTGGGATTTTCAAGGGCTCTCTCAAGGCTCTGCTGTGCTTATTAGAAGGAGAGATAGAGTATTAGCTATTGTTGCTGATCCAGGTAAGATACCATTACACCCCATTTCACTCTGCCCTGCAGTGCCAAGAGGACATGAGAGCTTCGCCTATCCCCATAAAACAATGCTCTTAGTACTGTGGTGTTCAAAACACATTCAAACTGTTTTGTTTTGTCAAACAGATGAATCTGATTCTCAAATCACAGCTTCCAAAGGTAAATGCTCTTAAAAATGTAATCTGCTACACTTGTGCACATCTTGGACCTGAAGTGCATGAAAACACAAGCACTTGCACAGAAGCACACTATCCATTAATTTTGGCACACATATTAATACTCCTAATTATGTGAATTGCTGTCAACTCTAGGCATCCCAGTGGTGTATTATACTCCTATATGCTGAACGCTGAGCAAACTATGGTCTTGCCCCAAAGACAAGAGTCAGACACCAGAGGAGAAATGGGGAATTCAAAAAAGCCATGCCAGTGTAATTGGGACCATTTGCTATTTCAGTTGTCTGCACCTTAGAGAAAGGATCTCTCTTACTATGTCTCTGTAGAGTAGCAAGTTCAACTATGCCTTGACTTGGACTGATGTTATATCCTCATTATGATAACAGTAAGCCAGAAATCTTCTGAACAAACTCACCTGGCATCCGTGCCTTTCTGAGAGGTGGACAAAAGAATCAAGCACTGCCTTGCTGGCAGCTTATCAGCAATTGATTTGCTTAGGAGGGGGCTGCTCATGCCAGATGGATTGCCTTTAACCAGACACTGAACAGCCATAGCTTCCACAGGGGATGTCCTCTGACTGTTTTCGGTAGGACCTACAAAAGCCTTCAATTTTTGACTAGCAGGGAATTTCACAAGAGTTCCCAAATGGCGCATGTACATTTTTAATCTGGATCTCCTTTATTATCATTCAGAATATACTATCCAGACAACTGGGCCTTTTTGTTGTCCCCCCGTTCTGCTTTCTATAAATATGTTCATTATTTGCATGCTGTCACTGAGCACTTAATACTCCCTCTCCCATGGAGCTGTGGCTAATTGTTAGCTGGGAATATGTGCACTGTTCATTAGCTACTGTGGAACAGAACAATTAACTCACATGGTGTCGTCTCCTTCAACCGATGATGAGAATAACCAGCAGCAGATTATGAATAACAACAAACCTATTGCAGGGTCTTTCCCCGTACAAATGAAGAAAAGCTTTGCTTTCAGCACACAAGGATGGTCCACCCAGCACTCAGCTGGAACTCAATCAAGCCCTTGCAAGTGCTGGTTTATCCCACTGTCTCAAACAATTCATTTTTAAACACAGAAGTTGTCAAAGAAAGATAGAAAGGAGAGCAGTGAAATCATTTCCAGCTTTGAGCCAGAGAGCAGAAGGGAATAAAGAAAAGTTTCTACGAACTTTTGCTCTTGCACATGGTACAGAAGAGAGGGACAGGGTTAGGCTGCCTGGGTTGCTCACTCTGCACCTGGTTTTGGGAGAGGTGTGTAGCTTGGAGTACCCCACTTAACTTCCCCATCTATTAAGTTGGTCAGAATTGTAATCTGTATGAGAAGATCTGTATAGAATCTTTAAGCTGGAAAAGACCTCCCAGATCATTCCCAGGAACCATACAGAATGAGAAGCTGTTTATTTCAAATACATCAAACAAAAGGAAGTGTAAAGGCTTCTTCTGTTTCCCATTTCTCTCAACTATGCATATGCACAGAAACACATGAAGTTATTTCCCAGGTGATACCCACAGACTGAGTTTGATGATGCTATAGCACCTTAAGGTAAAATCCTTAAGCACAAATTCTGCAGGATGCCATGCCAGATGATCTAAAGGCTTCTTCTGATATAAATCCATGAAGGAGCATTTCCTTTCACGAGTAAATCTCCATCCACAAACAGCACTTGTTCTTTAGCTCCATCTTCTTTTTTTGCACCGACTGTGATGACTGGAAAAGGTCATCAGCATCTCATCTCTTCTGCACTCTGAGCCCCCACAGTCATGGGTAGAAGTTCACAGTGTATTTTCATCCGTCCTGGATACCGTAACTCACCAGGAAGGTGAGTCTTGGATCTCTGTAAACTTCTGAGCCAAGGCGCAGTACCCTAATGCATTAGGGCATCTCAGTAGGAGACCTGCCACAGCACATTGGTTACTGCCTTCTCAGGAATAGCTTCATAGAATCATCAAGATTGGAAAAGATTGCTAAAATCATCCAGCCCAACCCCAACCCACCCCCACCATGTCCACTGACCACATCTCTCAGTGTCACATCTCCACAGTTCTTGAACACCTGCAGGGATGGTGACCATCACTGAGCATCCTGTTCCAATGCATTACCACTTTTTCCAAGAAGAATTTTTTCCTAGTATCCAACCTGAGAGGTTGATTCAAATCTATTCACTTTGTTCTTAAGAAGGAGCACTGTTTTTCTTTACCATCAGCAGCCATCAAGACAACAGATGTCAGCATGTCATTGTCCATCTACAGCACAAGCTGTCTGAATTCCAGCAGATCAATCCCACTTATGGCATCAGCCCAGTCCAAGAGCTGTGGACATCACTGCTGCATCCTGATGCTCTGTGGCCCCAGCTCAACCCCGACAGTGACAGAGCAGTGACAGGAGTGCCTCAAGGACATTCAAAAGTGTGCTGGGAAGCAGCAGGGTGTTGGTGGAATCTGTGACTCATTCAGGCTGCACACACAGTTCATGGCAGCAGAACCACGTGCTAAAAGTGCACGACACGTCTCAGACATCACAGGCTATTTTTCACGTTCACACTGAACTTCAGGGGAAGTTAAAGATGTTTATGGCTTATGAGGACTTGACTGTATTCCTTTGACACCAAAAGGCATGACAGGTCATTACCAAAAGCGGGATTTAGATGGCATGTTGCTCTGAAGACACGATACAAGAAAACACATCTAGCAAAGGAGAGCACTGCTCTGGGCAGAGCAGTCGGGCATGTTCTGATGACAAAAGAAATTCCACCTAGGTATCCCATTAAAACTCCCTCTGTGGGCTTAACCTGGTTGCAGGTCCTGCTTCACACTGCCATACAACCTTGGACCCAAAAAAATATATATGGCATCGATGTGACTCAGTGCGATGTAAACTCTGACTTATCTTTTGAAAACTGTGCAGAGATACATCCACACCAAAAAAGCAAGACGTGAGACAGCCCTGATCATCTTGTGCATGAGGAGCATAGAGGTATGTCAGATGAGGGAAGAAGTGTCTCAGGTGTCTCCCACTGTAGGTAACTACAATTTGGTCTGTTTAGAGCTCTCCCACCATTTGAAGGAATTGTGCTATTTCTCTACATAGCTGAGTTGTATTGCTCCTCAGGCAGCCAATGCTGCACTCCACAGCAGAGGAACAGATAAATGGTCCTTCTGGTTATTCTGCTTACTTTGGTGTCAGTGGCAGCCAGCGTTCATCTGAACATGCGCTGCAGACAAATCTGATTCCCCCAGTGCCATGGCAGGGCTGCTGTCACGACCTGCAGGCTTCCATATGCTCGTGTCTGTCGAATCCCCCAGTTCCTTTTGGACCACAATTCCAGGTGAGAAAAGACACTCAGCTCAATATTTAGACAAGCTCTACCCTCTCAGCCAGCTCTGCTCTGGCTGCCGCCATCCCTGAAGATCTTGCCCTAATTCTGCCCTAACTGCTGAGAGCTGAATGGTGTCTGGGGTCAGGGGGAGAGGACAGCCAGGAGGTCTGGCTGGATTGCTCTACTCCACGTGGCAAAAGGCAAGGGAGCAAGGAATCCTGCTTTCTATTCCTGGCTGTATCCCCACAGCAGGGATGTGCAGATGCTGCCTGCTCCCTTCACCCGCAGGTTGCTTTTTAAACAAAGCCCTTTGGTGGAAGGACAAACTTTAGCCAAGATTTGGCCATTTTTTCTTGGGCATAAGTCTTCCACTTCAAATAATGAGTGCATCTTTAAAAGAGCTACAGTAGGAGGCTTTAAGATGACTCAATAATGTATTTTGAAAAGAACTCGTGAATCGCGTGTGCCTCGGAGCTATTTATACACTACCTGCCAGGGAAACGCACAGACGAACGAACACGAAACATCCTATTCAAGAGACAGCTTCTTAGGATTTCAAGTTAAAAAAAAATAATAAAAATGAATTAAAAAATCTCACACAATTGTATAAGGATTCTGGTTTGAGGGGCTCTGCTCACTGGAGAGAAACTCAACCTCATTTCTGTACGTGCTGCTGATGAGGGGCTCTTCCCTCTGCCCGAGGATGTCACTACCAACACAATTTAAATGCAGAACATTCCAACAACGTGTTACTGCAGCAACATTATCTGCATTACAGCAGTCAGGAGTAGCTGGGCTGCAAAAAAAACAGGAAAATGATATGCACATAACTGGTTTGTGACCTATGGTTGCTCCTTCCCTGGGTGGATAGCAGTAAACAGAAGTGAAAACCCAGCATGCTTCATTGCACTTCCCTTCAGACAAAGGCACCATTTGGAGGGCCATGGTCTCTGTCAGTCGCTTTGTTCACCACCAAATTCAGGAGCTGCTCTGTGGATGGAGAGCTTGTTTTACAGACTGCTAAGAACACCAAGTCCAACAGCCAGCCCACTCCCACCATGCCCACTAAGCCACGTCCCTCAGTGCCACATCCCCACGGTTGGTTCCTGAATACCTCCAGGGATGGTGAATCCACTGCCTCCCTGGGCAGCCTGTGCCAGTGGGTAATTCCACTGGTTTTATCAGCACCAGAATAAACACAAGGCATACCTCCAGATCCCCTTCTAGGTGGCCATCCTGGACTCCCAATTAACAGTTTGGTCTCTGCCCAGTAAACAAATCAGGGGGCTCTTCCACACATGCGCTGTTGGCACGGAGCACGGATTAATTTCCTGCTGATGGCAATGCAGAAAGCAGCCTGGCACCAAGCACGAGCATGTAACCAAGGTTTCCGTGCAGCATGGCAAAGGGGAAAGGCAAAAGGCACATTACATGAGCAACAAAGGACCTTACAGAGACGTGCTTTCCTCCATTCTCACAGCAATGGCTGTTAAATAGTTTGTGCAGTTTCAGCTGCTGTTTGTCCCTCTTTGCCCAAGCAGCTTTTATCAATCAGCAACACCGCTAACCTCTGTGCTTCCATACCAGCAGTTATTTGTGTGAGAGCTCTCTGTGACCTACCTAACATGCACAGGGAAACGATGCTCAGTAATCTCCCCATAAGCAGCTGCAGAGTCCTATGGATGAGGAGCACTTATCCACCTACACAGAACAAAAACCAGAGGTCTGGTGCCAGAAGCTGCTAGCTACATATTTCCAGTATTTCTGGAAACCCTCAGCTTGCACAGGGCCAGGTCTGCCACCTGCAAAGGTGCAGGGTGCAGCGAAAAGTGTGGAGGAGAGCAGTGGCAGCACCGCAGAGCTGCAGTGAAACTGGCATCATAACAGGAAGAGCGGTCAAAATCTAAGGTGCACGGCACAACACAACAGAAGACATACTTCCACTGATCTCTTCTTTTAGTACAGCAGCCCAGTTCGTTGCAAGCGGCAGAGGATCTGGCAGAACTGCTGCTGGAAAATATAATTCTTCAATTAAAAACAATGGGGAGAAAAATTCCTCTCCTTGTTTCATGATCAAGCCTTCTGATATGGACCTTCATGGGGTCCCATTCTCCTATAAATCCCCGCTCCGTGCAAACTATACAATGGGCATGTTTTAAAGTCATTGGGTTTATAAGCCCGTGGGGACACATCCCTTCCTATCTACACCCCATTATGCTGAATGGCAGGAAACCAGCCCAACAGAGAATGGAAAACAGCAGATCTAACATTGTTTCCCTCTAAAAAAGGTATTCCAAAAATTTCCTTAAGAGCGGCTTCCCATTAACTTTACAGGAGCAGCTCACAGGGAATAAATGTTAGCAGCCAACAGCTTTTTTCCTTCTAAGCACAAAAAAAAAATGCAATTTGATGAAAAGGAAATTGTCCTGAGAAGCCTGTCCCCCCTTCCTCCAGGGGTTTCTAGCCTCCCTCTTTCTGCTCTCTTTCTGCATGTAATTTTAACAGCCCTAGATCAAAGAATTTCCATTTTCTGAGCAATAAACATCTGGAGATTAGAGCTTCCATGAGAAAACAACAAGCAAAATGTTGTGGAAAATGCCAATACAAAGTTACAGCAAACTGTGTGTTTCTCAAACACCACCAGGAGCTTTCCTCACTATGGGCAGGGAGCGTTCTCTTGCTGTTTCTACCAGGATGTTTTTGTAGCTCCATGCATGCTACAAGGCACAGCCGTGCACCGACCTGCAACTCTCCTTGGCTCTGTGTAAGAGCAGGAGCAGGGCAGACAGTCAGGGACATCCTTCCCCAAGGTGCAGTGGGCTTTTGCCCCCATATTCAGCATGATCCCCTTACACAATTCAGTATCTAGAAGCATAGAATGGCTGAGGTTGGAAGAGATCTTAAAGATTATCTAGGTCTAGCCCCTGATGTGAGCTGCTCGCCCCCCACCAGCTCAGGCTGCCCAGGGCGCCATCCAGCATGGCCTTGGGCACCTCCAGGGATGGGGCATCTACAGCTCTCTGGGCAGCCTGCTCCACACAAACCATGCCTCTGCAATCCCAACATCCTACTCAACAGCACGTGCTATCAGCTGAATCCAGTCCCACGGGGGTAATAGCACTGTATGGCATGATCTGGGTGGGATACCTTATCACTCGGTAGACATAACAGTAAATACAAAGCACAGAGCAACGTTCCTGAGTTCCCAGCTCTCCTGCATGGGAGCTTTACTAGTTTATAAGAGCTGAGAATCAGGCCTGTGCACGGTGGCTACTTTTTCCTTTTGGCACACATTCTCTCCACCACTGCCTGATCCACATCTCTTTAGGGTATCTTGTTCACTCTCTTTGTCCCATCTGCTTTACAGAAGGAGTTCTCCTCTGTGTAACCCTGGCCTGTCCCAGTGGGTAACGATGCTCCTTGTGCTTTTCCCCAAGAGATGGATGGAATGGAGAGAAGAGGAAGGGCATCTCAGACACGCTGTCATGGTGTCAGAAGGGGCTGGGTGTGATGTGCTGGTGGAGGACAAGAGGGCTGTCTGGCACTGGGCTCTGCCAGCTGCAGCTCATCGTTGTGTGCACAGGGTGTGACAGGAGCAAATGAAGAGACCTTCAGTTGATGCATAGGAAAAAAGGAGAGCAAAAATCAAGCCTGATGAAGGGACAGACAGACCCTAGGCACAAAAACAGAACTGCAAGGTTGCTTGCAGGACAAGCTTGGATGCTTGAGATGACCTGTAAGCATCACATCTCCTTGGAAATGGCCTGGATACAAAACCATATATTAACTCCTACAGTAACTGAGCACAGAGCTAGGCACTTTGTTTTCCTCACAAGGATATAAACAAAGAACATCCTGGCTTTAAGCAAAGCACTTAGAAGAGAGGGTGAACTTTCCACAGTGCACCAAGCTAATTTTACATATTCCTCCTCCCAGCTGGTGAGGATCTCAGCCAGAGCAGCTGATGGCCTTCACATTTTATCCTTGCTGGAATAATAATCCCAGTTTCATAATGAAGGAATATATCAGACAAGTTTCTCAATTTGCAGATTAGAGAAAGGTCAACCCCAGCTTAATCTGCTGCTGTGACAGGTCAGCAGACAGAGTAACTCACAAACAGTATGAAATTAATAACAGCATTTTGCATAGTGTGTGCAGGCTGCCCTGCCTGTGTGCCAAAGGAAACGGAAAGGGGGGACCAAAAACATTCTAAGCAACTGCCAAATAAATTCCTGGAAATATCAAAGTAGGGATGTAGGAGGGAAAAGTCAACAGATCTGCCCTTCCCAAGGACAGGCGAGGGAGCACAGAAGGTCTCTGGTGACTCCTGAGGGGTAGTCCATGGCCAGCTTGAACTTCAAGAACCAGAGAAGAGACTTCAGGGAGCAACCTTGATAGGAAAGCTCAAATAAATAATGTTAATGGCTTAGTGGAGTGAGGGTCTGGGGCTGACACCCACATCACCCACTTGCTGGGATGGCAGAGATGTGTCTCATTTCTTGGTCTTACTGGAGTTCCAGAGGTGAAACAACAAAAGATTTATCTATGCACAAACACGGTTGTAAATATCTGTGGTGACTATTTCTACTTTATTTAAACCCCCTTTCAAAACATGTCTGGGGATTAACAATAGGCTTCATACTCTGCTCAGGATTCAAATATAGGTTTTCTTCCACTCCACCCAAACTTTTTGGGTTGGAATGCTCAGATGCGTTAGAAAATGCTCAGTTTTGTGCAGGCAAATGGTACAGTATATTATGTTTGGGGCAAACTGTGTTAGGTTACATAGGAAATTAAGGCTCAGAAACACAGCTTGACTTCTGGACAACTGTACTCATGAGGGAAATGTTACAGAGCAGGGCTGCACGTCTTGTAGCTTCTATAAGCCAGCAGCAAAGCACTGCAGTGCTTTCTGCCATGCTTTCATCCCCAAGTCCTATGCTTTTATGCAATTCCCATTATCCACTTTACCTACAGTCTCCCGTGCAGTCCTCCATAACAGGACCTCCTGAGAAGCCTCCCCTTATTTCCTAAACCTTCTGCTGTCACAAGCTGGAGGTTGGCTGCCTTCTCAGATGTCGTCATCCTTTGCAAAGTGGATACTGGAAAATGTCCTGCCTGTCCTTGGGACACATCTGCATTGCCCAGGAACACATTGCATCATCACAGCAGTAAGGAAGAAGGACAGCCAGCACTGCACCATTCCCACGCTGCACATTTGGGGGCCCGCACCCCCATGAAGATCCCCTCATGTAAGCAGTTTCCAGCTCAGATAAATAACATTGCTTTTCATCTCTCTTCTGTCTTGCTAAAATGTTGTAACAACCCCACAGTGAGCAGAACTGCAGAAGAAGCGTGCAATGCTCACGGAAATTAAACTGAAAAAAAAGCAACAAGCCAACCCACAGCAGGAGAGATGTGGCACCCCGGAGGACTTGGAGCAAATCGCTGTGCAACTGAAGGAACCCTTGGAGAAGGCAGATATGCAGCCAAACTCCTTTTCCCCTGGAGAAATCAAGCTTTCCCAAATGTTAATGGAGTTTTCCATCCGTGAGCTGGTGGCACAGCATGTAAGAAAACATCAGCACTTTTAGCACTACCTTGCCCTTATTCTGTTACCAACACCCATCCATGAAAAACGCTGCCAGCAGAATGCCAACTAGCTATTTTGACAACGAGTTGCTTTGGAGGATAAAGAAAGGATGGAGAAAGACAAATGCTCATTTTAAAGAGGTGCAGGTAGCTCTCGAACTCATTAGCACTCAGGATGGTGGGCAGCTGCCCCACTGCAATATCAGGCTAATCTGCAAAAATATGCATATTTTTAATGCATTAATTAATGCAATAATTAATTAATTTTTTAAAAAAGCCTGCAGACCATTAACAGAAGAGAGATCTTTCCAGCAGAGCTACAAGACACCCAATTGAGATGTAATTCAAGCCCTTCCTTATTGCAGAAGTGCCTGGAGTGCCAGCAGCCAACTTTTATAATAGCCCTAATTATATTTATAATGGGAAAAGAGGTGGAAGTGGTCCGGAATAGTAGATAGTAGCAAAGCAGAGAAAAAAGTGATACCCAGACCTTAAGAGTCACAAAATCACAGAAAATTTCAGGCTGTAAGGGACCCCTGGAGGTCTCCAACCCAAGCCCTGCTAAAGCCCTCAGACTCCAATAAAATCATTTTCCTGTTCAAGCTCTACGTAGGAAAAGATCTGCTTTCAGCACCATATAACAGATTTTTGGTCTTCTTTTAGTAATGTGTATGGCACCACAAGGACACGCTATGGGTAGAACACATCCAGCTGCCAACACACACTGGTGCACCTAAGGGTCACTGACAGGTGGGAGTATCTTGCACTGCAAAAGTGGGAGCATCAGCTTGTGCTGCCTTGGCTGCAGCATCCTCAGAAGCAACCTCAGGGAAAGGACCCAGGAAGAAAATGGCAGAAGAACTTAAGCAAACTTCTCAGAAATCAGATTTTTGCCCCATGGGATAACAGTGTTAATCATTAGTCTCACATAGGCCCCATCATTTAAATTTGAAATTGAACAAAAGTTCTTTTCCATCTTGCCTAAAATGAAATGAAAAACACCCGTTGCTCAACACTAACGAGTGTTTTTAAAGTTTAAAATTATTGACTTGTGAAAGAAAACCCAAGCATCAGGCAGAAAACACCTTCACTGCTAATCGTACTTTTTCAAGGTTACACAAAGTGGATGTGTTCTCTTACAAATGTGAAGAGCAATGTTACCCAGTGCCATATAACAAAGACATAAGGAGCTGTTCAAATGAATGAACTTTGTCTTGGGCTCATCACAGTGGTTGATGGGGGAAAGGGTTCATCTGCAGTCGCAATCATTTCGTAATGAAATGTTCAGCACAGACCAACTTTCATTCTTTTTTTCTCTCCTTTGCTCCCTTCTATTACTCTCAGCTTCTCCCCAGCCTGCAATATCAGACCAGGTCCCAAATTCGTGGCAATCTCAGCAATTTCATCCTGTTACCAGCTCAGCAAGACTTTGCTACGCCATCATTTTCTAATTGAGGGTGCCTGGAGTTTGCTCCTCTACAAAAAAAAAACAACACCTTTCTGGAGTATTGCTGTAGCATTCTCAGATGCCACCAACCAGAGAAGGAGTTGGGTGTTCCCAGCACTTCAGAATCTCAGGCTGTTTGGGTTGAGTCAGCAAAATGCAGAATATCAGGCTTATTTTTAGCATGCACAGAGTGCTATTTGAGACCTTATTTTCCTCCTCACATCAAGACAGAGATCTGTAAATATTGGCAAACATGAAAATTGGGTCTTCATACTCTACCCAAAAAAATACTTGTCCTATCAAAAAGCGAAAAACCATCTGCCACCACTCCTTCCAGATGTTCTCCTAAACAGTCTATTTTTTTTCTTCTGCCAAATGTGTGCTATCTGCATGCCACAATCCTTTCTCTCTCATCAATGTTCAGCTTCAGACTTCCATGCCTATTATTTCTTTCCCTTTTTTCTTACTTAACAGGTCAGTGAGTGGATCTATTCAACACACAGCATTATGTTTTCAGGAGTATTGTGTATCATGACAGAATTTGCCTTTCATGATGCTTGTGGCTTAAGGGGTTGTTGCTGGTTTGGTAAAAGCATTTGGAAGGGAAACTTGTTAATAACTTAAATAAACACATAGGCCAAGGGGTTATGGAAATATTCATGCCACCAGGATGAATGTACAAAATGTATTTAAATTGGGAAATAATCACCAACAATTGGTGCAATCCCTGCCAGGATAGAAGACAAGTGTGTTGTACCCATGGAGTCACTACCAAAACAGACAAAGCAGAAAAACTCTCACATTTGTACCAGATCAAAAAACTCCTCAACCGCAGGGATCGAGTAGGTGGGATGTCTTGGATTGCTGTGGCTGGCCTTTGTGGCGTGAAAAATGGAGATTATTTCTCAATCAGCCTGCTTGCTGACTCTGTTTTACATCAGCAGCAATGTTCACTGCTGAACAAAAGGAAGATCACATATGTCATGTTCTGTATGCATGAAGCGTAGCTTAAAATTAATTGAAAACATCCTTCAGAAAAGGTTCTTCCGAACTTTGTTTTAAGGAAATGCTTTAATTAGATCTTCAGGAAAGAAAGGCTTTTTTCTCCCCCCAAATCTAATGAAAAATGTTTCAGTGAACAACTCATAACAAGTGCTGTACCGCTAATGGTGAAACTATCAGTCCCCTTGCATGCTGATGTTTGGTGGACCTTGCAATTCACCATTAAAGCAGCATACAGAACAAGACTCAGAGACTGGCAGAGGATGTGATGCTGGAGTGGCTGTACCACAGCCACAACACCCACTCTTGCACTGAGAGAATTATGGCCACCTTAGCATCCAGGAGAAGCCTAAACATGAAAGGAACACAAACCCCCCAACCTCTAGCCCACACCAGGCCTAGGAAAGTAACTGGTCTTTCCAGAAGCTGATGCTGTCTTCACCTGATAGCACTTCCACATCTGGACATGTACAAAGCAGCCACTCAGTTTTGACTCAGAAGAGAATCTTAGTCTTACCTTCCTAATTTTGGCACAGAGGGGATTATACAAGCAACAATCAGTGGATATTACCCACATTTCCATGATTTTATATTACCTAAATCCATACCTCATTTTCCTTCAGTGCATTTTTAGCAAAGAAAGGTCTGCCAAGGCCGATGAAAAACGTGTGTGTATCAGCATCAAGAGAAAATAAGGACCAAAATTGGCACAATCATGTATAAAAGATGTGTTTGCTCATTCTTCCAATCAAGGATCCTCATTAAATAATCATGTGACTCATGTACGAGGCTACAATTACACGGTACAGCTCACTTTTCAAATATTCATGATCAGGCCACAGAGCCCAAATATAAATGGAACCACTCACTTCCAGATTTGGTAAGCAAGTCGGTCTGTGGAGATGCTGCTTCCTTACTGATATTAACACCACTGGGAAGAGGTGCCACATTTCTCACAACTGCTTTCATTGACTATTTCCTCATCCTCAGAAGGGGCTGGGTAACTTTCATTTAAATAAATGCCTGGGAAAAGTCATTTCAGTAAAACTGAACCTTTTTGCGTTTTTGTCAAATTATTTTCAAGCAAACGTTGGGGTTTATTTTGGAAAACTCTGAAACTAACAGTCAAATATTTTGCATTTCAGTACTTTTTTCTCTGTTGCCACCATTACCGTTTTCACCGTTTTTTCAGAGGGCAGCGGTGACTCCAACATGTGACAGCACAGCTCCTTTCACACTTGTGGGTATTGGGAGAGACTTTCTATCACTCACAACTGCCCAGTTCTGCCATCCGATGCTCCATCCATGGGCTGCTCTGGCTTTTGATGCCATCAGGCTTGACATACAGTCTGCATTTACCGCAATTGGTGATTCATTCTTTACATTTTCCGTCTGCCTTAATGTATTTAACAGTACTAATCAGATCAAAGTAATGTGCTGTATCTTTTTTCCATTCTTGCTTCCTTGGATGCAGGCACTACGCTGCTGATTTCCAGCTATCGCTACACGCTTCACTTTCTACAGTTTCTTCCCACCAAGCTTGAAAGCTTATAGTAATAACAAAGATTTTCAAAATCAAGCTAAAAAATGCTCAGCTTATCCAACCTAAAACACTGATTGCTGTTTGTCCACAGGTGTCACTTCACTCCTCAAGGAAAGCAGGGCTTTCCTGCAAAACAGAAACTACTTTTATAGCCAAAAAAAAAAAAAAGCCATCAAAAGGCACTGAAATACGGAGTCATCAGTAATTCCCATTTTTCTGAGACTTGCGGTTGGCGTGCACTTTCAATGGGTAACTGATTTGAACAGGACAAGGACCACAGACAATAAAAGAAGAAATTATTGCAGATAAAAGGAGAAATTACTGTATTTCCTGCTGCCGTCACTCACCACAGCTTGCAGACTCCTGCAAAAGAAACTCCAGAAAGACCTGAATGACGTTACCAAGATGCATTGTTGGCCCAGGCACCACTTCCTACAACACCCTGTGACCCTCAGCATCCCCAGTCTTTTTGATATCTGTGGTTTCCCATTCTGTGTTTATCCTATGGTGAAGCTCTGTGCCTGCTGAACTTCTTCATATTTATTCAACCCCTTTATACAACTGGCAAAGATCACAGCCAAGTCTTCATGGTCTTCTTGTAGTTTTCCAGTGCAAGCTGTAGGAGTGGGGAGAAGCCAACCAGTTTCCAAGTATTTGGTGAGTGAGACCAGGACCTGCCGCAACATATTAAATAATGGGGATTTAATGCCTTTCCAGTTGAGTAAAGGAAATAACAGGAAAAGTAAAATTAATTCCAAGCTTTTTTAAGGGAAATTATGCTAATAGATCCAAGTAAACAATGGGGTGTGTATAGGATGGGGGTGGCTAGGAAAGTCTCCAGACCTCCTGAATGAGGAAGAAATAGAGCAGAAGGCACCCGCTGAGTTTCTAAGCTTAACTCCTTGCTGTTGCAAGCATCACATTACCTAATTTCCTCCACAAGTTTGAAAGTAGTTTGAATTTCTTCCTCTTGACATTCCTTTTTCTCTCCGTTTTAATTTCCTCTCCTCCTTTAAACCTTCCTGTTCAATTTATACAGTTCTGTCCTTGTGCTTACGCTGACTTTCAGCACAGCTCGTTTCTTCTGGCTGCTCATCCCAAGCACCAGGAGCAAATATCCCTCTCCCTCTTAACTTTCTGCTGGATGAGGTCATAAACCAACTGCTCTAAAACATCTTCTCATGAACTGTACGTAGGGCAGCACAGAGACCTCAAACCACTGATGGAAAACGGGTCTGGAATTGCTGGAATTGGTTGAAAATATCTGCAGCAGTCTGTTGTGTTTTTGTTTTTGTTTTTTTTCTAAAACCACTGATTAAAACATACAGCACATCAAAGCTGAGGAAGCATTTGTCTCTGTAACACCACATGGTAGGTTGGGAAAGGAACCTGATGGCACAGATTTCACTGACTGCTGAGGAGTCTGCACTGCTTTCCAACACAAAACAAGAAGAGGCAGCTTTCAAGTTGTTTTGTTGTCTATTTGTATAGAGTTTTAGAAGACAGACAGACTTTCTGCTTTCACTGGCTTTCCTTCCATTGCTTGGCACCAGTATGTAAGTTGTGCTTTCAAGCAAGTAAGGGAGGAAGCACTTTGAATCCAAGGATACTGGGATGCTTGGGCAACTGCTGGGCTGGTGAATGCTGATGGCCTCGTATATTCTGCACCATATGGTGGCAAAGATATCTGGCATAAAGAAAGAAGAACCTGCATGGTGGTGGAGTCACCGTCCTTGGAGGTGTTCGAGAACCATGGAGATGTAGCAATGATGGACATGGTTTAGTGGGCATGGTGGGGGTGATGGGGGTGATCTTAGAGGTCTTTTCCAACATGATTCTATAATTCTATGATTATAGTTCAGCAGTCATTAGATGGGCTGGGCCAGAGGGTGACTTCACTGTTACCAGCAAGAGAGAACCAAAGGCACACTCCTGTTAAACTCATTAATTAGGTCCTAACAAATCCTAGCTCATAGAGCATTTGCTTTCAGATTAATTGGCATTTTCAAGCTGAGAGTAAAGTGTGTCAGTTGTGCTGCTTTTCAGACAGTGATGGCAAAGAGTAAGTCATAAATGCAGGGCTGAAATTAAACATACTAACTGTGGTTGTTTGTGTTTTTCCTGACATTAGCTGGAAGTGGAGTTACTGAAAAATAAATTCTGTCCTGTGGGAAAATTTCATATTATTTTCAATTTTCTTTTCATCTCAAATGAAGGGGAAACAGCAAACCTTTCTGTGGAAAAGAAAGCTCCAGAGGAAAAATGTCTGGAACAGTTGAAATACATTGCTTCAGATAATTCAGCAGTGTTGGTATAGGCAGCAAATAATGCATGGCACTTATAGGATTCCCTCTATGCTGTTCAGCAGGAAGGATGAATGCCTTTGCAAAACATAAAAAACCTTAACATGAATCTAAAAGTGAAAAGAAGGCATAAAAAAAATAAAAATACCTTCACGCAACTAAGTAAAAATAGCTGCCCTACATTTTTCAGGAGACAGGAATGACTTTTTGGAGCCTCAACCTGAGAGGCCCCACAAACCGAGTCACTGATGATGAAGCAGAACCCCTGTGGAGCAGCCCAGCACTGCCTGAGCCTCAGCAGACCTACAGCTACTTCAGATGGAGTTCTGGGGTCTGTCTGTAAGACCCTTCTGTCCACTGTGCATCAGTTTTCCCACCTGCAAACCAGCAGTAAAGGTATTCACTTCTTCACACCTCCCCGGGATGGGGAACACTAGCTCAGTCTTCCTCCTGTCTGCCTCACTGTCTCCTGGAAAGCAAAGGATGATGTTGGCAGAGAGCTGGCAGAGAGAAAGCAAACAGAAACACAGACATTATGAAGCAGAGCTCCAAGTACTACAGACCTGCTAAACCCTTAGTTTCAGTAAATACTACAAACCCAAGCAGGTTACAATGAGGGGAAGGAGAAAACCAACTCCTAAGAAAGTATAGGAAAATGTGTCATTTCCATTTCCAAAGTACTGCTGATATGCTGAAAAATCCCTCTGCAGCCCATTCGGAACAGCTGGAACTTTGCTAGAATCACACCCTCCGTGTGAAATATTTTTTGCCAATCAGCACATTCTGCAGCATGCTTCTCTTCCCTCGGTGGTGATGGAAGCAGCACAGGCACCACCCAGCTGGGACGACACCTCGTGGGAATTGATCATGCATGATCGCAGAAAAGTTGGAAGAAATCCCCAAAATCCTTCTTGCTGAAGCTCAGGCTTTGACCAATAAAGTAGAGGGACTGCGGGCACTCAGTGCTGGCAACTGCAGGCAATTATCTGGAGGCTGAGATGGAAAAAATGTAACATTTTATGCGGATGTCAGAATAATGGAACAAGCAGTAGAGAAGGAGCGACTAAAGCCGTATTTCTGGGATCAGCACTGTGTAGAAACACGAGATTCATCCTGTGCAGACAGCATTAGAAATTATCCTGATGACAAAGGGAAAAGAAAGGAAGCTATTCTGTGCATTTTCCTGCTCTTCTGGGTGCAATCAGCACACATCTTCAGCACTGCCATTAGCATTCCTCCACCAAAGACATCTCTGCAAAGCACAGCTCACAAAAGACGATGTTGGAAAGCTTCCCAGATTATATATTTTCCTCTTTAATTTATACCTCTGAGGATAATGCTAACCAAGGAGGCAGTGAAAGTGGCAAGGCATCCTCAGACCCGGCTTGATTTATTTCAGTGGGTGCATTATTCTCACTTGGAAGATGATGCTAGGATCCAAGCTTCCAGGAAAACACCCCTGTTTGCTGGTAGGCTATCAAATATGAGCTGACGATGTACTTGCGCAGCAGAAATGCATAAGTGCATCTATGATTCACCTGCAAAACATGCAGTAACGCTGGATGCTCTGAAGCAGGTTAGAAGAATAACGCAACATCAGAGAGAGAAGGGGAGAGGAAGAAGTTCAAACTCCAAAATCTCCAACTGAGAAATATTTTCCTTGCACATGTAGTTCAGCCCTCTGTCCTCAGGCCACTTTTGAATAGAGTTTGGATGCACAGAGATGGACAGCCATGTGACGGTGCATGTAGCTAGCTGGATATTACAAATGCCATCTCCACGGCCTGGCAGATCTACTAAACATTCCAGGGATTATGCATGGTCTGTTTAGCAAGCTCAAAGTAAAAAGCAGATTGCACACATTTCACACAGTGTAAATCCCCACGCCTATCTCCTTAGCTCTGACCTGAACTTCTGCAACACAGCAACTGAATTACAGGAGCCAGTGTCGGAGAGACGTCGAAGAAAAAATGAGCCCAAAACAGCAACTGGCTCTGACAGCGACAGCTAATCAGAACATCCTCTGTAAGCTGTAATGTTAATTTCTAAGGTAGGGAAAGAAAAAAGCGCCTAACACAGCAATTCTGAAGTAGAACAGAGAATTCTACAGGGCAGAATTAATCCATTTAAAATATGATCTAGGTTTATTTGGAGTAACCGCCCTGCTGTAAAACCAAATGAAGACAAGATACATTTCTGAGCCCTGCTGGTAGCCATATCATACACATTATCGAACACACTAATTGACTGGGGGAGAATTTGCAAATGTATGCATTTGATTTCTAAGATTTCACTCATTTTTATTTATGATCATTTTGATGCTTGTATCTCTCACAGGATGATCTGTTGCTGGATGGGGAGTTCTCCAAAAAATTAAATTTCAGGAATTTTACTGCTTTCTTCCTGGCATCAGCAGAGGCCGTTGTGTGTTTTCTTCTCACTTCACCCAGGTAAAAATAACCCAGTTTTCAGGCAATGGCTCCACATTTGTGCACACAAACAACAATTTGCTTGCCTGACTTCTCAGCACCGTATGCTACAAACACACACAAAACTTTTTAAGTAGAGAATCACCTACACCTACTGAAGATCCACTCCACATTGTTTAATGTGCAAAAATTGTATGTAAAAATCCTGTCTCGTCTGTTTTACTGAGATGTCATTTGCCAGCCATTTTGATACACTGGCTTCTGATGAGTGAAAACAATAAACAGAGCTACTGCATGGAGGCTCCATACCCTGTTTCTTTCACAAACAACGTGCTCAGAAGAGACTGACTCCTCTGGGACTTCTCCCAGCTCTCACACATCTCCTTGGAGCTTCTCCTGCAGGCACAACATCCCTCCTGCAAATTAATTCCTGTCTGAGAATCACGGATCGTTTCTGTAGGCATAACCTGGAAGACCTGAGAAATCAACAACCAGAGGAAAAGCTGATGAGCAAAGTCAGGATCTGCATTTCTATAACTTCTGTAAAAGGACTGGAGAGCACATGTTCCTCGCACTGCTGTAAGTCTGCACTACGTGTGGTTACAGTGCACATCCCACAGCTACACCTGCACAGTGGTTCAGCCTCTGTTCAGCCAAAGCACACTTCATTTCCAGCACACTGTGCTACACCTCGTTGCTGAAGTCAACAGGAATGAAAACACTCTGATACTCAAAGCTTTTCCCACACACAAGTAGAAAGTGCATCTCTTTAGCCTTTGAATTAAGGACGTAAAGGGAAAGACGCAATTAAGGCGTATGGGGAAATTCAGTCTCCCCTCACACATTAGTAGTGAGGTATGAGATGCTGTGCTCTCTGCATCTGCATGCCTTGGTTTTTCACTTCCCATCCCAGCCACAGTGCTGTTAACCCTTACTGTAAAAACCTTTTTCCTTATATCCAATCTCAATCTCCCCTCTTTTAGTTTGAAACCACTTACCCTTGTTCCTATCACAGCAGACCCTCCTAAAGAGTGTTTCCTTCTTTCTCAAAGCCCCTTCGGGAGGCTGCTCTCAGGTCTCCCTGGAGCCCTCCCTTCTCCAGTCTGCACAGCCCTGGCTCTCAACCTGTCCTTGTAGGGAGGTATTCCATCCCTGGGATCACTTTTGTGGCCTTCCTCTGGACGCACTCCGACAGGTCCATGCCTCTTTTGTAATGACGACTCCTCTTCAGGACACAGTGATCCAGGTGAGGTCTCACAACCCGGAGCAGAGGGGCAGATCCCTTCCCTTGCCCTGCTGGCCATGCTTTTTTTGATGCAGCCGAAGATACAGCTGGCTTTTATAATAATATTACCAAGCTGAACTGCTTTGCCTGCTATGTGCATGTCTGGATATACATGGAGCAACGGTCTCCCCACCTCCCTAGTATGCAAAATGCTGTCTCTGGTGGTACAGACATACTCCTTCCTTCAGCCCTGCTACCTCCAAGCTGGGGGCAAGATTAAACCTGCAAATGGCCCAAGTCCCCTGTTGATTGCAAGGCATGACTGCAGTGTTTTTTCTCCATTGATTCCTTTAATGGCACCCTGCTCGGGAGCAGCATGCAAGAAGTCAGGCACAGCAGAAGAAAATCAGTGTGAACTTCAACAGCTCAGGCTGCGCACAGCCCATCTGCACAGATGGTGCCTGCATGTGCCACCAAGACACAGACCCACATTTGCATGGAAAAATTCCTATGGGTCACAAGAAAGAAACACACGATTCCCAGTGGCTGGCACTGGGAAGGCTCCCTGCCAGACAAGGCTGTCCCTTACATTTGTTTTTTACTGGCTGCGATTAACAAGCACTTCATAGCTCCTAACAATAAATCAGATGCAGTTCATAAATTCAGCACTGCTGAAAAACAGAATGTAACTCATGTCCTGAGCGGCACAGCAAAGCCTACAGCTGGCATAGCTCAGCAGACCTTCAGAGCTTCCCCAGCACAGAAAGCATCCTTCAGTGTGCAGCCTCCTGGGCTCCATCCTCAGCAGTACCCAGGGAAACTCCTTACTGTGGCACCATGTCCAGGCTGGGATTCATAGAATAGGATCATAGAAATTTAGAGTCATAAAGTTACCACTACATGAAGGAGATGCTGGGAAAGCTGTAGCTGTTAGTGGCAGGGGTGTCAAAATAGTTTCTGAAGAACCAGCTATGTTATCTTATAAGGGTTTTAAGGACTTTATTGAAACAAGCACTGAGACCTGCAATTACTACTATTTCAAGTTCACTTTTGCAGGTGAATGCCAACAATGTTCTCACTGCTGAAGATGTGCAGTTTCTTAGAGCATTAGGTGACCATAAAGCAGATGTGACTTCAGAACCATGAATACTAAATGTGGAGTGTGTTCCTCAGTGCTGAATCATGCACAGTCTACTGCAGTGCATTACTTCCCTTAAATTGGAAAACTAATTATAAATAATGCTTTATTACTTGAAGCCACAGTTTGCTAAGACAGCCTAAAAGCAAAGAAACCCTAGAAATGTGCAAGCAGCCCCGGTCTGACTGTAAGAACAGAACAGGAAAAACAAACAGAAGGGTATAAATGGCATGTTAAGAAGGAAAAAGCTCTGTGCATTCTTGGCCCATTTTGGAGGTACAGACTGCTCAGAAGGGAAAGTGAGGTAAACTCTTAAGACACCAATTTAAAAAACTCCATTCCCTGTTAATGATGTGAAACCACAACTCCTTAGCTGTTTCTGCAACTTTGAGGTAAAACACGTGTGCACAAATTATTAGGTCTCAAGTCTGATACAGAGCCACACGCTAGTCCTGAGCATCATGGGGTCATCATGGAGTCCTGGGCACCACGTTGGGCCAGTGTCCCAGCTGTGGCATGGAACACGCTCCCAAAGGCCCCAAGCTGCCAGAGTTCAAGGAGCGTTATACCAGTGAGACCCTGTGCCATGCAGCCCAAGGAAGGCACAACATGCAAAATTCAACTGGAACATCCACAGCCTCCCCGTCGCTACTCTTATCCTCCCCAGCCTCTCCTCCTCTGTCCTAGCCTATAAATAAAACATTTCATTACCCAGCGAAAAAGAATAAAAGAAGGCAGGTGAGTCACCCTCCCTGGTGTTCTCTCTTTCATCTGCCTCATCCTCTTCCTCAACACATTTGCAGCTCTGAAGTCAAATGGGGATGGAGTCACCTACATCCCTGTAGGGAACAGGGCTGCACAGATTGCAAGCCTGGAGATCTTATGCTCCTCCAATTGCACTTTTCAGACCCAGATGCAGAGCTCGTGCTGGAGAACCCAAGAGGATCTCTCCCTCCTGCTTCACCAAGGTGGTATTTCAACAAGAATTTCTTCTAGATGATTGATTCTGAGTTGTGATGAAATGGCCACCCTGTCAAACTTCATGAGAATGGCAGGAAGAGAAGGGTCCAAGAAGAAACCCACAGTGTTTCTGTCTCTCTTCCAGTCATACAGCAGCACTGTCTGCACAGAGAATTTCACCAACCAATCTCCATCACTCTCATTTCAGCCTCATTTCAGTCCAGAGAGGAGAGTGAAAAATAAGAAATTCAATTATCTGAATCAGGAAGGACTACAATTTCAAAACTAAAACTGTCGTGGTTATACATCCTTCCACAGTGAGATTAAATCTGTCCTCAGTTGGCTAAATCACAGCAAGACAGCCTGGCAGTTGGGGACATATTTGTGAACAACTCCTCAGGCCCCCCTGAGGCAAATGCTGAGGTCAGTGAATCCACCCTATCAAAACTCTTTCTACAGCAACTTTAAAAAAAAATGGGTTTTGCATCTTAGCCTTTACAGTGCACACAGCCTTGAATGGTACATCTGCTTGGATGTTTGGCAGGGCAGATCTTGGGGGGCGATACTTTGGAGGCGAGGAAAGCAAAGAAGGTAGCAAAGGTAACCTGCTTAGCATTTGGTTGTGCTCTGACATACCCCAAAAGCATCAGTGCCTGAACACAGAAGTGCAGATACTCATGCTCACATCCATTTCTCTCCATTTAGGTGAATACTAGGGCTCTTAATCTGCATGGAAATGACCAGAATTGTCTTTCATACTGAGCAGTGAAGCCACCAGGAACTCACTCTCTCCAGAAATCAGAGAGAAATTAGGACTCACAGGTGAAGGGTATCAGCATGAACACAGGCATCTGCTGGGAGCAGCTCACCGCAGCCCTGGCTGGCTGCACATTATGGTGGCCCAGCCGTAGCTGGAGGTACTTGGCACACGTTTTCAAAACTGATCCCTACAAACAATATGAATTAGAAATGTCTTTAGAAATACTTTTACTACAAACACTGAGCTTAGAGGAACTGTCCTTGTCAAGGGGCAGCAGGAATTAGGACAGCTCACCTCCCTAGCACATACCACAGCTGCAGCATTCAGTCCCAAAATCATGGGGCTTTTCTGCCAGGCACTCCTGAACATCCCAGTCAGCCCCTGGCTGCCATTCCAGAAGGGTTCCCATAGGTGCTGTCTGCCATCCTTATAGGCATGGCCCTGGTGTTCAACGCCATCTCCCATGGCACAGCTGGATCCCACCTGTGGCTTCTCTAAGGAGGAGGAATGGGACACGATGGCCAGGGAGGTCCTGACCGCTGTGCCAGGCTGAAGGCAAAGAGCATCCCAGTGTGAGTGACTGCAAGCAGGGTTCACTGGCAGCTCCCAACCTCAGCTACGTGGATGAAGGGACTGCCACCACTGTGGCATGGAAATCATGCCATGGATAAAATCATAGAATCATTAAGGTCAGAAAAGACCTCTAAGATCACCAAATCCAACTGTCAACCCACCCTCACCATGCCCATGTCTCTCAGTGCCACATCTCCACAGTTCTTGAATATCTCCAGGGATGGAGACTCCACCACTTCCCAGCAGCTGCACCATGGAGGTAGAGTCCCTTCTTACCTTTTGCCACGTCTCTGAAGGAAACCACATTTAATTATTTATTCTGGGAAATGCCTGGCAGTCTGTGTATATTTTTGGAAATAATGCTTTTCAAGGAATTTTAATCACTGTTGATGTATAAAAATAAGTAACAGAATCTGTGACCAGATGGTGTGTTGGGTGATTTGGGGCTCTTCTTCATCAACACAAAACAACTCCCCAGTCCTTGCAAGAGCTGCCTGCAAAATCCTCTCACCCTAAACCAAATTCATCCTCAGGAAGGAGCAATTTGAAGGAGTGGAATATTTTCAGCAAAATCTAGAGGCCAAGTGTAAAAGCAAGAGGAATTCTGCTTTGCCCATGCCCAAAAGCTACTGGAATCAATCTTCATTGCCAGAGGAGGAGCAGCTGTGGGATCTGCAGCTCCTTATTACCCCGACTTTGCTTGAGAAATCTCTGAGCTTTCCACTCTTTGTGGGAAATATTCTTCTGTAATTCAAATCACTGCAGATTTTGGTTGATCCAGAGAACACGCAGTGAAACCCATTGCTTTTCATCATTCAGAAACCACTCACAAGGTTCTGACACAAAGCCAGCTTGGCTCAAGGCTGGGCCCAAGGCCAGCTTGAAAATATTCCCGAACCTTTCAACAATCCCTGGCTGGTTTTCAAACTTAAAACAAAAGCCCAGGTCGGGGAAAGTTTGCAAATGTTTAGATTGCGTAAGAAAATTTCTGAGCATCTTGTGTTAAATTCCCATCATCTGTTCTCATGCTGGGAGAATCTCCCGGTCTCCATATCCTTCTCTCGCCTCACGGAGCATAACAGTGGCCTTTACCAAAAGGGCTTGTCTGAGAGCTGGAGAGAAAGATATAGGATGTGTCGGGAGTTGTTTGGAAAGCAAACAGGCCAGGTTGGCTCTTGTTTGGATGCCTTGTTCCTTGCCTGAATTGTCCCCAGGTGCTCCATTAAGTAGCAAGAGTTCTATTGTACTTTACTTTACAGTACTTTACTGTACAGTACTTTCTGGAGCCAGGTATCTTTCATGGGTTCATTGCTACATTTAGGAACATGCAGCAGTCCCCTCTGAGCAGCAGAATTACAGAGTTTTATGAAATACTTTACAGTTTCAGATGCTCAGCAATATGACAGAACTCTTACTCAGCAACTTGAGAACATTTAGTCACACAGAGAATCGTGAAATGCTGCACTTCTCCCTGTGTAGGTAATGTAGAACAGAAATGCAGGCACTGCAGCCACAAATAGAGCACAGGGCTGCACTGACTGGGATGCTGCTGTGCCTGGCACACATACACACAACACACACATGCACGAACACACACACCAGATACCTGTTAAACAGGGAAAACAAAATGAAAAATATTTAAAACACATTCCTGCTCTCAAGATGCTGCTAATCAGACTGACTGCTAGCAAACGTCAGGAAAAGTCTGCATTGCTCACTTTATTTCTACCTTGCCACCATTTGACAAATACCAACAAATATATGCAAAGTCCCTCTGCAGATGATTCCAAAAGCAAAACATTTTTTTTCTTTGTTTCTTTTTCCCTTTTCTCATCTTTCTTTCTACTTTTTTCTTTTTCTTCTTTTTCTTTTATTCTTCCACTTTTTCTATTCCGCATTCTCTAAGCCCGAATCTACAAACAAGGCTTAGCTTGAAGAAGCTTCCATTAGATGTTAACAGCTATTTGATTTATTGGGATTTATACTATTTCACAGATCAGCCTTTTTTGTTCTGTATGCTAAGATTCGGCACGTCCATATTTTTATCCATCAGTGAGCAACAAAAGCTCACATGATCTCTTCCTCCTTCCTCGTGTCACTGCAGCACTGAGCAGCCCAACCTCAGGACCCCAGTGCTGCTCTGCTCCACGCACATGCCTCGTGCCCCGAGCAGCCTTACAATACCATCTGCCTCCCCTGCCAGCAAAAAGTCACGTTCCACAACCTACGGCTCAGATCGGCGAATGAGCAGCACATCAGCAGATTTTCTGCCTGCCCAAAGCTACAAAACAGCTACAAAACAGCAAAACATTTCCCACAGCAGCCAATGGGCTTTAGATCCCATTTTACTACTGAAGTCGGTAGCATTAAGCAGACAGAAAAGCAGCAGGGAAAAATCCATGTCAAGAGAACACACACACACAGATGCACATTCAAACCCTGAAAAAAATCATCCAGATGAGTAGGAGTGGAATAATATAGCCACGCTGACTCTTGATTATTCCGGCCAGCTACTCTTTGTGCTGATTAACTGAAGGGGATTAGGAAGGACTCAGCCCAAAAACGCAGTTCCTAATGCTCCTGCAGCTATTGCATAACGAGACCGATTCCCGTCCCAAGCCCTGACCCTCAACTTATTCAACACAAGTTTAATGCTGTCAGGTTGCATAATGGAAACACCTGCTTCCCAGTGAAGAGGAATCTGGATGGGATCCACTGGGTTCCCAAGGGCTGGGTTATTTTTTAATTTGAGTTCCCGGGTGGGCAGCAGAGGGAAAGGAAGTGGGCAAATATCACTAAGAAGGAAATAGAGCCGCTTTCCCTAAAACATTTATATCAGGACATACTGGAAGCCAAAGCTCTCTGAGCTTCATTCACACACGCACACCTGCTGTTGGCACACCCACTGAAGAAATGAACCCTAAACCAAGAGAAATCAAACACATCTCCCAAGTAAATTGAAGAAAATCAATGAACCCACACAGCCTGGCTCAGCTAAGTGCCCCTTCAGTCAGGTACACCTACGGGAGCGAAACACAACAATCCAAAAGTCTGTGATTACAATGCTATCTCCAAAAGCATGCAGAAAAGATAACAACACTTCAGAACAGTCACTCCATTAAGATCCGTGTGCTGAAATAACATCACGGGCCCATGCAGGAATTTGAGGTACGTAAGGAATATGTGAAGTAACTCCTTTGCAACCTAGCACTCTGGATGTGTACAGGTGTGAGCCAAATGAGGACAGAGCCCCACCAAGTTGAACTGCAACCAAACACCTTCCAACATCCGACTGAAAACTGGACTCCCTCTGCCCAGCAAATTGTAAAAAGCTTCGGGGAACTTGGCTGGGTCCTGCGTCCCCCTCCCCCACCATAGCAAATAATTTGCAAAGGCCGCGATTGCTCGCTCTGTTCCGTGCGCTCGCTAACTCGCTAGCAGTGTTTTCGAGCAGCAGGGCTGGGCGAAGAGCAGGGGGAGGGACGGGGACAGAGGCAGGGGATGCTGCTGCCGCCAGGCCCCTTTGTTGAGCATCAGCGGATACCCCTCGCCTCTTACCTGGGGATGCAGTCGCCATGGCGACGGGCTGGTGCTCCCTGGCGGAGCCGAACGCCAGCCGCTCCCGCTGCCGAGCCCCGTCTCCATCCCGCAGCGCAGCCCCGGCCGCGTACTGCTCCGCCCCGGCCGCAGCCCAGCGCTCCGCGGTGCCCGCCAGCAGCAGGTCCTGGGGGTCCGGCGGGGCTGACATGCTGCTGCCAGGCGGCCGCCTGCTCCGGCTCTCGGGCTGCGGCGGGAGCCACCGAAAGTGGCCGCCGGGGACTGGCTGCTGCGCGGCCGCGCTGGGTCTGGCCGGCTGCGGGACTCGGAGCCGCCGCTGCTGTTGCCGTATCTCCACTAGCGCGTATTACGCAGGTGAAAATGGCTTGTTCAGTTGGAGCCTTCCAGCCCTTGCGTCACCCTGTGGCTGGCATATCACAGGGCAGGAATCTGCCAGCCTGGCTGCTGCTCTCCCCCACTTAACCGCTTTGGCGGGGTAGGCACGGGCTGCGCGCACAGCGGGGACGCACCCCTTCCAGGCAGGCGCATCCCCCGCCTCTTAATCCCCTCGCGCAACAGCATCCCGCAGAGCGCGCTAAAACAGCGCAGCCACTGCGGGGATGCCGCTGGTTCCTCTCACACCTCCAGGGGAACGACAGCCCCATGGCCACGCGCATCCCACCAGCCCCCAAGTGCCCTCCGATCTCCACCAGCCGAGCAGAAAACGCCACGCTCCGTCACTGAGCGCTCGGCTTTGTGCAGCTGGCTCCGTGCTGCTCGGGGAGAGACGATCCCAGCTTCACGCATCTAAATAACACTTGTCAAACTCACAGCAGGTGCCTTGTTTATCCTTCTTCCTTTTTTCTTTTTCTTTTTTTTCCTTCCTTCCTTCCTTCCTTCCTTCCTTCCTTCCTTCCTTCCTTCCTTCCTTCCTTCCTTCCTTCCTTCCTTCCCTTCCATTTTCATTCTTACTGATTCTCATAAGCAAGCTGTGCTAGCAGAGGTGGTGCAGGGAGCCCTGCAATTAAGGGGAAAAGCACTGACAAGAGATGCAGCAGGGGCAGGATCTGTGCCCAGGTGCACTGGGAATCAGTACCCATGCTGTCATTTTACAGAGGAAGCAAAGTCAGTCAACTGTGACAGGACAAGGAGGGGTGGTTTCAAACCACAAGAGTGGAGGTGTAGATTGGATATAAGGAAAAGGTTTCTTTTATGGTAAGGGAGGTGATGCACAAGTTGCCCAGAGAGGCAGTGAGTGCCTCATCCTTGGGGACACCCAAGGTCAGGCTTGGAGGGACTCTGAGCACCTGCTGGAGCTGTGGGTGTCCCTGTTCACTGCAGGGGAGATGGCCTTCAAAGGTCCCTTCCCACTCAAACAATTCTATGATTGAATCAGGTGGTATCAGACAATTCCTGCATTGCACAGAGCTCTGGCGCTGACAGGTCAAAAATTAAGAGGAATTTTGTGAATAGGATTCTCAGGATCTGACTCTTATGATGTGAAAAGTCAAGCTGTGACATGGGGAGCTGTTGCTCCAGCCAGACAACTTCACCTCAGCAATGTCCTGCTGTGTTCATTGTGTCACAGCATTCCCAGCCACAGTTCAGATCCTCTCCAGCTTCAGGAAGCCACGCTTGCACCTGGATTTGAAAACTTCAGTCACTTCTACTCTCTCCGTGTGAAGGGAGAGGAAATTCAGGGTAAGCTCATACTGCCAGGTGAACAGCCTTAGAAGCAGCCTCCATCCATGTTATCTTCTCAAGGAATCACAGAATTGTTTGCATTAGAAGAAGCCTTTAAAAGCCATCTGGTCCAACCCCCCTGCAATGAACAAGGACACCTACAGCTCCATCAAGTGCTCACAGCCCTGTCCAGGTTGACCTTGAATGTCCCCACACTGGGGCATCCACCACCTCTGTGGGCAACATGCACCAATGTCGGTGCTTCACCACCCTTATTGTAAAAAACTTTCTCCTTACATCCAATCTAAATCTCCCGACTCCAGTTCAGGATCTATTTCTGGGAGTCATCCTGCTGCTGCTTGAATCAGTGCTACTCAATGCCAGCTCCCCTGGGCCCTCCACAGATGGGCTCCTCAGCCTTTGGGGAGGCTGGAAACCAAAGCACTGAGGTGCCAGCATGAGCAACATGCTCAGGATCAGCCAAACCACACATGCCAGGTGACTGCTGTGACTACAGATAAACTCTGGTCTCGAGCTCTGAGTGGAAAGCATGGTTGTAAGTAATAGGGTGCTACTGTAGGTAGGGTTGCATGTTATACTTCTAGTGTGGAGCTACTGAAAACTAAGATCAGTACAATTTGGCTCCAAAAAGGGAAATCACAATTTTTGTTAACAATTATTGTTATATTGCCCTGAAAAAAAAATTAAAAAAAAAAATACACCCACCTGTGAAGCAGCTATAGAGTCAATCAATCAAGAGCTGGTGGTCTCAGAGCTGCCCTGTTAGCACTGGTGCCTTGTGGACAGCTTGTGCCAACACACCATTGCCAATTGCACCTGTTCACAAACTTCCTGGGGGCTCTGCAGGCTCTGCCTATCCCGGAAACTTGTGGTATGGGTATTTCTTTCTCATTTTGAGCTCCCTAATCCAATTAATTACTGAAAAGCGACAACATCAAATGCACTTCTCTTGGTCTGCTTTGCATGCTATTTCTAGAATCAGCAATTATTATATAGGTCATTTTACTTTCAGGGCAGCATATGTCTTAACACAACACGCAGCACCATCTGGGCTACAAGAAGAAAGCAGCTCCAAACCCCTTGGCTGAAATATGGCTATCTAGAGGGTAAATGCAATCAGCAAACCTCCTCCATAGCCACTGCTTTGTTAAAGCATTTCCAGAAGGATACATCACACAGCACAGTCTACCAAATTCAGTTTTGAGTTAGTGTCTGGTAATCACAGAATGGCTTGGGTTGGAAAGTGCCTCAAGGATCCAATTCCCCTGCCATGGGCTGGGTTGCCCACCACTAAATCCATTCTCTAAAATCACCTGAGATAGAAAACGCATCTTTAATGCTGGTTTCAAATTCTTTGATGCAACAGATGACAAGACAGACAAAGTTTCACCGTTGTCTGTGTTCCTGCACTACTCAGCAGTACCCTTACTGACTTCCATCAGAGTGATTTCCATGCAGCTCCTTAAGCCCCTCATTAGGAGCACTGATTCACCTGTAATCCACAGTGCAGCACTTATTACCAACATCTTCATGGGCCAGAACTGAAAAATATGTCCCACCACCATGCTCAAGCTGCCTTACATGCACAAGCTTATTGGATTTTATTTGTTTACATTAACATAAGATGGTGCTTGCTCCACATCAGTAGCATGGTTTCAGTCATTACTGCCAAATTCCACATCTAAAGCTCACCACCTGAGCAACAGGGATAAATTTAACTAATCCATTATTTCCCCTTTGACATGCACCCTATCACACCTGTTATACTGCCTGATTGTGATTCTGCCAAGATTCTGGTGACATTAATTATTAATAATGTTAATGATATGCAGTATGCATACAAAGGCATCTCTTCTTGTAAAGCTTCAAGTGCATCCTTGTTCAGATTCTCTGGTTTTCTTTTGTGTCCATCACTTTCTAGGGTGTTTCTATGATGCTTTCTGCGGTAGTTGGTAGAGAACTTGAGAGCTCAGGAGAAGCACTGAGCCCTGACCGCTTTGTTGTGTGAGCAATGTGCAGCCATACAGGTCTTCTGATAAGTCAGCATCACCAGAATTGTGTGCACATACTCAGAATGATTTCATTGCTACAGACCAAAAAGGTTATCATGATCTGTGGGCTGCCATCATGAACACAGCATTGCTATAGTAGGAGATGTGGAGGCAAGAGTGTGTGGACTGTGTGCTCTGCCTATCAAAGAGAAGTGGGGACCAGTAGAGAAAAGCACATAAAAAAAGTGGCTTCTGTTTCAGGGATCCCAACTGTAGCACAACTCAGGACTTTATTTCACCATGTGCAGCTCTCAAGTGACCTGGAACAGTCTCATGCAATACAATCAGCTCTGCTCATTACCACGTAACATTGGGTGAGAACCTACAAGTCCAATTTCAGATCTTGGATACAAACCCCAGGCTCCCACTGACCATTCCACATATGATACATAAATTTCTGATGGCAAAGTTCTGCTTTATCAGGATGAATGAAAAATAAATGAACAGAAACAACTGACAGACATTCTGCAAGCTTGATTGATCCATTCTGCATGCTTGAACTCAGCACAACTCAGGATGCCTTGTTAAGATTAAGTCTCTGCACATTTTAAAGACTTTTTTTTTTTAAGGTCTCCCAGGAAGATCAATTGTGTGCTTAACAGAAGCATGAGTTCAGTAATACTTGGCACAAATGAACAAAGCTGATTCCTTTCTATTTCCAATGAATTTACAAAATACAAAAGCTCCTTGTAGTTTTTGCTGTACCGTGTTGAAAAATGACATGCACAGGGCTCAGCTATCCCTGCTCATTGATATTGAATTCTTTTGTTCTTCCCTTTCAACATTATACCTCTTTGAATATATGAAGTCTGCAAACACATACACACAAATTGCTTCTCTTTCCATTACAGTCCTTTGTGCCATGGGGCCAACGTATGCTGCTTGGCCAAAGTGACTTTAAACCTTGAGGGGATTTTTTGGTCTCAGATGTAACATTACCACCAAGGAGAACAGGGCCTGGCAGGGATATCAACTGATGCAGTAACAGAAAATACCATCTCCCCTTCCTTGAGGATTACTCTCGAGGTTTTAGAATAAGTGAATTGCAATGGAAAAAAGCAAAAGGAGAAAGGACAGAGGCTTCTGAAACAAATAATAAAAAAAATATAAAACAACCTCCTTCTACTTCATATAAAAAGTTCTGGCACCGTAGCCCCTGATGTATGGTTTCAAATTCAATACGTCTGCGCTGCAGATTCCAGGCAGGTTCCATGCCCTGGCCTCCAAACAGGCACAGCACTGGGAGTACACAACAACGCTGTTCTGGCCAGCAGGCATGAATTGCCTTCCCCATCATACAGTTAGGATCCTGTCCTACAAGAGACAGAGATCTATTGGGACTCCCAAGATAAGGCTGGAAATCCCAAGATGATACCTTCAGGATGATGACAGACTTCTGCTGGGCAAGCCAACCTACTGAAGACTGCCACTACAGAGAGGCAAATGGCCTGAGAGAAAAGCTGATGTGTGGTGATGGCATTCTCCATCACAAAGGCCACCTGTCACTCTTCAGTGCATCAAGCAGCCCTTGCATGCTGCTCCTCCCTGGGATCTTTTGTCTTCACACCTTCTCCATCTCCACAAGGGCTGGAAATGAGGCAGAACAAGGCAGCATCTTCAAGGATCTTTTCATATGCTCCTACCATTGCTACAAATGCCAAGGCCAGTGCTTCAGGCTCATTTGGAAACGGCCTCCTGCAGATCTGCAAAGTATGACCCACATCCCCACAGCACTCTTGAGACCAGGAGTCTCATATCTCTGCTCTGCTTTGTAACCTGGATTAAGCTCCTGCATCAGCCAGTGGGTGTTAGATATTAGATGCAGTTTGGCTCCTCAAAGCACAGATATCCCAGTGCCAACAAGGCAGCAGCAAATCTGGTTAAGCCCAGGAAAGACAGAAATGTGCATACTGATATAACACCATCAGCCTTCCCTGAACAAACTGCTACACATGAGATGCTCTCATTTATAACAAACAGCTGCAGAGATGAGACAGGTACGCAGCCAAATCTGCAGCTGGACAGAGCCATTTATTACCACATGCTGCAAAATGAGGAGATTGGTTCAGCTGGACCTCTACTAAGTGCACTGTCAAAAATACCAGACTCTGAACAGCAGCATTTTTACTGCATATTGTTCAAAGCTCAGCATCTTCAGCAGGCAGTTCATTTCTCTGAGGTCTGCCTGGCAATATCTGTGCACAGATCTGTAAACCCCTGCCTGGCCCTTTAATTCCCACATCATGCAAGAGCTTTCAGCATTTCTAGCCCTCCGGCTGTAATGAAATGTGATTAAAGGTGGTGCCTTCCACCGGTAAGCCTGACTGACTGCTCAGTCCTTCATCCCCTCCACATCAACAGTCACTGTGGGAGCAGTGACAATTACCTCTGTTTCACCAAAAAGAGAATTTTACAAAGAAATCCACTGGCATGAGTTTAAACAGCAAAGTCACTGACCACATAAGCAGGCACAAGCCATGTGAACATATCAGGTGCCAGAGAGGAGAAAACCCAGCAGAGGACCAACAGAGCCCATCTCCCCTTTCTTCCTACACCCAACCTCTTAGCAGAGAAGGAGAGCTGAGCAGAGCAGACAGGTGAGTAGGAGGGGAGCTCTGCATATGCAAGGTGCGTTCAGTCGTGGCCTAGTTTCAGCATGGCTTGGTAGATGAGTTGCCATCCAAGAGTCATATCTGAAAGGCTCTGTACTCACCTCTAGAATATGTAACTATTGAAATGATTCCCTGGACACCGGACCAAGAGATTTCGGATCTATGAACTTAAATGGTGATTTATTTATTTATTTAGAAGTATTGTTCCCAAGCACCTTCAGAGCATAAATCTTTCTCTGCAGTACTCAGCCCACATCATGGGAGCCAAGTCCAGTGTTATTACACTGATGGGTCTGATGCTATTTAATGTCACTGTTAATGATCCAGCTGAAAGGAGAATTATAGACAAGACAGTCTGCGAATACTCAACAGGTTATATGGTGGCCCAAATGTCACAGGCAGAATGATTTTAGTATAAGACAGAAAACGTACAGCAAAAATAAAAACATTTGCAGATTTCTTTTGGAAGAAGCTAAAGAAAGTGAAGCAAAGGTCTAAAGGTCTGTCCAGGAACTGCAGCCATCACAGAACATTTAGACTTGTTCCGAAAAGGTTCAGCCAGTGACCAAAAGCAGAAACAGTTTTCTTCATGAATTTTTGTTCCCTTGCATTACATCAGAAGCTATTTGTGCAGAGTACTCTGTGTAAGTCCATTAGAGGTTAGCATTTGTGCCCTGATTTATGCTGATATAGCACATGCATTTATCTGACTGTGTTGATTATGTACTGTCTGAAAGTCGTCAGAAACTCACAGGGGCTAAAGATAACACTTTGCATGCTGGAAAAAAAACAGAAATGGCCAGATATGCTTTCACATAGCATTTAGAAAGGCATGGAGGGTAACAGAGAGTCAACCAAAGGAGATAAAAAACCTGAAGCCACTTTTAAAACACCAGAGATTTCACATTCAAGTGCAACTGATAGGTGCATCCATCATCCCTAAAACCCAGAACTACTGCAATACGCAGATATTGATGTAACTGCAGTGAAAGGGAACACATTCTTAATATATATAATGATTTGTGCCCAGAGATAACCTCTAAGCAATTCTCATTAGTTAGTAAACAGTAATGCTTTATAATAGTTGCACTGGTGGTATCTATGTTTGCCATTGGTTCACAGAAAAGTAAGATGCTAATAGATAACTGAGAAACCAAGGCTAATGTAAGAAGTCTGAGGACAAACAATCAGAGAACACTGAAGAAACTGTCTCAGTGAAACGCCGATGGCAGGCTCTTACATTTAAGAACATATTGTCTGGGCTTCCATTTTTCTATAGCACAGATCTAATTTCCTTGCTTTGTATGAGAACCAAGAACATATTCACAGCAGCCACTGGGGCCAATCCATAAATCAAAATCAGGCTCAAAACTCCTCATTTCTCATTTAAATATTTCTCACAAAGACTTACTGAACAAAATATTGTTGCTCACTCATGGGCTCATGCCCTGAGCATGAGCTGCCCTGGCTGAATAGGCAGCAAATGCTGAATGTGTTTATCTGCCCCTTTGAGCTGGCTCCACCTGCCTAAACATTAGGTGTTACAGCACTGCAATGAGGCCTTAACCCTGGATTCAGTCCTCTGCTGGCTGCTGCCCACACCTCACTGCTGATATGAGAAGTGTAGCACGCTGTGGCTCAAGGATAAACACAGTTGAGGCACTTGGGCACTACAGATCCAGAAGGCTGAGTCAGGCAAGGCTGTATTTTGCCAGTATGAAGCCAAGAGAGAGCTATTCTGAGGCCTTTGATGTAATCTTTATTTAAATGTATGAAATTAAACTGTTAGGAGAACTGCTGTAGAACCAGGCTCTATTTGTAATTAGTCCTATCTACTTCAAATAAGCTGTTTTTCTATAATATCTGCAGGATTGAGATTTGTTTTTGCATCTAATTGATATATCATTTAGCACTTGGTATCAGTACTTCAAAGGGAACATTACTGCTTTACATTTCAAAATCACTTTGTAGTTCATTCTGTATATCTCATCACTAAATTGGACAACAGAACAACCTGCCAATTCTTACCAAGCCTTCTCATTTGTGGCTTTGTTTTGTGAATTAAATGTTTGTAGTCAACACAAGCCTACATTCCTCAAACTCTAGCCTATGTCAGTGCTGAAAAAGCAAAACCAGGCAGGATTAATCCCTGATATAAACAACCCTTAAAACCCTCAGTTTTATTCTCAGCATTCTGCAATGGAATGGGTAGAGAAGAAAATAAGTCTGACTACGTGCTTTTATGAACTTGTAGCATGCTCTCTTCTTACTGCAACTCGACTTCTGCAAAAATCAAAACCCAGACTGGAAGAGGGATCTACTGGTTTCCCATGAATAATCCAACCCCATTGAACAACTCAAATCTTCTGCCAAAACAGTGAAATCATGACCAGGGCCCTCTGCTGGATTATGAGGAAAATGCATCCTTCCTCAAAACGCTGAGATGAGTCACTGAATTGGAAAAGTTTGTAACACACATCAGCATACAGCTTTGGCCACTGTTAGGTTTTTTGTAAAGAGAACTACAGGTTCCCACTCACCTCTGTGATTACAAAGTGCATTTTGCCACTCACAAACAACACTGCAGGAAAAGTTTGCCAGAATAGATCTTAAACAATCTGTCCTTGTGCTCAAACAAACAAAAAAAAGACATCCCATTCATTGTTATTTCCTTATCTGAATTCTAATCAGCTCTTTACAGACAAACATGGTAAAGAAACAGATAAGAAAACAAACCTGTGTAAGAGCCAGTGAAGGATGTTGTAAGAGGAAAAGAACTTTTGCCCTTTGCACAGCTCAGGGAGATGGGAAGAAAAATTCAGCCAAGTGAAACTAGCTGAATACTTCCTATGCTTTAGATTTGGAAGTCTTACCAACCTTTCATAAGGATCACCTGGCCTTCTAGGGGTGGAAGGATTGCATGTTCCCCTCATGCTATCATCTTTCACAAGCAGCAGGTGCTTTCTGAGTTCTGGGATCTCAATCAATACAGCAAATAGGAGATACATTGCTCCACAACACCATTCTCAACTAAATTAACCTGAAAGGCACAACTGATTCTCCTGTTTAATGTACACAGTTCTTGTGAAATTTCTAAAGAAGCTTCTGAAAAATGTCAGGGATTGGGGGATGGAGAAAATTGTTGGGATGACATCGAGGCTCTCCAGGCAGGAATGCAAAATCAAAACGACACAAACACATGAAGGATGACCATACGGCTCAATACAGACTTCAAAATTTAAAAGGTGAAGAGATTGCTTGAGGTTTGCCTTGTGGAAGCAGAGGGGACTCATTTGTGATTTCTTTTTCTCCAGCTTCTCAGAACTTTCTATGAGTCTTGTACCTGCAGCTATCCCTTAGCTTAATTGCCTTTGTGCTCCCTTATGAAACATTTTAGCAGAATCAGTACAAGATTGTTCATTATTCTGAGACTCTGTTTTTAGTAGGAAAGTATTGCTGGCAATCCAGCTCTGGTATTCTCAGTATCAAAAACCAAATCAAGTCAGTTCATGAAAAAGGAATGTGAGAACTTGTATTTTTAACCTTAATTGTTCATACACAGGTCTTAAACAGAGCCCAGAACATCAGTGGTTTTAGCAATTTGGTACCAGAGGATAACAGCTTGAAATCTGATTTTTTAAGTGGGCACAGCAAGGTACTAAACATCCCTACTGCATATTTGTTTTAAAAAGGAATGTAAAAGTCAAACGTGTAGATTAGAAGATCTGAAGATAATGAAAAGACAGTGACATGCACAGGAATTTTAATTCTTAAAAATGTAAGGATTCAAAACTTTGCTTTGAATTGAAACCAGAAAACTCATTCAGAGGGCTTGTATTCCCAAATATGTGCCTTTACCATGGCTTATTTTCCACTAGAACAGGAAAGACAAGCAATTAAGTTAGTGTCATCATTTTACAGTAAGGACCTATTCTATTTCTCTAAAAACCCCAGTACCTATTGGTACATTAATGACACTAAACCATGGATGGTGCCACATGATACACTACAAAGGAAGCAGTCTGCTATTTCAGAGATGCACTCAAGTTAAGCACCAGCAACTGTTTTGTAAGAGGAAAATGTTTTGACCCACTCTTCTGTCACAGTGCATCTTCCACGTGTTCTGCCCTCCAAACCATCACTTTCACCATTGAAAACAATGTTCCAGCATCACTTAACGGAAAGCCTCCACTATTCTTGTCATTTGCACAGCAGAAGAGGTTTCTCCTCTTTCTCTTGCTTGAGAAAGAGGAACAAATCATGAAGCATCTCTAACACCACACTCCACCCAAAGTGAAACACAGCTTAGATGACAGTTTAATATTCTAAAAGTCATCCTCAGAGAAAAAAAGTAAGGTGATTAAAGGTAGAAGTAAAATTAGAAGAAAATGTTATAGTTTGCACTGAATAATGCTTATACCTAAGGTCTGATCTTTTAAATACTGACTGGCATGGTTAGGGCTTTAGTTGTATGAATTTTGCTGAAGCCAACTGGTTTCATAATCGGAGGTTTTCATGACATTTTGAACCACCTGGCTGGAAACGTCCACCCTGAAGCTCCTCTTGAAATGTGTACTTCCTTGCAGGTTTTTCCTCAAGAACACAGATCCTACTAATACCTGCAACGTGGAAACCCAACATCACTTGCCTCCAAGGTGAGGTGAGAAGGCAGGAGTTGCCATCACTTGCAGCCACTCATTTCTTCCTTTTCAGCACTTGATGAAGAGAATTCATCTTCCAGGGCATCACTTCTTCCTCACTGGGCTCCAGGTTTGAACATTCAGAGCCTTCTTACATAACTTGTGATGAACACAGACTTGCTCCTTACACTTGCCACCACAAGGTACATCATGAAAGTACAGAATCACAGAATGGCCAGGGTTGGAAGGGACCTCAAGGATCACGAAGCTCCAACCCCCTGCCACAGGCAGGACCACCAACCTCCACATCTCACAGCAGCCCAGGCTGCCCAGGGCCCCATCCAACCTGGCCTTGAACACCTCCAGGGAAGTACCCCGATTACTGATTCAGCTTTAACTTAAATATACCCAAATAATTAATCATCCATTAGTACTTTTGAGTAAGTATCATGTAACTACTTCACATTCAGGATGTTTCTCAAGAAAGTACTTTTCTTCCTTCTGCCCTTCAAATGTTTATGCTCTAAAACTCATTTTCATCTTATAATATAAAATTGCTTGAAATACAAAAATATACCCAACTCTTTGGCTTGCCAGGGACAGTTCTTTTCTATTTCAGGCAACAACATCATATAAACTATATGATGTCACTTCAAAACACAGTGCTCTGTCCCTCTTATTTCTACTGAAAAACTGTTCCAAAACTTCACTGCTCTTAGGGAGAAATAAATTATTCTAATTTTAAGCCTACATTTATTCATGGACAATTTACATCCATTTGCTCTTGTGCCAATAGTGTACTTCAGCTTAAACAACTTTTCTCCCTCCCTGGTGTTTTCTTTGTTGAGATATTCATAGCTTCCCATAAGTCACTCCTTATTTTCATCTTGATGCAGCTTTTAAGTTTATCCAGTTTGTTTTGCTCTTGTTATTCACAGTTTCCTGAAACTAGATGCAGTATCCCAAACAAGCTTTTACTACGGTTTCATGAATTAATACCTCTGCATACACAGATCAAACTGAACATCCTGGGTTCCATTTCAATGCTATTTCATTTTCATGTTGCTCTTCATTTATCCTCTGGCCTTCTATATCCCCAATAACATTTCTACCTCCCACAGAGAACAGGAATCTGGGAAGGAGGGGGGAGGTTGTATATAATATATATAAGCTGTATAAGCTTACAAAAGAGGAGCTCTTTTTTTTTTTTTTAAACAAATTTCCAGATTCCATTTCCCAGTTGCTCATTTTTCCCCCAACTGGTGTTTGAATCCTGTCCCAGTGCTGCATTGTTTACACATTTTATAGAGGTGCCTTCAAGTGTTCTTTCGGATAATGGAAAGCCATTCACAAAGAACAGCTCTAGCAGAGTATGTTTTTCAAATTACCTCAACTCACTAATCACTGCCACTGTGCCCTACCACTGCCTTTCCAAGAGCACATCATCAGTAAGCAGGACTGTAAGTCTGGCTTATTATGTCTGAGATCACTGCCCGTATTTGCCCAGCACTGTGTGCAAAATATTTTCAGGAATATGTCAGGAAAAACAAAATCTCCCCATTTTACAAGTACTGAGCCACAAGAAGGGTGTAAACTATCCAACACTGCCAGAACGCAGAAAGGATTGGGAAGGCTCTGATCAGCCAGGAGCCATGCCACATGTCTTACCTAACAGGATTGTTTGGTTATTAAAACAAACAAACAGATAAACAGAAAGTAAAAATAAAGTAAAAGTTATAAAAACCATGATGGGTCAAGTGAAAGGATTGTTCAGAATCCTGTCTCAGTGCATCTGGCTGCAGATTATTAAGGTGCATGCAGAAACCAGGAGTAAAAAAAATAATAATAATAAAATCACCTCCTTTCAGAGGGATTGGAAGTGCCCTGCCTTCCTTCCTCTGTATATCCCTGCATACTGCCTGTAATCTGTTTGCAAAGATCTCCCCAGTCCAATACTGAAACTGCATCTTTCTGTTTAACAGCCTTTCCTGGAGGTATATCCTTACATTTGTCTAATCACATTTTTAATCCATTTATGATTCCATCATTCAAGATATCCTGTAGCAACACGATCCACAATTCAATTATAGGCTGCTTCAGGAAATTCTTTTTTGTGCATTCTGTACCTGTCTGTATTTCATGATACACTTTAGAACCTAAACAGCAAGAAATAATGGCTACTGTTCCTTATTTCTAGTTGCCCAAGGAGGCTGTGGATGCCCCATCCCTGCAGGCATTCAAGGCCAGGCTGGATGTGGCTCTGGGCAGCCTGGGCTGCTGGTTGGTGACCTGCACACAGCAGGGGGTTGGGACTGGATGAGCACTGTGGGCCTTTGCAACCCAGGCCATCCTATGATCTTATTTACATCTTCATACCATTTGTGATGTCATTCACCTCTCTGTGATTTAGTCATCTGTTTTCTAAGGAGAGCACTTCATTTTCTACTTCTAGGAAGAGACTAAACTGCTTATACAATCATCATATAAGTATATTTTTTCCCAAACTTACAGATATGCAACTTGAACAGCTACCAAGGACAGTTTTTAAGAAATTTTCTTATAAAGATAACTTATTTTCTTGTAATAAAAAAAATATTGTGTATGGTTAAGATTCTTTTTCTCTAGATTGTTTTCTTTCTGTTTCCCAATAAACATTGTTTTCTTCCTTCAAAGTAAAAGTTGCACACAAAGTAATTAAACCCTTGTTTTTCCTCATGCTTTTCTCCTCTGCCTGTGGATCTTCCTAGATTCCCATTTTTCTGTCCGCCTTCCATTTACTGTCATACAACCACTGCTGTTCTCTACCATTCTAGAACAACGCTCTTTAACTCCACTATGCTCCATTACCCTCTCAGACCTTAGAGGCTCTATTAACACATACATTTCTCCAGAGCTGCAGTGTAAGTACTATCACAGCAGAGTAGCAAAGCCCCAGGCTACAGCAAGCAAGAATTTGTTCAAATACAACAGCCACAGGCATAAAAACAAAAGAAATAATCTGTTTACCTTCAGAAAACCTCATGGAGAGGGAGATCTCCAGCAAGATAACCTCACCTCCACTGCCAACTCTTACCTGAGGTCTGGGAGGGGGCAGATCCTGGCTCCACCCCTTCTGGTCACTCAGGTACATTGCTTGCACCTGAGCTCTCCAGGTTGGTCCTGATTTTCTACCAGGTGCTCCATCACGGCTTCAAGCTGTGGCTTAGCATCACCACCACATAAAGGCATATAAACTTTTATGAAGAGGAATTATGGAATTTCCTGACTTACTCATCAGAGCCTTAGAAAAGTCCAGCTTCTTGATCTCCTACAGCAAAATCTTAAAAGGTAACATAATATCAAAGTATTGTTGAGCTATTACTAAATGCTGATATTTTCTTTTGCAGTCACTAACCTCTGCTGATAGGGATCAATGCTTGTTATTAGTCTCTGGGTTTAGAATTTCCATTATCGGAGGCTTTTAGAAACTAGTTACAAAAACTCTCCACCGAAAAGATCTGGAAAGAGTAAATTCTACCTTGCAGCAAAGGGCTGAGTTAAGTGACTGCTCAAGGTCTTGTTTCTGTAATGCAAGAAAAAAAAGTCTAATGATAAAATACAAGACACAGAAAAATATATGTATGTTTAGGTTTCCCTTAAGCTGAGTGCATATGAAGTCCATCACATGCTCAAATCCATGTTTTTGTACATCAGTATTGCAGTATCCTTGTACTATGAATTATGCTAACAGATCTCTTTGTCATCAGATGCAACTATCTCAGCCTTGCTCATATCACACCTAGGGTGCTTCTCTCATCATCCCTCTCAGGCAGATCAGGTAAGGTACTATCTCATCCTTGAATGTTCACTTTTTCCAGCCTAGCAGGTTTTCAATTTCCCCCACACCTCACAGACAAAAGAGAGGCACTGTGGGAAAAGTAGGTGAAAATTCCTCACTGCATCTCATTGCTCCTTTTTAGCACAATTATTTTGCCTGAGATATTAGACAGAATGTTCCAGTGCTACTTCTGTGGTTCTCTGGGAATTCACATTTCCTAGAGACTGCTGACTGACACTGCAGTGAGACTGCAGAATACATCCCAGAATTCTTAACATTCCTTTCATTGCTAGCAGCACACCATCAAGTTTCTATGTTCTTTCCCTAGATCAAAGCCACATTAAAGTAACACAGTGTATGGGAAATGTTGATCACAGCCTGAACCTCTGATTGACCACCCGAGGCAGGCACTGAGTCAGCTGTAGGAGTACAGGTGAAGGCAGTTCAGCTGTGCTATCAGGTAGGGCTGAGCCTGGCTGCATCTCTCCTAGACCCACTTAAGGACTGAGTGCCACTGAGGAAGGATCTCTCTGCAGATTGCTCCTTGTGGAGTTTACTGTGAGTCTACAACACTGGGGAGTATTCTCATTTATTTTGATTATTTTTCCACTGTGATAATCTTACTAAGCCTAGTATCTGTATACTTATTGATCTTACCAAGCCTAACCTCTGTGTGCTTACTGACTGCACACACACCACTGTAGAAGCTGTCTTACTGATGCAGCGTACAAAAGAAAAACCTCTTCCCTGCTGTGTTTTCTGTGATCACCTTTTTGACAAATCCACAGTCCATGTAGTTAACTGTATTTACACTTACAATAGGACTCAGGCTGCAACAACTTGTTATGATGCACCTGTATTCCTTTCCTAATTCAGAACATAAGGTTTGTATGCCCACTTGCATTTAGCTGTATTAAAGTGCACACTGCTGGACTGTGATTATTTAATTAATTTAAAACACAACATAGTCATAACTTTATTATTTACTACTCAACAAGTCTGTGCCATCTATAGATACAAGTGGCAGAGACCTATGATAACATTTGAATGACCAATAAAATGATAGTTTCATAAAGTTGATTAATAATCATTAAAATATTTTTTTCCATTTTGAAGTCTGCTTTTAAGCCAATTTACAATCCATTTAATAAATACTGTGCAAATTTCATAGTATGTTGTTTGTATTTGGGTATTTTGTACTAGATCTTTTTGCCATTTTTTTTACTTGTCTTGTCTATACAGTTACATTCAGTAGTGAGAACCTAGCATTTGCTTACCCCCAGCACACAGCTAAGCACCACAAAGCTGCTCACTCTGTTCTCCCTCCAGCAGGATGGGGCAAAGAGAATCAGAAGGTGAGAAGTTAGAAAATGAAAGGTTAAGGTCATTTAATAAGAAAGGGGGGGGGGAAACAATACAAAACACAATTGGACATCATCAGCCAACCACTGCCCAGCCCATCCTCAGGTGGAGACCGCCCAACAGCTAACTGCCTCACTTTTATTGTTCAGTGACAGAACCAGCATGGCTTCACCAAGGGCAAGTCCTGCCTGCCCACCCTCGTGGCCTCCTATGATGCTCATTTTTGTTAGCATAACACCCAACTCTGAGCTGGCTGTAGAAGTTACTGCAATAATAAAACTTTATACGTAAATAATGCTTTACCTATTGTTTGCTCTTAATGGAGTTTTATTGAGCTTTAATTTTTTCACTTCCCTGCAGACTTTCAACAGCTATTCCCAAGTCTAAGGCATCAAAAATAACTCTTTTTTTTTCCCTATCCTTTACTGACCTAAGAAATAAGCTTGGACCACAGGGAAAGCAGGGCCATCCATTCAGCATCATGTGACGTGGAGGTGCAGCTGGAGCTTCTGGGAAATGACCTTTGTCCACCTGAAATTCAGCCAGTTATTCTAGATAAAACACTACACCGTATTATTCATCTAAGCCACAATACTGGATTATCTGTAACAATTGTCTGTGCCATGCTGGAGACAACATACTCTTATCCCATTTGATCCTGCAGGTCAGAATGGAACTAGCTTGGGATGCACACTCCCCAGATAACACCTATTTTTGACAGTGCCAAAAGCAAGTGCACTTCTCCCCCTGTCACATTTGTGCTCACGGTTCACAGCACTGATGCAAACACAGTGACTGCATCACAAGTGTTGTGTCAAATCTTAGAAGCCTTTCTCAGGCTTGTTTCAGCAACATTCTTCTAGCCCCAGCAGCAATAACAGCTCTGCATTATGAGGTGGAGACATCAATGTCAGTAGCTTCATGTTTCAAAGTAATGTCAGCACATATCCTACTAACCTACCTGCCTCTTATTACAGCTGAAAGGATGACATTTCCCAATGGCTTGACAAGGATTCTATTATTTTCAACACTTCAAAATACACAGCCAAACCTTATACCAAGATATTTAGATTGCTCAAAGAATAAATACATCACCCAAACTGCTTATCTTACCTTACTCAGAGCTAATTAGTGTGTGTACATTTCTTCAGAGATAAGGTAGAGGTTATATTTTAGGAACAGGCTCTCCATTTTAAATGCTTACATGTAGTTTATCATCACTTCCTCTTGGCACTTAATATAGTATTTGATCTAAATATGCCTTGGTTTGCAGAGTACTGGAAGCACTTTGATTAATAAATGACACGTGGAAGTCAGAAACATACCAATAATGATACAAAGCAGAAGCAACCAGAAAGCTGCACAAAGATTGCAAACAATCTTTTTCAAGGACAGAGACCCTTCCACAAACAAATGTAACAATCACTTTCAGCAACTTCAGTGAATTCAAGTCACCACCACCCTACAAAAACACCAGAAGAAGGCACAGGCAGAAACACGTGCCCATAACAGACAGTGAGCCATAAGAACCCAATGAGCATCGGTTTCAAATGTTTCTGTGGTAGTCAGCAAAACTACAAGGGCAATTCCCCAAGTAAATTTACAGCAGCAAGGCACCATCAGCAATTAAACACTTGCTTTGATTATGCTATGAAATTATACTGAAAGGCTTTAGCAGAATTGGAGCAGAATGCGCCACGGCGGAAGGTGAAGGATAACACACTTGAGATGATTAATTCAGACTATGATAGGTTTGAAAACCGCTTAGATTAAAAGAGAAATCTAACAACTGCTGCCAGACGTTTTTCAAGGACTGTACATGCAAATACGTGTTTTACCATCTTTATGCAACAAATGCAGCAACGTCATCTAGTTCTTAATGAGCTGAGTTCATGCTTAATAATGGAATACTGCCCTGCATGTCTGCTGCAGCTGAAGAGATGAGGGGTATCACATACACACTGTAGATTCCCAGAGCAGGTCACCCTGAGATCATTCAATCACTTAGAAAGGACAAAAATGTTGATTCTCTGTAATTATTCCCTTCTGGTAAAAGAGGAGCATCTTCCAGTAAAGCAGAAATCCCTGCACCCAAATCAGATCATTTGGCTTTCCTCAGTGCCAACAGTGAGTCATTCACTTGCACTCTCCAAAATGAAAGCTGTTGCAATTTGCTGCTGATAATAGCAGTGAATATCTGGGTTTGGATGCGGCGCCCACTTTCACTGCTTCATCCTTCAATCACTATTTAAAAGATACTGGAGAGATCACAAAATGGTAACAACTGGCCTAGCAGCCTGAGCTCATTTACTGAGAGGACTGTCTCTGGATTCCTGGCCAACTGGGAAGGAGTCACTTGCTGAACAGGATGCTCTCTGCAGGATCCAGTGCAACGGGAACAGGACATCCTCCCTTAAGCAAGATGACATCGCAGCTTCTTTGGAGAAAGCTCTGAGTAGTTAACAGCGTTGTTTCCTTCAAACAGAAAAGTGCAGAGTTCTCACAGCATGACCAGCTGCTTTTTGATTTAAAGCTGTTCCATTACACTTGTTACAGCACGTTCATTTGGGAGGGAGAGATTTGTTTCCTTGCAGAGTTCTGCTACAACAAGCCCACTGAACGCGTGTCTTTGGTTAAGCGAATTGTAGCCCCTGCAGGCAGGGAATTCCAGCAGCTCACAGGAACGTCCCTTATAACGCACGTATCGCTTACGTGGCGTTGGAGCGACACCTGGCGGCAAGAAGCGGCAGCGCGAGTAACAAAACTCGATGCCTTGCGCCATTTTCTTCCCCTTCGCTGAAAGCGGTGAGAAACATGAATGCAGGCATTGCCACAAACTCGCTCCGTTTCACGACAGACCACATTTTCTACTGAGAAATCCTGCACTGGGAAGCGCCCAGCCAGCCTCGCTTTGTACAAAAGGGGAAAAAAAAAAGTGATTTCAACATGTTCTTATGGTGACAAAATGAGTAACTCAATGAGCACAGCTCTTTTGGTCAGAGGGGGACTTTCTGCCTCACACCCTCGCTTCTAATTGATTTTAGCAAGTCACTTCCAGCACGTCTGTTCAAACTGCAGTCACTGCAAACACGGGGCTGAGCACCGCGCCCTGACGTAACCAACATGGCCGGCTCGCCTGAGGAGTGAAGCCCGCCCTCCTCTCGCGCCCACGTCTCCGATTGGCTGCCGGCCGGCTGATGGGCGGGGCGACGCGGTCTCCTAGGCGACGCGCTGATGGCGGGAAGCGCTCCGCCATCTGGGGAGGCGGCGCTCCAACAGCCGTGGTGGCAGAGCTGCGCCTTCGGTAGGCGGGGTGGGAGAAAACAGTTTGCTTCCTAAGGCTGATCTGGGTCTGGCGTAAATTCCTGTTTCATCCCGGTTCTTGTCCTGAAGCACTCACCAAAGGGGCTGTGTGCCATTAAATACAAAAGCAGTGCAGATATAGGGATAGATAAAGATGTAGTCTGCGCTATGTGCTAAGCGCTTTCAAAAGGAAAACTGAAAAAAAAGAAGAAAACAAAGCAAAACAACAGCAAAAGCCGATCAGTCATATTATTATGTACAAACAAGCATTTGTTAATGCCATTCTTTTCTTTTCCGATTTGTGCAAATACAACTAACTGAGCCCAGTGCAGAAAGAGGTGCTGTAATTCCCCATCCTTCTGATGGAGGTCAGAATGCCCTCTGCTGTGGTACAGAACCTACAAGTGTTCAGTAAACCAGTGATAAGTTGAGATATTCCAGGCACTTCCAGCTTCCTGCTGCTGTAACCTCCATTGAGGATGCATTGGAAATACAGATTCTGGAATGCAATTGTCTAGGAATTTAGATTAATTTATTATTACTATTATTTTACTAACTTCTTGGAAATCCTGTGCCTCTGTAAATTGCATTATTAGCCACACAGCTAATAATACTGCTATCTTTTTTATTTCCTAAGAAACAGCCATCACTGCAGGAAACATAAGAAGTGATGCAAAGTGAAAACGAAACCCAGAACTTTGAGGGGATAATTAAAGAGCTGGTAAGATACTTGGTCCTTTTTGTTCATCTGTTTTGTTGTTTTCCTATTTCTTTTTTTTTTTTTTTAAACCTTCCTCTCTTCTTCTGTAATTATCAGTATTCTTGCTGGGACACGCAGTTACTTTTGCTTCTCTAGAGATGCCATTGTAGCACAGCCTCCATTCTGGAATGCCCCAAAGGTTGTATGGGGTACATCCTAATAAGAGCTTATGGTGATCTGAACATTTCATAACTGGTAAAAACACGAATATTCAAGATGCCAGAAATAAGAACCTCACAGAATCAGAGGATCGTAGGGTTGGAAGGAATCATTGATTCCAGCCTCCTCTCTGAAGAGGTTGTCTTCAAAGAACTTGCTTTTCAGATACATTTCCTTACTTTGTTTCTTGAGAAGTGCTATACAGGAATATCTTCATACAGAAAGAAAAATGATCTGTTATATACACCTCATCAAAAAATGTAGTAGCTTTGACTGAGTTATGCATTTTTGTAGACTGTTATGAGCAGAGTCAGCCAATAAACTATTAGAAACTTCATCTACCATGAACTGGTTAGAATTTTAAAATGAGTTTGCAGTCCACATTCACTTCAAGTGTCTAAAGAACTACATATGCTCATCACAGTCAGTGGAAATAAGGATAGGATTCATCTGCATAGATAAATGGCTGCATTTAGTGTCATTTTATCTGCTTTAAGGTACCTGGAACAGCAGCTGCCGGATACATTTAGGCCCTCTGAAACAGCACTAGATATGCTGTATGGTCAGCTGAATCACATCATATGGTATTTATTATTATTAATTTTACATATTGTAAAGGAAACCTACAGAATAATCAATTTAATATAAACACTTGCTGTGGTGATCTGAATGACTGTTCAGGGTGCTCTGGCTATACTGGATAAATCTCTTGACTAACATGAGAGTAAGAGTTTCACACGGAGACAGCTACACATGTAGATACCTGCACATTAATCTCAAACCGAATCTCATCTGTAATGAAATTGCATGTAAACTTCTTGCTTTAGGGACAAAAACTTGCATTGTTACATTTGCAGCCACTGCAGAAGTAGAAAGCTACAAAACTGCTAAAGGTACCATCCATATACCTGTATGTGAATGTATGTGTATATATGCTAGCTTATAGATACATTTATGAATTTCTGGATTTTAATCTTCATTAAAATTAGCATATTTGAAAATTACTTTGTTTTAAAATGAAGGTGCATTCTGAGGTTTGATAAGAAGAACTCACAGAATACTTTGAAAGTGACTTGTGAACAGAAGAAAGCTATTTAACTGTTTCATAATGAATGTGGTCCAAATTGCAAACACATTTTGATGTATGGGAAGCTTTAAGAGACCTGATGCTAAGCAGTACTGTAACATCAGTAAGATGTTGTACTTTATAACTTATTTTTTACACCGTGGATATAAAGAGAATAATGTTTGCATTTCATTTCCAGTGCATATGTAATGGATTGTCTTATGAGAACATTGATCAAGAGGGACTGAAAACAACAGCTCTGGAGATGTTTTTCTCTGGTTACCCTAGAATTGTAGGCATGAAATATTTCCCAAATCTAACTACTCTCACTCTTGTTGGGCAACGTATTGAAAACATTACAGGCCTGAAGCACTGCTTGCTGCTCAGAGAGCTGTGGATTGCTGAATGTTGTTTAGTGGTAAGTTAACTATCCATTTTCTTTCTAGGTAACTGTAACCAATTTCCAGACCTTTACAATAACTGTAAGTTTGTTTCACAAGCACTTCTGTTTGTTTGAGGCAGAGCAAGCAGAGCTCCTTTTAGACGCAGTTTGGATCTGGCACTTTTAATTCAAGTTTCAAAAATCACGTTTTAGGTGCAGATCAAGTTACCTCTTTTGAAATATTTGTTAATTATCTGTTAAATATTTCTATGTAATTATTTTTAGTAACCTACTGTTGGATTTTTTTTTATTTCAAACTATATATTTTTAAACTATAGCAGGTATATTGAAACCTTTCTCAGAAAACTGGTTAGAACATAAACATTTCCATGAAAATAATACTGTATTTAAAGTCACATAATTATCATGGGCTACTACTCTTTCTTTGTTAGGTTAATGGACATCTTTCTAAATTACTATAATTCTTCTCAAAGGGTGTGGTATCAAATTGTTCAGAACTACCTGGCAATGCTCTGTGGTGTGCTGACAGAAAGAGTGACATTTTATTTGCTGCTGCAAATACATTTTCTTCTATTTTAGACAATAAGTGGTCTACAGGAATGTGTAAATTTAGAAAAGCTTTACCTTTATTGCAATGAAATTTCCAAGATTGAAAATCTGGAAGCCCTAACAAAGCTGAATGTACTTTGGTTGAATAATAACCAGATAAAAAAAATAGAGGTGAGTTTGCTCTTTTTGTTATAGTTTCTTTTCTTCTGATTTGTCCAATGCATGGCATATTAATAGTATGAAATCTAAATATGTTATTAAGTAAGGCTAACTTTCAGAATAATAAAGGCAATGTTAATCTTTAGTGTGTAAGAATTAAGGCTGAAACATTATTTGGAATCAAGTGTCATGATTTTCTGCATAAGCAGAGTTAACTTTCCGAGCCATTTTCCAACCTCTGTGACTACTGATGAGGAAAAGATTTTTGTGTATGTGTTCTTACAACTGCAGACTTCTGTCTGCATTTCAGCATTATGTAAAAGATTGCCATTTAATTTTTATGTATTTTCTTGTCCTGGGAGAACACCTATTCAGAAGAATTTCTATCCTGGGTTTTTCTCAGGCTGTCACATGTCAGATTACCTCCTAAGAATAAAATGTTTTCTTCTATCTCACTTCAAAATTAACATTCTTCATTCTGACCTTTGGGATGGAGTTCAGTCCAGAACTAGCAAGATTTCTGCCATAAGCGGTTGGGAATGTGAAAGGAGAAGAAATGCATAAATGCTCATTTCTAGCAAAAGACAACATAGCATTTTGAATTACCTGACTGACATCAGGAAGAGAGAATGCTGCAGCCCAGTCTACTTTACTACAAGAGAGTTCATGAAAACAAGGCAGAAGGAGACAGTGATACCAAGATAAAATAGCTGAAAGTAGTTAGAGTAGAAGGGGATGCTGATAGGGATCAAGTTACTGTGAATCTCTAAAGCCAGAATGAGGAAGGAATAGAAAGCAAAGTTGAGCATGCTGATAGAGAAGGGAAGGAGGGCTTAAAGAGAACACGTGTAAAGGCACTATGGTGTTACAAGGTCGAAATTATTATTTATTAGTGAGTACTCTACAAATATTAGTGGCATCTCTCTGCAAAGAACCGCAGTGTCATCATGAAGACGAATGATTGACATCAGTGATTCAGTTCCTGTGATGTCCCGAGGCCAAGACATGGGCTGCAGCCAAAAGCTAATGGGTACTCATGGCATGAGGCATGATCTGTTCAGCTTTTCATACACAGCTGTGAAACTAAGGCTGGAGGACCACGTTTATTTCCATTGCAGTATCATTTACAAAGGCTTTCCAAGCTCTTTCCCTCTGGGCAAAATGCATTCTCTCTTTCCATGTCAAAAGAAAGCTATAGTTTACAACAGAGGCTAACATTGTTTAGACTCCAGTCAAATTTATTTTTACATTTGAATGATCTGCCTCTTGGCCTCCAGGCTCTTCAGCATTTGCAGTGCTATATTAGATTAAAACTGTATTGTTTAAAACATTCACAGGGCTTACATACTCTGCAGAATTTGCAAGAGGTCAACTTTGCTGGAAACTTAATAACAAAAATAGGTAAGTAATTTTAGTCTGGCATCTCTAGTGTGAGATTTTTGGTTGCTAATGTATTTGGTTTAATCTTCCTCTCATTCTAATAGAAAAATTCTTACCAACTTGCATGGTTTAGAGTCACACCCAATATGCAATCCTGAACATCCTAAAGTTCATGTCAAAAATCCCTAGGGTTCATCTTTCTTTGCACTAAGGTCCCTTCCATTGCTGCTGCCATGTCAAAGAAGACAGAAAATAGGCATCAGTGTTGTTTATTTTTCTTTTTTGCTGCTTTTAGTACAAAGGGCCTCTAGTTTAAATCCAATCTGTTTGGTTATAAGTAGCAATGTAAGTTGTTTCTGCATTTCTAAACAAATATTACAGTAAGTTTTTCTTCATTTATCTTTATCAGTAATAAAACAATCTTCCAAATGCTATTTCTTCTCTTTGGGTGGAAATGGAAAATAATATAACATGTGTATGAGATTTCTTTGTTTGTGTTAAATGAACCCACAGAAGTGCTTGTTTCATCATGTGATTGAACTAGTCCCAAGGATGAAAATGTAGAAATTCTAGTAGACAACTACATTTTTTTAACAGTGATTTGTGTTTCTTTAATTTTAGGAAGTTGCTTGGACTTCAATACAAAAATTGAAAAAATAAACCTCTCTCATAACAAATTATCTTCCCTCAAGGTACGTTCACACTATCCTATCTCTGTTACATGTGGTTTTTTTGTGTGTGTTTGTTTGTTTTTGAATGATGCTTGGAGAGAGCCGACTTTTCTGTGTGATATTAGAGGATCTGGGTATTGGGAATCTTAAACTACCCATAATGACATTTACCTGGTCCCTTTGTACTTCAGACTTGTGGCTCTTTGCATTATTTCTTATGTTTAAAGTCCTTTAAATCTTATCTTTACTGAAAGTATTTCAAACATTTTTGTTTAGTGACCCCACATTTATCTTTTAAGCTTGAGTAAGTCCAAGTCAGGCTTTTGAGCAAACAATCTCTTCTTGAGAATTACTTCTTCACAGAGATTGAACTTCATTTCAGACGTCTGCTTTGCTTTTCACTGATTGCTTATAGGTTGTGGGTTTTTTTTTTTCCCAAAATTCATGCAAGCCCTAGAAAGAAAGAATTCCCAACTCTACATGAGCCATGAAAGTTCTGTAAAATTGCATGAGGCCTTCCTCATTAATTCTACTGTATCTGTGCTCCTTTTCTTCTTCCTTCCCTTTTCCTACTGCATTCTTAGTTCTGAATTCACTCTTAGTTATTAAAGCCCCACCTGATCCTTGTGCTAAAATGTAATGAAATACCCATTTTCTAAATAAGGTCTAGTGGCACGTTGTTATTATAGCTTTTTCCTTGTTTTTCAGGAACTCACTAATTTGACAAGACTACCTAATTTAAAAGATTTGGCCCTAAATGATCCTCTGTATGGACCCAACCCTGTTTGCCTTCTTTCTAATTATGCCATCCATGTGCTGTATCACCTACCACGGCTTCAAAGGCTGGATACAGATGATGTTTCTCAAAAGCATATCAAGATTCTGGCAGAGGTAATTCAGACTTTATGAATGGCTTTTTTACTGGTGATGCATTTTTCTCTTGTCTCTGAGTTTCAACCAGCTAAGGGGAGTGCTTTATGTTACTGCTCAGTGCTGGATTAGGTTGTCAAAATTTTGAGTTTTGGCTTGGTCATAAAATTTCTGGACTCTTTTCTTTATGTCTGATATTGTATTGAAATAAGTTATTTTGTCTCACAGAAATCTGAATGTATGCAATTTCCTATGGGAAAAAAATGCTATCTTGTAATTGAGATACTTTCAAATGTCTTGCTGTCCTTGTAGAGCATCTTTAAATCATAGAACATAAAGTTCTGTGCTTAAGAATATACAAAAAAAACCTGTGACTAGATTTCACCTCTCAGTGAAGGAAGTCATACGATGTATTTCAGCATGGGATACATAGTGTGAATCTTCATCCTTTTGCTTTGGAAAATTTTACTGGGGGAAATATGCTTGTACCACACGAGAAAAAGAGTTCATGGCAGCAAGTGGTCTCAGATGAGAAGTGTGTTTGTTGGTTTATCCAGAACACTGGGACCATTTTCCTAATGATATTACTGAACATTTTTGGATATAGACCCAAAACTAAGTGGGCTTCATGGAATGAAGCCATGGTTGAATCTGTAGCAACAAGACAAAATTTTTTAGGATGTTCATACAAATACTATTATTGGTTGTTAAAAACTGAATTATAAGAACGTGTTCATTGCAAGACACCATTCAATGTCTGATGATCAAATACAAACAAATTCAAATATGCTAAAATGATATTTAGAAATGCAGAAGGAATATGTGGTGCACAATTTGCAAGGTTAATGCCTTGTTTTGCAGTGTTCTTCAGGAATAAGCTATGTGATAGTTCAAACTTTTAAATAACAAATTAATAACTTCCTTTTTTTAATTTTTAAAGACTACAATTATGAAAAAAATAATGTACTACCACATGCATGTAAAAAGTGTTCAGCGACAGCTCCATGGCAAGCTTGAGGAGCTAAAAGAAAAGAAAAGCAGACTGCAGAGTGTGCCAGAAAATAAGATAAAGTTGTTCAGCTGCAACATAAAACAAGTAAGTGTAAATAGCCTGAAATGTCAGTAGAGATGCATTGTTTAAAACAAGTAACAATGACCACTGGGAAGAATTATTTTATTTATATTTTATTTTTCCTGATGGAATCAATTAAAGGAACATCTTAATGTAAGTTAATAAAATCAGGCTTTTACATCCTTAAATTTGTGCAGTTCCAGTTTCGTTATCACCATTAAGGTTATATTCATTGATATTCAATAAAGTATTTCATGAAAGTGCATCAGCTTTTACTGATCTTTGTAGTCTGGGCATTCATTCCTGCCTGAAAGGTAGTCCTTTTTCAGACTAGCCAACTCTAAAGTGTCTGGGACTTCAGTTGTTGTAAGGGATCCATTTCCAAGTTCAGTTCTTCTAGGTTCATAATTATGTAAACGTGGTGCCTCAAACCTTAAGTGACTGCTTTAGCCAATGCTTTTCTAGCTGGAACAGAGTCAAGATGAAAGTGCAGCCCAGCACAGTGGACAAGGTAGGATGCACAACTTAATGTGGTAAACTGAAATTTGAGTTCCTGTTTTTATTCATCCAGACCAGAAGTTCACAAAGCACATTCCAGATTCCTAGATTATTACAGTTATTGCCTATTCTAACTGACACCATGAAAACTGATGAAGGCTCTGTGTTCAGCTTGCTATATCTTTTGCATTTTGGAAAGGTATTTTTTGTTTGCTTTTGTTTTTCCCTTACCCAAGGTAGGTTTGTTTTTTGGATTTGTTTGTTGATGTTTTTGTTTTTCTGATTTCTAACTGATTAGTCTGTTCCCTTTCCTTTGACAGCAGCGTATAAGTAACACTGTGGATCAGATTCCAGTTGCATCAGTGCATCCATGGTGATTCTTAAAAGAAAAGAACAGTATCACAGATTATCTGTACAGCAATTTGTAAACATTCCTAGTAGGTTTTTAAAGCACTTTGGACCATAAATGCCTGAGGATAGTTCACTCTGCCTAAACACTCCAATGGGAGTATTATTTAAAGTAAATATATGCACAAAGTTGCTTTCTGTTTCATGAAAGCCAAAATCCCTGCGTGTTATTCCAAAGGACTGAAATGCAGTTCATTGTCTTGCTGTAGATAATTTCAGCTGCATAGTGGCTTGATTAATCCTGAAATGTACTTCAGGAAGTAATGACCAGAGTTTTGATTCCACTCAGCAGTGAGTAATTACTATGCCACACAGTGGACAGACATGGAGAGATAAATGGTCCCTGCCATTAAGTGTTTAAAAAAAGCTGCAGTTCTATTCTAACTCTGCTGTCTTACTCTTCTCCTTCCTGAGACACACATCATAATGAACTTACACTGAGGAGCCCATCCTGCCTGTGTAAAACAGTGGTCTGATTGACGTGAATAGGAGCAGGATGCAAAAGAAAAATGTGTGCAGTAAAGCTGTCCCTTTGGCTAATTAATTTCTTTTCTACTCACTAATCAAGAGTTAATATTTATTGAAATAATTTTCTGATCTGATGTTTTGAGATGCGTATTTTAGTACACATCTAGAGTGTTTTTGTCTTGAGAAAACTTAAGATAATTTTCATGCCACGCTTTAACTTAATCTCTCGCCTCAGAATCATGATGTGTTGTTTTTATTAGCTGGAATGTGAACTGGACAAGATGGAAATGCTGGATAAAACAACAAGTAGTGAATCTCAAAGGAGAAGGAATCTGGCAACTGAAAATTCAGTTCATGATAATGAAGATGCAGAAAAGGCGTGCCTTAAAAAGGCATTTGTACAAAAAATAAATGCCATGAAGGAAAGAATAACATTCTGGAACAGCAAACTGGATGAGTATGTTTAATGAATTTTTTAGGAAAAGAAATGTAATGTTTTCAATATTAATATTTGGATATAGTTGGTGGTGGTGGTTAGGAAGTTAGCAGCAGGACTTGAAGCCTCTCTCACATTCGATTTGGATGAGGTCCAAACTTGGGAGTATTGCAAATGTCATTAAAGTGACAAATCTTTGTGTTCTCAGTTATTAGATTCAGGCCAACTTCTAGCAGAGAGATGCTGCCACTCCTGTTATTGGTGGTCTCGGTGAATAAAAAGGTTTGAACAAAAATAACTAGGATGTGTATCTGTACTGGATCAGTGCTTGGAAAAGATTTCTGGGCCTTTAAACAGCAGACATTTCTAGCAAAACACTGTGGGTTTTGTTTTCTTCTTGTTTTTTTCCGCTTGTAATCCCAATGTGATTTTAATGATTTCCTTTTCTTGTCATTGTTATTTCTGGCTTAGTGCTTCATGTCAGATTGCTCTAAAGTCAATGACCAGCAGAAGGTCTCTCACAGTAGGGCGTGTGGAGAGTAACAGTGATACCATGGGCACGGTGATAAATGCTGTCGTGGATCTGCAGCTCACTCTACACAGTTTTCATGAAGGATGAATTAGATGACTCTCCTCTGAAGAGTGGAAAGCTGTCTGTTCTCTTTGTGTTTTGCAGGATACTTAAGGCATACTGTGCTCCTTTTGGTGTGGCCAGTTCTTGCTTTGTTTTTGTGCATAAGACCAATAAAGACTGTTCCTATTAGCAAGAGTAGTACAGAGTCTATAGAGCGGCTGGTTCCAAAAGAATCATTTAGTTTTGCATTTGGGTAGAAATAATATATTGAGATAGTACAGCTTAAAAGCTCGCTTATAAAGGTGGAGAGGCTGTTGGTTGTGTCAAGAATGGAACAATTTATGGGGTGGGAGAGCTTATACTATGAAATATATTGCTTACTTGCCTTTACTTACACAGACTTCAGTCCAGTACCTTGAACTAAACCTAAGACCATCATCTTTTTCTTAGTACTGCAATTTGGACTGATATTGTTATGAACAGTAAAGAGTAAGTTAAGACCTCATCCTAAAAGAGGGAATTCATAAAATTGGTGTTATGGTCAGTACAGGGCCTTAATATCCACAGTTATGATAGTAAGATTTTTGTGATATTAGATTTTTTTTCTTAAAAATCAGTAGTTCTAGAATCATTGATTTCTATTTATTTCTATTTTTAAAAAGCTAGATTAACTTCTCTCTCTTAAAATATTAATTTATGCACATTCTTATGCACATGTTGTTTTAGACAAAATTTTTGTTTCTTTTTTGCAGAATTGAAAAAGATTACCAAATGGAAATGAAGAAGAAGAAGAAGAGTTTTAACTTGTTAGTCCAATTCCTTTTGTTGGAATTGGAAACAGTGGGAAACATTCACTTTGAAGAAGGTTTATCAAATAATCCCTGGTAAACTTCTTTGTATACTCTAGAAGTTCCAGTTATGCTCCATTTGTGAGCTGATTCCTTCATCTTCTCTCAGTGGTGGAGTAGGCTACAGCTTTGACTCCAAAATAATGATTATTTTTAAGAAGAAAAAATTACCCAATTACTTTATAACAACACTGTCAGTAATATTTATTCTATGTTCCTAAAGATTTCTATTGTGAAGGAGCATTAGAAGGTGCTTACATAATCTTTGTATGAGTAACCTTGAAACTCATTTGAGGAGAGATTCAAATTTAGGTTGGCAGTATTTCAAGGGCTGTTTTCTGCTTGAGTACTCCAAGCTTGTCCACCTCAGCTCTGCCTTCCTACTGTGCTCAGGGGTGTTTGTTAGAGCTGCAGGTAGCCCTGTACCTACAGATTCAATTTGAGGTTGTTCATCAATAGCGTTCTAATTATTTTTAGCAATACTTTCTCAAGCCAAGGATCTTTTGGTTTAAAAATATTAATAAATATTTTTGCTTAGAAATTAATAAACTGCTCTTGTAGGGAGGACAATGAATCTCAGGTTTTTTGGATGAGTATTCTTAGCACAACATCTTCTTGAGAAATACAGTCAGAATGATTAATGCAAACAATGAAAGCTTTGCCCTGTGTTCTTCAGAAAATTTTCCACTGGTTGAAAAGCTGTGGAAGGTACTGCGCTTCTAAACTGAATTTCTTCTTAAGGAGTCTGACTGCCAAGAAAATTGTTAAAGAATTTTATTGTACCAAATGGAATTACAGAAGCCAGTCTTAGCAGTCAGCACAGAGTCAAAGGCCATGTGTTTATTAAGTGACCTGACTTGTGTACCATAGGGTAGAACAGGGTAGATGGTAGAACAGAACTGTGAGCTCCAGTCCCCAGGCTCCCAGCTAGACAGTGGACCACCTCTTCTTTCTCAAGTTTTAAGCTAGAAACTATTGAAGATTCTTGCAGACTAGTGTAGAACTGCTACTTTGTGAAGTAGGATTTAAACAGATTGTAGATACAAGAATGCAAGTAGAGAAAAAGATCGCACTGAACCACATATGGTTAGGTGTTGATGTTTGATGCTTAACTTTGAATGCAACGTTTGACTAAAATTAGGTAAATTTCTTTATCTCCATCTGAGAGAATGAAGATGTAATGAAATGAAACAGGCTAGATGTATTACTTGTGATTCTTTCTTTTGAATAGGGAACAGAATAAAATAATGGACGTTGCGCTGAAGAAGAAAATATTAACACTGTTTCCTCTGTGTATTTCCACATTCAGGTTTAGTTCCTGTTGTGATCTAATTCAGTCACGATTTTGTAGCAGGGATTTCAGAGTGTATGATATCATTGGAGTGAAAATAAACCGTGCATTTAGGGTGCACAATGAAATCCTCAGGCTGAAATTTGAAGAGAAGCTCCAAACGTTTCTGGAAAAAGAAACTCCCAGTGTAGCAGAGTAAGTGCATAAGTGCTATTTAGTGTAGCACTGCCATGTGAACAAATTAAAATCTGTGATTTCAAAGAGTAGAAAGACTTTGCAAAGTGTCAAATAATATAGGACTATGAAGAAATTTTCCTCAGATAAAGACCCTAAAGACCATTTAGTTTCAACCTCCCTGTCATGAGCAGGGATAGCTCCCAGCAGAGCAGCTGGCCCAAAGAAACATCAAACTGCCTGGAGCACTTCCAGGGACAAGCACACACAACTTCTCAGGGCAGCCTGTGCCAGTGCCTCACCACCCTTACAATGAAATTTTTTTTCCTTATGTCATATCTAAATCTACCTTCTTTTAGTTTAAATCCCTTACCCCTTGTCATGTCACTACATGCCCTTGTAAAAAGTCTTTCTCCAGCTTTCTTATAGAGCCCCTTTTCTGGGGGGCTACGAAGGCTGCTGTAAGTCTCCACAGAGTCTTCTCTTCTCCAAGCTGAATACCTTAGTTCTTTCACTCTTTCTTCATAAGAAGTGCTTCTGATCTCTGATCATCTTCATGGCCTCCTCTGGAGTCACTCCAGCTGCTCCATGTTCTTCTTATGTTGTAGGAATGCTGACAGGGTCTCATGAGAGAAAAGTAGAGGGGAAGAATAATCTTCAACCTGCTGGTCACACAGTAGCTTGATAGAAAATACCAGGCATGAGACGTGCTTCAGATTGATGATGTTAGAATCTTTGTCTTAATTTATCTATTCCTAATGTGGCTGTGAAAGGACAGTAAATGTTGTTATGAATGGCCAGGTTCCTGAAAGCTGAAAGGAGCAGCAAATGAACATGCAAAGCGAAGCCCAGTTGGATGTATATGCATCTGTATTTCATTTGTACCACAGGAGAACTTATGGATATGTCAAGGCTGTCACAGAGTTGATTTGTATCCATGCAGATTAGCCCAGTTTTTTTACACAAGTGTTAATTTTGAAATTTATGTCACTGTGCTAACTTATTTCACTTCCTTTCACAAATCAGTTTGAGACTTACAGTGCAAACGTGGTTTTTATCATAAGCACTGGTAATTATCTGCCCAAAACTGTGTCTTCAGTGTCTTAGGACACGTGGTTGTTCACTTGTAGCTATGAAACAGAACCACTGCTTGCATCCATTCTTTTCTTTGCAATACTGAAAAATTTGCAGACTTGGTGTGTCACTGTATTTTTGAAAGTTACAATTTTACCACTGTTCATACGCTTTTGATCTTTTTTTTCAATACAACATGAAGCAGATTTGTTCGTGCCTTACTATCCTTTGCATAAAGTTGGAAACACAAAATAATCATCACTCAAATTATTTATGCTCGTACTGGGTATCAGATTGTTCCTGTGCTTTTTTTCTCACCCTGGGGATCTCAGATTGGTACAGCCAATAGTATTTGGAGTTCTTTTCATATTATCTGGACAGAACAAAGTTTTCCAGGAAGTTCCTCAGATTATTCTGTATCATGGTGGTACAATATATCCTGCAGGCTGCATGGAAAACTGTCCTAGTGTGTTAGCTCCTAGAATGTGTTAACTCCTAGAATGGCTTAGCCATGTTTGATCTGTTCATGTGAGCAAGAGCCTGTTCCAATTGATCCCAGGCAATTTATGGCATCAATCTCCCTTAAATGCAGTTATGTAGGAATCAGCCCATGCTTTTTGCTCAACTCTGTTCTTAAATTGAAACAGCCTTATGGTTTACTGCTAATTTTGGTAAAGGGAGAAATGGGGGAAGGGGAGGGCAGTGAAGTCAAGAAACAAAGGAATAATTTTCAACAGTGATGTAGTACTTGCTGCTGTTAACACAGATTGTGTTACTTTCTTTCTTCTCGTGCTATAACTACCTTCCTGGTAGAGATCTTCAGCAAATTAAAGACTTTTTTTCTTGCAGCAGCATTGTGTTTTAACCCCTACATGCAGCCTCTCGCTCACTCTCTTCAAGTGGGAGGAAGGAGAGAATCAGAAAAATAGAAGTGTGAGAACTCACAGGTTGAGATAAAGGCAGTTTTCTCTGTAACGCAAAAGATGAATGCACATGCAAAGTAAAAGGAGGAATTCATTTGCTACTAATCCATCAGCAGGCAAAAGTTCAGCTTCTTCCACGAAAGGAGGGCTTACTCTGTGTATTGCTTCCTTGGGAAGACAAATGCCATCATTCCATATGCCCCTCATTTCTTTGCCCCAGTTTTTACTGCTATGCACAACTCTATGGTATGAGGCATCCCTTCCATCAGTCTGGTTGCCTGTTCTGGCTGTGTTTCCTCACAGCTTCTCGGCACCCCCAGCCTGCTTCCTGGCAGGGCAGCTCAAGAAGCAGAAAAGTCCTTTGCTCTGTATAAGTACTTTTCAGCAACCACTAAAAACATTTGTGAGTTATAACCACTATTTTCTTCAAAAATCCAAAGCACGGCATCACATCAGCCTTTCTCTATGAAGAAAAACTTCATCCCAGCCAAAACCATCACAAGAAGCAAATAAAAAGGTACATAATTTTAAAATATGATAAAGGAAATGGAGGCTAATTGTACCAGTTGTAAAGACTCAGGAAAGACAATTCTTTCTTGCAAGTTATTTTGAGATTACAGTGAATATTATAGAATTTGCATTAATTATAGTCTGCTACCTTATCAATGTTGTCTAAGTGTGTATAAAATTTCTCTGGTTAAAGTAGCTATACTTATATTTTGTCTGCTTTTGTAACTGCCTAATGAAAACCTGAAGCCTTTCTCTGTGTCTTTTCTTCTTAAGAAACTACAAAGAGAAGATGGAGTATCTCTTTTATGTATTTAATCCTGAGTGGTCAGTTAAGGAAAAGCAGCTGCTTCAGATACTGGAGGATGGTTTTCATGACATGGAAACGCACGTGGTATGCTGTGAAATGGACAGAAGAATGCTATCAGTAAAAGATAGCAAAGGGAGTAGTCAGAAAAGCGCTGCTCTTCTCCCCCCTTCTTTCATCAGTTTGCTATCCATTCATGTTTCCTGTTTCTTCCCTGTCCTTATCATATTTCTTCATTTTACTCCTGCTTCTTTCTTCACATCTTTTTGGCATCTCAGGCAAAGCCATGATTAGCATTTTCCCATTTTTTCCTCACTGTCTTCTTGTCCTTTCCTTGCCCTTTCTCTTGCTGTTGCATATCATCTTTTCTCACTCACCACTTTCTCATTTGTGTCCCTGTTTGCCAGTACTGTTGCAGTTCTAGCTTAAAGGTCTCCACAGTCACTGCTGCAGCACCTCTATTAGCTGCCTGTGGATCACATTGGTTCAATCACTTCTTCAGTCATTTACCTTCAAATTTTCATTTCTATGTGTTTCAACACAATATTATTTTGTTCTTCTTACCAGGGCTATTATAAATCATATCAAGGATTTTCAGTTCTTTCAATCTCAGTTCCAGCAACGCAGCATCCCGTGTCCTGTTTTGCAAGCCTTGTCCTAAAACTAAATCACCACCTCTTTTGTCCTTAAACACACTAAGATTAAGATTAGTATTTTCTCTGGTATTTCCAGCTACCTAGCCCTAACTATTGGTCCCTGCTAGCATGGATCCTAGTTGTTAGCCCAGTCGTAAACCCTTGAAACTGTCAGTCCTGTCCCAGTGACCCCTTTCAGCACTAGACTGAAAAAAGAGCTAGACAAGTATAATACATTATTTCATGATGAGTAAAAAATTATGATCAGCAAAAGTATTTTCACAGGTTGACAGAATTGTTGAGGTTGGGAGGGAACTCTGGGAATCATCTTGCCCAACCCACCCATTCAAGCAGTCGCTAGGATCAGACTGCCCATGATCTTGTCCAGATAGATTTTGAATATATCCAAAGGTGGAGATATTTCAGATGAGGAAGTTTTCCTTTTGGCTAATGAAGGAAAAATATAGAGTAGGAAAACAAATTCATGGCAGCACATCACTCTTCTCCGTTACTCTCATTTTCTTCTTTCTAGCCTTTTGCATGCCTGCCTTTCTTGTTTTTCTCCAAGATCAGATTTTTGGACAGCAAGATTTTATCTCCAAATATTTTTTTTTTTGTTATTTTCAGCTTTTGCTTTATTATCATTTCCACTGTACTATCTTACAAAGGCTGAACTGAGATTTGTGGCATTATTTGTGGCATTACATGCATGTAAGCATAGGGGAGGACAGGCTCTGCACATAAAACTAACAATCGGATCTTGTCTGTTTCTCTCATTCTGTTAAAATAACAGCATAAACCATTTTCTTACTCTTTATTCTTCACTTTTCCTGCTTGGCATCCCTTACTGTAATTCATGTGTATATTTTCATGCTGCTTCAATTTGTTTACATTTCTATGGGATGGACTAAGTCAAAGATACTTGGGCCTTTAATCTTTGCAGCAGCCTGGGAGGAATGAAGCTGTCCTTCTTTGTAACAGCCTGAACATATGTGAATGTCCCAGAATAGAGTTTCTGAAACAGCAAACCAAGGCAGAAGGCAAAAACAGGAGTGATCCTGAGGAGTCATTCAGGCACGGTAATCCAAAGTTTGGAAGGATGTAAAACTGATGTTGAGTGGCTTGTATAATTGCTGTATTTTGTGTTACGGATCCAAGGCCAAGAGCTGGTATATGTAACCTTGAAATGAGCTCTGAAGCTTTGTGGAAATCTGTTCCAGTGGCATTTCTGCATATTAGGAAGCTCCACAAAGGACTTGGCCTACTACAAATAATTTGCAGACAGGAGTTTGAGAATCCATGGGAAATGTTCTCATCTGAGAAATAATTAGCTATATCTAATCTTTTCATGATCCAGAAGCTCTAGGAAAGGGCAGAGCGAAGAAAGGCACAAATACATTGGGTTAATTTGTATCCAGGACAGGGCATCAAAATGAAAAATACTTTGTAGGTTGGTTTCCAAGAGACAAGGCTTTGGCAGTCATACAGTGTGACTGTCATTTCCATGCCTTGGGAATGATTAAATTTCAAAAAAATCTTAAAAAAATAAAATAAAATTATAAGTCTCAAAGATAATCAAGCATTCACAAATTTTGTAGAATTATGGCTAAACATAGCTTCTGACATTCTACTGTTTATTAAATCACTTGTAATTCAGATTTCACTTACTTTAAATACTAGCCAGCTAGAAAAGTTGTATTTCAATGTGTACTTGTTTTTTTGCCAGTCTATTTATTTCATGAAAAACATAGATGTTGATAATGATTCCATGTTTATTTTATATGTGTATGTATATATATATGTGTGTTTGTGTATTACATACTTACTAGAGCATTCGTCTACCAGCCAAAGATGTCTTATTACATTAAGCATCATAGTTTTACTATCCCATCCCCACTCCCTAAGCTAGAAGCATTAAGAGTCTTCTCTCCACACTTAGGGACAGTGATAATTGCAAAAGTTTTCCTTGGCCACAGTGCTCCAGTTTGTCCAATGAATCCCATCTGTCAAGTCAATTATCCAGGAGCTAATTCAGTATTCAGGCCATGGAAATGCCTAAAAAGGGATGCATCTCCTTCAGATAATGGTATGTAGCAGTAGGTATTTGTTAGCAAAAATTTAAGGCTAAAGTAACATTTGTTTTCTAAACTCATCTTCCACTTTGGGTGGTGTCAAGACGTTTCATTTCTCGGAACAGTCTCTGCTTAGCTGAACTATTTGTTTTCAAAGACAAGAACAAGTCAGAAGATCCCTCTGAATAAATATTTGTGCTAGTTTTGTCCACAGAGTGGAAGTGAGCTGTGCCATACTGATTTTAGCCATTAATCCACAGTAGGACTAGCATGCTTCTGAGAAAAACAATGAATAATGAGCTTAAATCTGTATTGTATGATATGCATCCTCTCAGTGATAAATTCCACTTTCCCCTTCCTTTTCAAGAGAACACAGAGTGGGGACTGAGTAATAATTTTACCTCTTCTGTTTGACATTCTTTCTAAACATTCACGTGCTTAAAGTGAGCAGCACCTGTCACTTTATAAAGGAATTGGGTTTGTTTCTAGTTTTTTAGAATGGAAGAAAAAGAAACATCATTAGGAAGATGATCACACCATGATGTAATGAAGTACTTTTGGACGGTGCAGCAACAGAAGCATTGCAGGAGAGCAGTCTGTAATCTCCAGATCTAAGTTTGTCTTCCACAGTGATTTTCATGCTGGAATTTGGCACACACTCATTCTGCATGGGTGATTAGATAGTCAATTTAAAGTCTTTTATGAGTCTGTATGGCAAAGAAAGTCTAATAGCAGGAAGGAATAAATCTGAACTACCTTCATGGAAGGAGATATCTTTGATTTATTAACATTCTGAAATGAATGCTTAAGAACAACGTATTTTTTTCAATTTCCACCAATTTAGAAATGTGGGCTCCTTTGGAACAGGGAAATCATGACAGCAATGGATGGCAGTGTGAGTGGTTTGTATTTGACCGTGGCCTGGTCCTGCCAGAATACATCGCTGACCTTGAGTACGTTACACTGGTACGTACTTTGTTTTTCCTAGTGTGATATTGCAGGTCAAGTTTTAAACTTCACATATCAAAATGAAAAAAAAAACAACAAATAGGTGAAATGAAAGCCTGGTCTGCTCCTCCTGTGATAGAGTGACAACATTGGTGGACAAGGGAAAGGTGACCGATGTCATTTACCTGGACTTGAGCAAGGCCTTTGACATGGTCCCCCACCACATCCTTATCTCCAAATTGGAGGAATGTGGATTTGATGGGTGGACCACTCGATGGATAAGAAACTGGTTGAAAGGCTGCAGACAGAGGGTGGTCATCAATGGCTCTATGTCCAGGTGGAGGCCAGTAATGAGCGGCGCCCCCCAGGGGTCTGTCTTGGGACTGGTGCTTTTTAACATCTTTATCAATGACATCAATGACGGAATCGAGTGCACCCTCAGCAAGTTTGCTGGTGACACCAAGCTGAGTGGTGCATTCGACACGGTTGAAGGAAGGGGTGCCATTCAGAGGGACCTCAACAGGCTGGAAAGGTGGGCCCGGATGGACCTATGAGGTTCAACATGGCCAAGTGCAGAGTTTTGCACTTGGGCTGGTGGAATCCCAAGCATCCCTACAGACTGGAAGGAGAGGTCCTTGAGAGCAGCCCTGCGGAGAAGGACCTGGGGGTCTTGATAGATGAAAAACTTAACATGAGCCAGCAGTGTGCCCTTGCGGCTCGGAAGGCAAATGGGATCCTGGGCTCCATCAGAAGAGGGGTGGCTGGCAGGGACAGGGAGGTGATTTTTCCCTTCTACTCTGCTCTTGTGAGGCCCCATCTGGAATACTGCGTCCAAGTGTGGAGCCCCCCAGTACAAAAGCTGTTGGAGAGGGTCCAGAGGAGGGCTACGAAGATGATCAGGGGACTGGAGCACCTCCCCTATGAGGACAGGCTGAAAGAGCTGGGCTTGTTCAGCCTGGAGAAGAGAAGGCTGTGGGGTGACCTCATTGCAGCATTTCAATACCAAAAGGGAACCTACAAACAGGAGGGGAATCAACTCTTTGAAAGGGTGGATAACTGCAGGATGAGGGGAAATGGTTTTAAGTTGAGGGAGAGGAGATTTAGGTTGGACGTCAGGGGGAAATTCTTTACAGAGAGAGTGGTGAGGTGCCGGAACAGCTGCCCAGAGAGGTTGTGGATGCCCCATCCCTGGAGGTGTTCAAGGCCGAACTGGATGGGATCCTGAGCAGCCTGGTCTAGTGTTAAATGGGGAGGTTGGTGGCCCTGCATGTGGTGGAGGGTTGGAGATTCATGATCCTTGAGGTCCCTTCCAACCCTGGCCATATTGTGATTCTGCTCAGAGGACCTGCCAAGCTCAGGTGTAAGCTTGGTTCTCCTCTGTCCATTCTATCAGATCCAGATAAAACTTACTTGGAAGTCAGTGAGACACTTTCTGCTGATAGGGGGAGCTAGAGGAAGCTTTTATTTTGTAGTTGTAAAAGGCACAGCAAAGAAAGCACAAATCCTTTAATTAAGTTTTGATAGTAAATGGAAATGTACTTTAAACATACATCCACTATCAGTAAGAATTCCTTTCTCTGAGGTACCATTCAAGGTGCAAGCAATAGTACTGACTTCACAAAATATCTTGTTTTCAAGAGAGATTTAGTCAGCAAATGATTTTTTTTTTTTTTAGTTTGGTTTAAATTGTGAGTTGTAAAGTTTTGGAAGAAAAGAAAGGAGATACATTTCATTCCCCTGGTATCCTAAACAAGTTTTCCTCAAGTAAGAACTACTTCTGTTTATTTTTACATATAACCCATACAGTGCTGCTCTTTCACTCATTTAGCTTCATTACTTGCTGCCAAGGTGAAAAGTATCGTTTCAGACTCTGAGCTACTCTGTGTGTCTGGTAGAAACAAAAGAGTATGGACAAGAGTTTATGAGGATATTCAGCTCTGGGGAAAGGAAGGAGTAGAGCAGAATTCACTGATGTATCAGGTCTGCCTGGGCCCATGGTTCAGTTGTAGGCTGCACTATCATGACTCTTCAGTTCGTATGTGTACCTCTTTTGGCTCTAGCCAGAGATATATATGATATATAATGACCTATATAAAAAAATAATCAGGTAGTGCAATGAGACAACTTAAATCTAATTTCTAGCAGATCTTTGTCACAAAAGATGATTTCCTAACTTGATTGCTATGAATTCCCTGATCAAACTTCTCTGTTTTGATGCTGAACGTTAGATTTATTACTTAAGTAAAAAGCTGACAGTTTAAAAATGTTAGATATCTCTTTTTTTTTTTAATGTATCTACATAGGTCAAAGACAAGTCTCTGTTTTCAACATGCAATATAATTGAGGAAGAGAGAAGGAGAAGCACAGAAGTTTTTATTCCATCTCACGATTTGCAACTCGATGATGAAGTTCTGAACATGGAACCATCAGTAGAAGTGAGGCCCAAGATTACCTGTTTAGATGAAGTAAAAATACTTTCAGTAGCTAAGGCCAATATCTACAGTCAGCTACAGGTGAGGCATTGCTTTTTTTTCTTTGCTTTTTTCAGTAAAATAAATGTATTATAAAATTGTTACTTTGTTGTGCAGGTTGACCAGAAAAAAAACCAGACAGTAAATTAAAAACTAGTGGTTCCATTTGAGCTCAATTCTGACATTGCTTAGGTTTACTTGATATCAGTAGAACTTGTGGTCCTCTGCCCAACAGTTTCATGCAATATGAACAGCTGTTGCTTCCTACTTGATAAAGAACAATGAAAAATATCTGATGCTTCCAATTATGAAATCATTTCCAAACTGTTCCATTTTTAACTCCAGTTTGTGACCTGATGTAATTTTTTTTTAATCTGCTGCTTATATTCTCAATCCCATTTTTTATGATTTTTAAAATATACTTTTCCTTTTCTAAAACTTGTTTAGAGATGTTAAGAAAAGGGAGAATAGCAGTTCTGGTTTTGTGCAACCAAAATGCCAACTTGACATTGCAATAAAGGTTGCTGTAATTCCAGCAACTGTCCTCTTAATTTGCCTTTTCTTAAGGGTCTGCATTTTGTGTCTCCTTGGCCTCACTCTTCCCATTCTGCTCTTTAAGAAACAGGGGGAACTGCTGAAGTTTCTTCCTGTTCCCTTCTCTCATAAACCGATAGACTGTCTTTCCATCTTACCCAGGTTGCCTTTATTTTATGAAGAAGAAAATAATATTCTTCAAAGATATAAAAGACTAATCATAACTTTTTACTGTCTTTCAATGTTACGTCAGTTTGCATTCACCTTTTATACAGTCTTTTTTATGATTTATCAATAGGATGGTATTTATATTTTCACTCCAATAGCTGAAGCTTTATATTTTTAAGGCAGCTATGGAGTACTTCAGAATTTGACTATGTCTGAAAAAAAATCATAATTTCTGATGTACTTTTGGCCTAGGTCTTGAATTTGCATGGAAACAGACTGAAGAAGCTGCAGAACATCTCTAGATTTAAAACACTCCGAAAGCTTATCATCAGCTTTAATGACTTTGCTTCTTTAAATGATATTTATGACTTGGTGAGAAATTAAGGTTTTTTAAACATTTTTTTAAAAGAAGAAACTTTTACTAATATTAATATTTTTGCACATGGGGTGGACTCACAAGATAGGATTGAGGTAGGAAGTGTACATCACAAAAGAATGGGGACTAATCTAGGATCAGAAATGCTGTGGTACTATTAGCAGCCAGCAATTTTCTCACAATTTGAATCACAGTATTACAGCGTTATCACTTTATCACACATCTGTCCTTCAGAGTGGTCATTTCAGTTTAATAAGTAGTAACACTGAATGTAGTACCTGAATTCTCCCCCTGGCTTTGCCACTGGGCTACCTGATGATTCGTGTCATGCTGCTTTTCTCCTTCTTCGTTCCTAATAAGTCAAGTGAAATAATTGTAAAAACTATCAAAGTAAAGGTGATTAGAAAGAGCCAAATCTAAGTGGCCTTGGAGCAAGGTGCTAAGGAAGGTATTCGTTTTCAGTCTTAGAATGCCACACAGTGCATGGCTGCTTTTGTAGTCTTCAGACTGGAATAACTAAACACACTTAAGTCCTAACCAGAACCTCTGGGCTTTCCCACCTTGCTGATCTGGAATCAGGAATCCAGTTCCCAGGTTACCTTCAGGCCACTTAGGAGGATCCTGATATGAACATCAGATGCACTCTCCCCCTTTCAAGAACTTCCTGGCTGTCAGTCATGCAGACATAACATGCCTAAGTGCTCTGCCAGGTAACGGCTCCTCTGTAGTCTTGACAGGAACATGGCTGGAACATACTAGATTTTCCTCAACGGAGACAGTACAGGGCAAAGGAAGTCCTGAATATTGGCTCCAGTTAAGTCTATTTGAAGACTCAAAGTATCTGATTACTTTAACCAAAGTTTATTTTGCAATACTTTTGGCAACACAACTATCTTCAAACCTGTATTGTTTTGCAGCCCAACCTGGAGTATTTGGATGCAAGCCATAACCATGTGATCACTCTTGAGGGCATTAGAGGCTTAAGCAAACTGCAGTTCTTTGACCTAAGCTGGAATGAACTGAAGAAGTCCAAGGAAGTTATAAAAATCTTATGTAGACATACTCCCAATTTACAAAGCCTGGACATCAGACACAACCCATGGTATAAGGTAGATATCAGTGCTTGAAGTTCCTACGAAAGCATTCTAACCAGGTCCACAGTTACATCATAAAGGCTTAAAATTAGGTCCTGCACCTTATTGATGCCAAGGTCCTTCCAGTGTAAGAAGCTTTGTGATCATTTTATGGCTTCTTTGTTCTCACAAAGCCTTCAGTTTTTTTCTGTGGTCACAGCCTGAACAAGTGCTAGTAAGTAAGCTAACATACAGTTAGTCTCTCTGTCACTGTGTGCATCTCAGAAGCAGCACAGCTGTGCTGGCTGGAGCTTTGGACAGAAAGGCAATACTCAGCCCTTTTACTGACACTTGTACATTGATATTGCCCAACCAGCTAAAAAACAAGTGTTTCTCTTTATTTCTTTTGAATCAGTACATTTTAACATTATTTAAATAACCTAGTGAGAATCAACACAGTTAACCCTTACAGATCTGAGGCACTGAAGGACACAATCTTTTTTTTAAACGGTCATTTAAATACTAAGTTGAGTATTTTGTAATTCAAATTCAGGCAAACAGAATACTTGCTGAGTAGAATACTTCTCTTAAAGACTTTGAATAGCAAACCAATAGGAAACAAAACTCCATTTAGGCACCCACTGGTCCCTTTAAGCTTCACTAATGCTTTTCAATACTTGTTAAAATTTAAAAAAAAAATAAGAGCTACTAGTTCCAATCGATGCTTCTTTGTTGTGATTAATTAAGCTTTTATCAGATTAAACTTTTAATTTTGCTATTTTTTTTTACCATCAACTTTGTGTCAACGTGGTAAATCTTGTGTATTACACATATCTGCATCAACATCCAACCACAGTGTTTTGTTAATTCAGAGCAAAGCAGAAAATCCTCATTACCTTTCAGAGGATGCATTCTACCAGCTCGGTCATAAAAGACTGCATTTGGGTTATTTAGCAGTCAGAATATATTGATAGAACATCCACAGACAAAGACATTGTTATTCATCACATGAGAAACGTGCATTTCATGTATTGTTTTAAACTAGTGGGCAGTATAACATATTCCTATTTATGGGATGCATTTGGTTGATGTCTTGAGCTTCAGTGACACTTCTAAAACCTTTAAACATCACTCACGTGTCCTCCAATGCTTTCTTTGCCTTTGTAATATTTCTAGCTTATAAATAGAAATCGTAAATACAGCTCATATATTAATGAGTGTTGTAAGATAAGTAGCTTTCTGAGCAAGCCATGTGACTCCAGACCAGTTTATTTTCATCAGCATCACGTAAAATCAGGATGATCAGAATTGTAACTTGTGCTGTGTGCTTCTGGCAAACTACATTAGCAGGGATGATGTGGTGACTCTGCTGAAGATCACCATCCCTGAGCTGACAGTAGAATAACCAGAAAAGAAATGCAAGTCTCTTCTTGGTATGTACTGGTATTTAAAAAAAGAAAAAGACAGAAAAGAGTCACCTTTTTTTTGTCTCCTCAAGCCCACCTCCATCCGGCTAAGTGTCATTGGCCGACTGAAGACTCTCACTAGTCTAGATGGAGTCCTGATTGCTGATGAAGAAGCTGCAGAAGCATTACACTATATTGAAGGATCAGTGATAACCCAGGTGTGATATTCTGTTTTGTTATAACTTACAGTGAGTACTACCAAGATGGAAAGCCATGTGAACAGTTCTACACCTGTGTTTGATGTTGTGGGTGATGCTTTAAAGAACGCTTGGTTTTCCATTGCATTTTTGTTACTGTTGTGGTTTAGTTTTTCCTGAAGACAGGTGTTTTATCTTTGCTTCTATCAATAGATCTGAAAGTACTTAATAAATGTAGGTCTTAAAAGATCTCTGTTGCTACCAACAATTTTGCTTTGTCCTGGTCCTGGAAATGTGTCCAATTCCTGCTGAACACAGGATGCAAGGAAGTTACAATGTCTGCCAAATAGAAACAGTGGAGGGGAAAATGGCTGGCTAATGGTACTACATACTTTTTTTAAATATCCCTTGCTTTAAGGTCTTTTCAGTGGGCAAATTTTCAGAGTACTTTACAGCAGATATGAAGCACATCGTCCCAACCCCTGAGCACAAGAACTCTGGGCTGTATCTCAAAGCATTCCTGAACCTTAGGCTTAAGTAACACACACCATGGACTGTCTAGTTGGAACTCAGTATCATGCTGACACAACATTTATATGATCAGAACAAAGTCACAGTACTACTGTCTGCTCACAGTGAAAGCTAAGTAAGATCCTCCTGCAAAGAAGTGGACAGATATCTTCCCAGAAAACAGTCTGTAAGGTTAATACAGAGGGATTTAATGAGGTCTACCTTCTCTGCTGTGAAGTACGTAAATACTGAAAACTTTAAAGACTTTACATGCAAGATCTATAGGAGTATTCCAAACCACTAGACTTATTAGATCTATGATTTATTATGTCTGCTGATATATCACCTGTTCCTCTCAGGAACAGAAAATTCATATGCCCTTTACTGTATGCTGGTGAACTGTGTATGGTATAATTTATTACGTACTCAATAAAATATTTTCTTCTTTTTCTTCTAGGAATCACTGTTGAAATATTCTAGGACCGATGAAGAAAAGCCCCCCATTCTCAGTGTATTTTCTTGTGCTACAATTCTGTCTCAAATCAGCAAGAATAGGGTGGATTTACAGGTGCATAACTGGTATTCAATGGTAAGGCTGATGCTGTTTAATATACTTACATCAACGCTTAGATCAATCTATGTAAATGTTTTCATTTGTTATCTTAGTTTAAAGATTTTATGCTGTTTGATTAAAGTATATTACATAAAACTTGAAAGTCTAACAAGAACTTACCTTGTCTCTGATTATAGCCACCTCCAGACATCTCACAGGAGGATGTTTCAGATACCTGAAGAGGGCATTTCAATTGCAGTTTTTGCAGTGCCATTTTCTTGTTATCATTAAGAGATTTTTAAGACCAAGGAGTGACTTCATGCAGAAAGCAGGCAAAAAAAATAAATAAATAAAAAATAAAGCATTATCTGGTAATTTCTGTGCCCAGACCACTATGATCTCTCCAAGCAAGTCTTATGTAAAGCCATTCAGATTAGCGTTAATGTCACCTAACATTTGTTGTCTGCAGCACAGATAACCATATTTGAACTATTAAGCCTAGGTCCCTTCTATAGGCAAAGCAGACACAAAAACAGCTGTGGGACATCAGTCCTCTGAGGGGCACTGCAGTTTGAAGTGCACTGCCCTCCAGCAGAGAGCCTAACAAGCTATCACAGATGGAGATTCCTCTATTGCCGATGTCAGTGTGCCGATAGGAAATTCTCAGTGGGTCTATAAAGATTTTGAGTTACAGTTAATCTGCTACTTGAAATTAGTCTCTCTTACCTTTATCATGTCTACCCTGTTTCTGAAAAAAATTTGGCTACTAGCACCAAGTAATTCTTGTTTTGTTATAAAGGGCTAGAACCAGGTATTCTAAAGAACCAGAAGTCTTTTCCTTATTTAGCCCAAATCATCCCACTTTTTACTTTTTGAGATCCATCCTCTAGCCTGTATTTGTCTGTTAAACAAGAGATACATTTACAATGCAACTGAGACTGTTTTGTTATACCCAGTGCGCCGTTAGATCTGAACTCTCAGAGTGTCATAGGACATTCAGAAAAAAAGTCTTCCTGGATTCTCTAGTGTCTAGCATAGTAGCAGAGCCAATACTGTAGCTTTTCCTTCGCTGGAAGGATTAATTTATGTCTCTTATTTGGCTGTTCATGAGTTTATAGGAATTTGGTATCTTTCAGAGTTCTGCTTGTCTGACAGATTGGGCCAAAAGTCACCACTGGGATTGAAAGGCAGTGGTAAGGCTAATGGATGGATGTAGAGGTAGCACAATCACACCAGGCTTTTTTCCTTAGGAAACTGAGCTAACAGGCAGCCACAAGAGTCAGAGGGAAAAGATCCAAGCTCACCCTAACCTGTTGTGACCCATCAGTTGAAATCATGTTAATCCACTCAGTATGAAAGGTTAAAAGCTCCTCTGTCAGTTCACTTTGTTAACACAATGTAGAATAGCTAGAGGAAAGCACATATCTGTTGATAAGCATAGCATTTCATTTTGTGTGCATTAGGGAACTCAGATTTACTGAAACTGCTGGGAAAGTTATTTCATTAACACACGTCATGTATCTTTTGTAACATCAGAGAGAAAGGATTCACAGTGGATAAAAGACATATTGTGGGAAAGGAGATAACGTAGCCCAAAGTGTTCTTTAGTCATTAACAAATGACACTGGATGTTTTAGGCTGTATTTACAATACTGGATATTTTGGGTCCCTACAATGCTATCTGATTTTTTTTTTTAATTGAGGCTCTATGGTCATTTTGTTTTTCCATCGCAAATGATTTGTTAACATACTGCTGTATCACCAGAAAGTAGGGGAGCCATAGTCATACAAACAGGTTATGGATAGCCCTGTCTGCAGAAAGCTTGATGCCAGGTACCTGAAGTCAGCACCCATTTCAGTAAGCCCTTTGACAACCCAGACAGCAAAATAGATATTTCCTACCTGCATTTACCTGTTTCTATCCAAGACTACTTGTATAATCAATGAGTACACAGATGTTATAATTAAGAAATATATGAGAGAGTTTGGCTAAGCAAGTTGTTACACCAAAAAAGAATAGGTAGAGGACTTACCCTTGTCCTGGGCTCACTGGAAAACTCCAAAAGGAAAAATCACTAAAAAGAGGTCATTCCCCACTGGTAGCCAGATCTTGAATGGGGTCTAGGAGTTGCCAGGCTCCACCCCTTCTGGCAGCACAGATGAATTGCCTTCACCTGTGTTTCTAGGGCCGACTCTTGGCTCGCCTCAGGTGATCAATCAGAGGTTCAGGCTGTGATTAAGCAGTTCCAATACACAACTTCAAGCAAATAGTGAAGGTATTAATCTAGGATGGAAAGAAAAAGAGAACTTTGTATAGAAAAAGCATGAAGTATTATAAAATTAGGGTAAAAGCTGTGATTCAGGACTCAGCATCTGCTAGACTCTATATCCAGGTTTAAACATCAATCCCCTGGTGTTATGCTGAAATCATGCTTCCATTATCAGGAATCCATTTCCATCTAAACCAGGCCTGGTTTAGAACAAGTACCTGTAAAACAGACTAGGCACTAACATAATATATTGGCAGAAGGATTTAAATCACCCAAAGATATCTCAAGGCAAACACAGGCCAGAAAGAAAAAAAATGCTATGTCCAGATTGCTTCAACAGCAAAGATACATTTTGGAACAGGTATACTTATGTTATGAGGGAGAGCTGAGATTTTTTTTAAATTTTATTATAGATTAGCAGTTCTTTCACATAATGAGGAAATGTCACATTCTGCATCTAATAAATTGTCGTAGATATCAGTAGGAAATGTACACATTGAAACTGAGCACAGAGTAAATAGGTAGAATTAAATTGATTGTTGTTTTTTTTTTAATTCTAATAATAAGTTTTATTACAGATCACTGTCTTAAATCTGGATAACCAACATCTCTTCAAAATTTCCAACTTGGAAAAACTGGAGCACTTAAGATGGGCGTCGTTTAGCAACAACAATCTCACACAAGTAGAAGGACTGGAGTCTTGTCTTAACCTCGAGGAACTCACTTTAGATGAAAACTGCATTTCAACACTTGATGGTAATACATCTACCATGGTAGTGGTAATTCAGGCTTTTAAGCTAGGACTCAGAAATGCTCATGTGAAATATTATATAGAGGGTGAGTTTTGATTTTCTAGCTACTGTGTGAACTTTGCAAGTATTGAACAACCAACCTGATGTCTGGTTGCTGAACATATATTTCGTTGAACTGAAGTTAGGGATTGAGGCAGAGAAATTATATTACAGCAAAATAAGTTGTAGTGTTTTATGCTTTTTTTTTTTTATTAGGCATATTTACCTACATTTAATTGATATAATGGTCATGACATAGTTACAGTTGGACCTGTTAACACAAACTGTGTCCCTTATGACTTGTTTTACCATCTGTATCAGCCACCTGTTTCTGTTGCACCTAACTATATTAAGTACATCTTGTTTGTTTTTCAAGGAATTTCAAAGCTCACCAAACTTACAAGACTCAGTGTAAATAATAACCGTCTTACCAGCCTCAAAAGACACGTGTTTGAGAATCTGTCTCATCTTCATTACATCTCTGTTGAGAACAACAGGATCGCATCTTTAGTTGGTTTAAAGAAAACATACTCCCTAATAGAATTATACATAAGTTATAACTGTATTTCTACGAGCCAGGAGATATATCACTTAAAGGTAAATATGAATTTACTATTGCAGAGGTTAGTTTGCTTATTAACATGTTAGAAATATTTTGCTGCTTGGAACTGAGGAAGCCATACTTCAGAGCACAATTCAAGGTTCTGCCTTTGAGTGCTGCATCCATCTTGCCTTACAGTTGGACCTAAAGTGATAAGAACCCCACGGTAGCTTTTTTTGATGAGTGCACTTAACTCTTAGAAGGAGGTACTAAAGCCTCTACTTAGATTGGGTTCAAAACTTTATCACATATACTGCGTAGGCCTCAAGGCTTATAAACCAAGGAATAATTTTGCACATCACACAGCCACACATGCAGCAGTTCCAGTTCATTTCAGCTACCGTATGTATGACAAACTTTGTTGGCTGCTTTCAGACACTAACTAGTGGGAGCCTGAGACCCTGGTTCTTATTTATGTTAAGACTCTCTTAGAACTTTGTGAGAAGACAGAGGCTTTTCTAGGGCATGTTAGTATAGTTTTCACTTACTTTGAGAGCTCTATTTGTAGATGGTACATTTGTCTATTTGTAGGTAGAGTGAAATGCTTTTAATCTAAATGAGAATATCTGGACTCTCTTAAGAGATCAGTTGGTTTTGACTCTTGCAGGTGACAATGGAAGAGATAGCTGAAAACAGAGTAGCCTGAAAGCACTTATATATGGTTGTTTAAAAGTAATATTAACAAAAGATTTGTTTTGCTCTTCACAGGGTTTAACTAATCTGATAATTCTGGACATGAGTGGAAATGGAATAGTCTGGAAACAAGATAACTACAGATTATTTGTATTATTCCATCTTCCCTCTCTCAATGCTTTAGATGGCATCTCTGTAGTAAGTCACACTATGCAGATTATTACCAGATTTTTTGTTAAAAACATTCTTTTATAAATCTCAAGCTCCAGATAACTGGACTTACTGACATAACATATGTAACCTTTTCAGGTACTCAGCAATGCTCCACTGTTTGTTTCTGTGTATTTTCAGTCATTTTGAGATAGAAATTGTTTTTTTTTTCTTTCTTCTTGTAGAAGTACCTACCACTATAGTGTCCTAGCACACTGCTGGACTTCTAAGGACTTTAACTGTAATTGTGGAGCATCAGCATGATCAGCTCCAACCATGAAATCACTGTATATTATTTAAAATTCTTTATTATGAACCAGCTGAAAGACGGCAGACTAGTTTGTTGTATAAGAAAAATGGTCACAATTTTAATGCAAAATGACACCTTTTAAAGTACTTAAATTGCAAATATTGTTGTGTTTCTTAAATTACTATCATAGTTGTAGAAGTGCATTAATATAGCAGACTTCCTTTGAAATGCATTTAACAGGAACCTGCAGAAGGAGAATGTGCAAAAGATTTGTTTGGAGGCAAACTCACCACTGACATGATTGCAGATAGGCTGGGACATTCAGACTTCACAGAAATGCAAGAATTAGATTGGGCAAACTCTAACATAAGGTGCGGTGGTTTTCAGAATTGCACTGTTTGTTAGCATTAGCATGCAGTTAGAATGCGAGAATCTGAAATTAAAGCTAGTGTTTACCAAATGTGCCAACTGATAATTCCCTTCTGTCAGCCTAAGGCTAAATGGAGAAGGGAATACTCCATCTGAGCAATGGCAGCTCCAGCACTGCTGGAAAGCAATGAAAACAGCCTAAAGGTTGGGAGCTGGTATTCCAGTAATGAGCTGTACAGGCAAAAGGAGCAGACTGTTGCAAGCCCATGCTTTTGGTGTCAGAATCAAGTCAATTTCTTACTACTGGGGAAAGAAAACTGTGCATTTGTTTGAGATTTTCATTAGATTGCTTATTTTGTAGGAGCATGTTACCTTTCCTACCAAAAAGCCAGCATGTCAGGGATCTGCTCATGCTACGTACGTCAATTTTATCTTATTTTCTGATATTACGTGTACTCTAATTCCATAATCATATTCTTTACTTAATTCAGAGCTGTAGAGCTGGTGCCAGCAGATCAGTTTAGTAGTGTCAACAGTGTGAATCTACAGAACAACAATCTCACATCTTTCAGTGGATTAATCTTCCTTCCTAACGTCAAGGTGAGTTCATGACAGTCTTTTCTATTTTTAGAAAAAATAATAAATAATTTCCTCGGATTGAAAAGACATCTTCAATCTCATTCAATACGCTGTTTGCGGTTTTGTAACAACAGAAATCAACTGGCAGAAAGCTGATTGTGACCACTGCTTCAATATACACTACTGTTTCACAAAACTGATCCTAAAAAATCAGTGAGTTACACCAGACATTTTAAAGTCTTCAGACTGACTAATTTTGTTTCTAAAACATGAAAATCCTGAGTCAGAAAAGTGTAATTGGCAGGTTTGCTAATGCCTTAACGGTGGGTCATTCATTTGATTAACTGTGTTTCCTTTGTAAGGTACTATGTCTGAATTACAATCACATTGAATCAATACTGCCTGGACAAAAATCTGCAAATGAATTAACAAATAGGCAGCAACTGCACCGAAAGGTGATCTCTAGTGGTTATGGACAACAAGAATATACCAAAGGAAGAAGGTACCTGAAGCTTTTAAAGTATGCTTGTATCTCATTTTTAGCTCACTGAGGAAGGAAGAGGTATCTTCAACCAGTAGCTGGAAGTTCCTTGCTGTTCTGTTTTGGGTGTTTTATTGTGCTGTTGTGGGTATTGTTTTTTGTATTCATTTTGCACACTTATAACATGTTTGGCATAATCTACTTGGCTTTTCTGTCCTAAATTCTTTGGGTACAAGTTGTCAGGCCATTTCTTCTCCAAACTAACAATACCAGACTGTTGTCAGCCATCCTTTGGATCCTGTCATGCACAACCAGGCACACCTTGACATTTCTTCACCTTTCTACAAAGGATTTTGTTTTGGTAAGGGAACCTTCTACCTTTCTCTGGCTGCTGGTTTGATCTGGAACAGTGTGTACATGTACTCCTATCAGATTGATCATTGATATTCTGTGCTTCATTCTTAAGGTAAATTTGTACACTATACTACAAAATGTTATCAGTGTGAAGAATATGGTGAGATAGGTAGTATTTCAGTCTCTTGAGCCTGACTTCTGAAAACAGCTGCCTTGTGCTGTATATTATTCTGATAGCCATCAAAAACAGTTATTAAAATCAGTGTGCTCAGCCAGTTCAGAATAAAATACCCTTTATGACCATAAACAAGGCTTTTGTTTGTTCAGCCAAAATTCAGACAGTGGATTCAGACATAGGGTTTGGATTTTGTGTGGTCCTGTGTGCAGCCAGGAGTTGGACTCAATGGTTCTTGTGTGTCCCTTCTGTGATCCTCTGATTAATCCTGCCATTAAGCCTCCTTTCCTTCTCTTATTTCATATAGTGAGAATGTCATTCATCTTCCAAAGGAGATGGTTATACCTCTTCTTTCTTCCTTCTGCCACCTACATAAGGTCATGTGTTCTAAAGAGCATTTTCAAATCACCTTTCAGTTTGCACTTCTCATCTATACACAGGACTAAAACTTCCGAAACCTGTCAGGATTCATTTACTTTCTCCTGCATGTAAGAAAACATCCATAGCCAAATTCAGTTTTATCATATCAGGAAAGACTTCCAAAGTCGCCGTGCAGAGTTCCCTTTACACAGTGGTCAAATTTTATGAAAGTAACATTTACAGTGCATCAGAGAATCCTGCAAAACCTAATTGTTATGTGCATACTTCTCAACAGCTCACCAGACTCTTCTTGTCTTCATTCTTTGCATATGCTCAACATCCGGGATGTGGGAAACCATGAATTTGATTTGCATTTTCTGTGGAAAAGGAACACTGACAAAAGAACACATGGATATGGGGTGTTTGGGTTTCCATCATAACATGACAAAATTTTGTGCTCATTTTTCTCTTGTGAGAGACGAACATTTTTCACACAAACTGGAGACTCAGAAAGTGGGGACCTCTGGAGATCATCCAGTCCAGCTCCCTGCTAAAGCAGGCTCCCTACAGTAGGTTGCAGAGGAAAGTATCCAGGTGAGCTTTGAATGTCTCTAGAGAAGGAGATTCCACAACATCTGTTTGCAGCCTGCTCCAGTTCTCTGTTCATATGAACTTACGTTCATATGGAACTTCCTGTGTTCCAATTTGTGCCCATTGCCTCTTATCCTGTCACTGGACTCCACAAAAAGGAGCCATTTGACTCCTGTCGCGGGTTAAGCAAGATCTACCTGTGCCCGTGACAGGGGGGCAGCTGGCCCAAAAGGGCCGCTGGCCCAAAAAGGGAAGGGGAAAAGGGAATGGGAAAAGAAAACAGCGGCAGCGATCTAAGGAGGAAAACTTATTTTACTAACTATGATATTAGAAATGCAAAATAACACAATATAATAAGATCTAATTGAAATTGAGACTAATAAATCAAAAAAAAATAGGAGAGTTTCCGAGACCAAGTCAAACCTGAAAAGTTTGGGATGGCCGGGAAAACGCTGCCTCCAGGAGCCCACTGACAAGCAGTAAGTGAAGGTTCCCCCCGCCCCTGGAAGGGTCAGATCCCATGACTTCCGTCACGTACAGAGATAGGTACATGGAGCTGGAGTATTAACACTTTAGTTCCAGTGCACTACATGATGTGTTGATGTGGAATACTAAAAACCAAAAAACGTAAAACCATGACATTCCACCCCTTATTCTACATCACTACATCATGCTCAATATATATATATACATATATGCAAACAAAATGATTAAAAGTGCATTACACACACACAAGTCTATATACATATACATAGAATTACTGGCTGCACTCTCCTAGCATCAAGTTTCCTTGTGGTACACATTGAACATCCCCGTTTCTTTGCATTACCCACCAAGTGGACCCTGGTCCCTGGGCAAAAACAGTACCACGGAGAGGTTTGCCCTTTCCAGAAGCTGGAAGAACCCAAACCGTTTTACCCAACATGCTTTTTACATGTACAACAGGGACTTTATCTCCCTCTACAGTATGTAGGGAGCTGGATTGGGAAGGACCGTCACGATTGATAGATCCTCTGGTATTGACTAACCAAGTGGCTTCCGCCAAATGCTTCTCCCAGTGCTTAAATGTTCCACCACCCATTGCTTTCAGCATAGTTTTTAACAACCCATTCCACCGTTCAATTTTACCAGAGGCTGGTGCATGGTAGGGAATATGGTAAATCCACTCAATGCCATGATCTTTGGCCCAAGTATTCACAAGAGAATTCTTGAAATGAGTCCCGTTATCTGACTCAATTCTTTCTGGGGTGCCATGTCGCCACAGGACTTGTTTCTCAAGACCCAGTATGGTGTTTCGGGCGGTAGCATGGGGTACTGCATATGTTTCAAGCCACCCCGTGGTTGCCTCCACCATGGTAAGCACATAACACTTACCACTGCGAGATCGTGGCAAGGTGATATAATCAACCTGCCATGCCTCCCCATGTTTGTACTTTTGCCATCGCCCTTCCTCCCAGAGTGGTTTCATCCTCTTGGCTTGTTTAATTATGGCACACGTTTCACAGTCGTGAATAACCTGTGCAATAGCACCCATAGTTAAGTCCACCCCTCGGTCTCTAGCCCACTTATATGTTGCATCTCTCCCTTGGTGGCCCGAGGTCTCGTGGGCCCACCGAGCTAGAAATAATTCACCCTTGTTCTGCCAGTCCAAGTCTATTTGAGCCACCTCAATTTTGGCAGCTCGGTCCACCTGATGGTTATTTTGCTGTTCTTCAGTAGCCCGATTCTTGGGCACATGAGCATCTACATGGCGTACTTTCACAACCAAATTCTTTATCCGGGTAGCAATATCTTTCCACAGTTCAGCAGCCCAAATAGGTTTACCCCTTCTTTGCCAGTTGTTTTGTTCCCACTGATGTAACCACCCCCACAGAGCATTTGCCACCATCCACGAGTCAGTGTAAAGATAAAGTATTGGCCACCTCTCCCGTTCAGCAACATCTAAGGCCAGTTGGACAGCCTTTACCTCTGCAAATTGGCTTGATTCTCCTTTGCCTTCAGTGGCCTCTGCAACTTGCCAGCATTCTCCACCAAAAATCTGTCGCGGGATAAGCAAGATCTACCTGTGCCCGTGACAGGGGGGCAGCTGGCCCAAAAGGGCCGCTGGCCCAAAAAGGGAAGGGGAAAAGGGAATGGGAAAAGAAAACAGCGGCAGCGATCTAAGGAGGAAAACTTATTTTACTAACTATGATATTGGAAATGCAAAATAACACAATATAATAAGATCTAATTGAAATTGAGACTAATAAATCAAAAAAAAAATAGCAGAGAGAGTTCCCGAGACCAAGTCAAACCTGAAAAGTTTGGGATGGCCGGGAAAACGCTGCCTCCAGGAGCCCACTGACAAGCAGTAAGTGAGCGTTCCCCCCCCGGAAGGGTCAGATCTCATGACTTCCGTCACGTACAGGGATAGGTACATGGAGCTGGAGTATTAACACTTTAGTTCCAGTGCACTACATGATGTGTTGATGTGGAATACTAAAAACCAAAAAACGTAAAACCATGACAACTCCCCACACTTTCGACATTTATTTATAAGCACTGATAAGATCCCCTCTCAGTCTCCTCCAGGCTGAACAGTCCCAGGTCTCTCAGCCATTCCCCAGAAGGGAGATGCTCTGGGCCCTATTCATCTTTGTAGCCCATCACTCTCTCCAGTAGTTCCCTGTCTTTTTGAACTTGGGAGCCCAGAACTGGACACTGTGCTTCAGATGTGGCCCCATCAGCGCAGAGCAGAGGGGGAGGATCACGTCTTGCACCCTGCTTAATTTCTGTAGCCTGTTAAATAAGCCTATGTAAAGCATGAAATATACATATTATATATTTACATATGTTAACACAGATTATTTTTACAAACTATCCTACAGTTTGGATATCATATTTTTAGTGAGGCACGAATTTAACCAAGTAATGACCACTAGCTCCTCAGTAATTATCAATATTCAGTATTTTTATGAAAATTGAGGCTGCTAAGCACATTGTGTCCTTAGCTGAGTTGCAAGGAAGTAGTAAAATTAACATTAGAACTCTTTTTCTCCTTCTCTTTTCCAATCTATTTGCTCATACTATCTACTTACACATTAGATGTAACAGGAATGAAGACTTTACAAGCAAACAAGTAGAATAGAGCCCATTCATTTATTTTGCCCTCCTGTCATCCAGCTTTGTAAGAACACACCCAGTGATAACCATGAATATTTTCATGAATTAAGCTGCAGTTTACAGCTGTTTCCTTTCTCTGTTCTCAGATTTATGTGAACAAAGGAATGCTTTTTAAATTTCTTTTATTTCCATGGACTTGATCCAGAAAACTTGTCCCAGTATACGCAGTAGTTCTGCCTCCAACTAGAAGACTTATTTCATTTCTTATCAGATTTATTTTCTATGTTCAGGTGTAATTTTTGTGAGACCTGTTCTAGTGAAACTGCAGTCATCTGTACATGCTTTTCATAATTGTTTCTTCAAGTGGGAAAAGCTAATATTCCTTTTTTCCAAGGAAAACCATGATGTTATACTCTTGCTTAATTTCTTGGTTTAGGGATGCAGGGTTTGAGGAAAATCTGCCTCCAATAATGCAAAGTTTGGAAGTTCTTCATCTGGGCTATAATGGAATTACTGACATGGCCTACCTACAGCTTAGCAGGCTAAAAAACCTGAAGTTTCTATTTTTGCAGGGTAAGAGATGATAATTTTTCTTTACATTGATTCAAGTGTTTTACAGTACTTCCCTTATGTCCAGTCTTACCTGTGTCTTGAATTTGTGGTGCTCTTCTCTGGTCTTGGCCCAATGAGAATGATGCCCTATCTTTAATTCTTACTGTGACTGTAAGTTCCCTCAGCTACTGAGCAACACAGTTTCACACATTTACTCTTGGTATGTTAGGAAATTTTATCAGCCAAATTGAAGGACTTGAAGGTCTCCAGTTTCTGCAAGAATTGGTGCTGGACCATAACCGCATTAAAAGAATTTCACAAGGCTCTTTTGCTGGACAGAGTGGTCTTCAGACTCTTGATCTAGAGAAAAACCACATACGAGAACTGAATGGTTTAAAACCCTTGGTAAAATTACAGAAACTCTTTCTTCAGTTCAACAGAATTCAGGTAGGTTATATTTTTGTTAATGCTGTAGATTCAATGGACTAAATGTTGTAGACTTCATTCAGACAAAAATCCCTTTTTCTTCTATGGCTTTGCCTCAGTAAAATTACCTGTACTTTCCCCCAGATACATAGAGCAGCTGCAAGATTTCTGAGAACTCCTGACATAACAACTTTTTAACTTCTAAATTTTTTGTTAACTTTTGGACAGGAATTATCTGAACTAGAAAAACTTCAAGTTATTCCTAGTCTCAAGGTACTCTCACTGCATGGAAATCCAGTGAGTATGATGGTTGTCACTGCTACATAAAGCAGATATGTATTTCACCTTAAACACTAAAGTATTTACCCTTTATAATTATTGAAACTATTAAGATTGTTCTTTTCTCTAAACAGATCATTCTACTATTATTGTTTCAAGATTTAAAACTTAATAGAGTACACGATGGTTGTACTGACTTCTACCTGTCAGTGCAGCAGTGTGATCAGAAGACACTCATTCTTCAGCATATTCTTCTTCATTGTGCTGCAAGATAAATTTAAAATGCATGTGTTTGAATGAGTACATTGCAGAGATGATCTGCCCTTTCAATATTCCAAAGCAGGTCAGATCTATGAAGAAAGGTCATAGAATGTTAAAGTATCTTTGAAACTTTAGATTTTGTTTTTAAAATGGCCTCATAGCAATCTTTTTTGCTGTCTTGCACATCACCCCTTGAAAAAGTCCTTTTTGAGGACTTTTGAGGTTTCTTGTTTTCCAGACATGCTCCTGTTCTTCAATTAAAATTGTTGGTTTGCTTTTTTTCTCTCTGAAAGCAAACTACTAGAATACAGTAAAGAAAACTCTAGCTTTTCTGATTTTATGAATACATAGCTGTGGGACAGAAGACAGATAACACTGTCACACTGTAGAACAGGATTCATTTTCAAAGTACATCTCAGTGGAGCCAAATGTAAGAAGAAAGTCTGTAGGATCTCAGCTTGATGTATGGAGCACTGCTGAGCTTCAAAGTAGTGTCAAGCATAAATGGAAACAAAAACACATTTTTCATTGTTTGTTTGAGAACAAATGTGACTTTCTTCAGCTCTTCAACTTCATAGGTCATAGTGCTTGTTTTCATAAATAGGCTCTTGAAGATTAGACTGAAAGCTCACGTTCTAAATGCTTAAGTATTTTTACCATGAATCTGCACTTTGTGGTCTAAAGCAACAGCTTGAAATACATGGAAGAGAGAAGATGAGGGTATATGTTGGAGAATAACACACATAGTGCAGTCATGGATTCTATTTTCAGTGGACAGCCTTCAAAGGGCTATTTAAAGTGGTAAATTAACTTGTTTCTACAGTGGGTGGTGAAAAAGCAGGAGCATGTCAAGCAAACTGAATGTCACTCAGTAATGGCCAGAATAGTCATCTTCTTCTGAGGAAAAAAGCCACACAAATTTCACTTGGGAAGTTGCTGTTCCAGAGTCTACTTTTTAGAATTTGAGATCTAGACTTCCCCTAAAGGAGACAGAGATGGTGGTCTCAGCTCTCCTCTATACAATGTGGCATTAAGGAGAAGTACCTCACAGGGTAGCAGTAGCAGTATCTGCCACTATGGTCCACGCTGCAGATAGCATATAACCTTTTCTTTTCAATAACCTTTTTTATTAAAATAGAATACTATTGCTAGCGCTTCCTGTCTCCAGCACAGCCTGCATCTCAATGCCTCTTCTTCTCTTCTTAAAAAAGTGTAAAACTGCTTCCTAGTAACTTCTTTACAGGGAGCACAGCGCATCTGAATTCTTGTGCGTTCTGAAAGCTATGACAAGTTGCTGCAGTCCTGCCTAATACGATGGCAAAGGTACAAACATTTCCCCAGGGTGCAACTTTGCCAGTGCAGTCATTCATGGTCGCTTGAAGTTGAAAACCATTGTTCAGAGATGTATGGTCATTTACACCCAGTCTGGATTCTATTTCTAGGAGAGTAATATTGGTCTGAGGTTTAATTCAGACACTTAGTAATGTTGCTGAGGTACTATCAGATTGTCTTATTGGATGAGGACCCCATTTCTGAGTTAAATTATATTTTCTTTATACAGGTTTATCTCAAGAAGAACTACCGTTCATTGCTTCTCATCCAGCTGCCAGCACTACAGGTGTTAGATGGAATCGCAGTAAATGCAGAAGAGAGGGTAAAAGCTGAGTACCAGCACTTAGCAAGTTTATAGTAAATGTTATTTAAACCCTTAGGACAATATTCATGTCACTTATTCTCCTGTAGATCTTGCCCTAAAATTGCCACTGACTATGAAACCAAAAGAAGGCGTGACAGCAGTTGGGCATCTGCTGCAATCATTGTCTGTCACACTGACCAATGTTATTACTCATTATTTTCTTGTGCTCACCCATCTGTCAGTCTGTCTGCATTCATTGGGTGTGCCTCATCTCCTTTTACAATACAAACACACTGGAACATAGACTTTTGGTAGGATTCACTGTTAGGTTGCCTAAATATAATAATAACAACAGCAGAGAGTCAGAGAGGAGGCTGGCTCAACACGTGTCTCCTACAAACAGAAGGTTCATTGTCTCTGTGGTTCTCTTTATCACTACGACTCTGCTCACTGAAAGAGTTTGTTGTCAGCACAACTGATCTGTGTTTTCTATATCACAGCATGAAATTTCTCTAGAGATTTGTTGGATGAACAGAACTCTTTCCTTGCAGCTCAAAAGACTGCAGTGATTCATTTTAACGAGCCTTTTCCATAGAAGGACCAACCGAGATTAAAGAGATCTGGAGTCTGTTCCCACTCTGCTGTGCAAGGCAGTTCTCTCCATGTATCCATTTCATCCTTACACAGCACAGAAACAATTCTGTTACACACTTGAAACACAACTATTAAGGATGCTAAGAAGCTTCAGTAAGACCGGATTTACTCTCATCACCGTGGCCAGCTTTTCCTCAAAACTCTTTGCACAGTTCTTTATAGACAAGAAGCACAACCAGTAGGCACCCACACCACAGAATTGTTCTACTCCAAATATCTTCTTCTTCTTCTGTTCTTTCCTGCCATAATACTCTCATCACACTCAACCAAGTCTAACCACACCTATCCTTTATTTAGCTCGTCAGAAATTTCTTGGCATAAATACATCATTGTATATATAGAACCTTTTAGTGTGATATTGGTTTAGAGGTACTAGTGGAGTAAAAGCTATTACTTGATACTGATATTAGTCACATCTTCACTATTTTGACATATCTCAGCCTTAACTTTGGTAGTAGGTCACTGCTGAAACCAGGAAGGTTAAAAACCCTTTACACAGTTCTGTCACAAAAAATGAATCTGTCACAAGTGTGTTAGCACAGATCTTTGAATGCTTACATTTACATCTTTGCTTGGAGTCTCAGGACCTTTGTAACTTCTTGTCCTAGAGAAACACATTTTCCCACTTAATGCCACAATGCTTATATACAAGAGTTCAAAGCACTTTGGGATTGAGTAATTTCATGTGTAAATGTTTTATTTCAAAACTGACCTGTACTTTTATTCCATGGATATCACTTAAATAAAAACATGGCAGAATAAGCAAAGCAAGAGAAAGCAATAGAAGCAATGTAAAGACTATCTTTAGAGAAATCTCTGTTTTATGTTTAGGTTCAGTGAAGATGTTATATCTCATTAGCTGCAACAGAACTGAGCCATTTTCTCATTAGATCATTCAAGTGGAACAACACAAAAGATCTTTCATGTTTGTCAGTTGCATTTTAGTTGTGCTTTTTAAAGTGCTTGTTAGAAAGTAAGAATTGAAACCGTATGGTGTTGTTTAAGCTTAGAAAGTGCTCTTGATCTTAAGCTTCAGAAGAGATTTTCCCAACAGAAACACCAGCACTTTTTTTAGTGTTATTTTAGGTAGACACCAGAACACTCTGTACGTAATATTACTTTTTTCTTTTCAACCTATTGATTACATCTCCTTTTAGAATGTTCACTGCTGAATTACATATGATTTACAGAAGGCAATCAATTGCTGTTGCCATTCAGGTGTATACAGTCCCATCAAAATTAACACATTGGCATAGACTGGCATACAATTTTAAATCAGTTGCTACAAGAATTGGTGACAAAGTGAGACTTGTGAACTACTGAATATTTATAAATGCCATATAGAACCTTCCAAAGGTAATTTTTTATCTGTTGCCCATGTCCTGTAATTGGTTTAAATTTGAATATGCATTAGTTTCCATCTTAGTAAAAACAGCTTCAGGGCTTGACAGGTTTGTTACTCGAATTCTTACAATTTTGTTTCAAGCTTTTTGGTTTCATAACTACAGATGCTTTTTCATGTGTACAGCTGGCATGGCTCCTGTGTTTACCTGGAAGATTTTCTAGAAAGTGCAATACTGAAATCTTAACCTCACTACAGTAAATTATAGAACTAATTCTACAGTTCTTCATTCACAGAAAGTTGACCATTATGGTTTATGCTACCTCAAAACAACAGCAAAAGAAAAATTCTATCAAATAATTAAGACCAAAATAATGAATCATTTCATCTCTCTTTTCTTTTTCTGATGGAGGATTTCCAAGTTGCAAACTCCACAAAGGACACTGGATTTCCTGCACTCCCAGACAATTTTACAAGACGCACTCCCCTCAGGATTTCAACAGTGGATCTGAATGAAAGCATTAATCATTTATTTGATCTTACATTTGGTCATAAAGTTGAAGAACCTCTACTGAAGAAATCAAATAAAAGTAAGCATAAGCAAATAGGAAAACGTTTCCCATTCCTGAACATTTAATGGGGTTATCCTCCTTCATACTACATATTATATGGCCCATACAGAGCAGTTTTAGCATGAATATTTTTATTTTTCCTGAGAATCTCGCAAATTTCTTAAGGTTTTTGCAATTTGAGTGTTTCTACTAACCTTCCCAAAACTGCGAGAACTTGTGTCTTTTGGAGTAATACATCTTTGTCTGGTGTTCGTCACATTGGCATGGATCTTCAGATTCAGCCTGAATCATTTGTCAGAAGAACTAATCTTCCAGTGCTTCCAAAAGATTTGATGTTATTGCTTTTAATTTGTTAACCAATTTCAGTCTGTGAATGAGTTTTCACTATGCTAGGAAATGAAGTCTCACTGATCTGGTGGGAAAATTGCAATCAGAAGAATGAGTGCCATTCCTGATGACTGATGGCTGGAGTGAGGCTGCGCAGGGAGAATGTCCAGGTGCATTTTGTGTTACAGGTACGCCTGGGGATCCAGCAATTACAACACACAGCCTTCGAAGCAGCCATGTAAAAAGAGCTCTTAGGCAAGCCAAAGGAGCAACGACTAATCTTAAAAGCAGTTTGGTGCCTCACAGTGTTACTTCTCAAACCAGCCAACTGCATAAGAACAACAGAGAAAATGTGGGCAGGTGAAACCTCTTACCAACTCTAAATACGGTATATTTTTCTTTTCTTTCTTAAGAGGGGGCTAGGACCAAAGTACTTCTGTTCCTTCTTCATTTGACTGATGTGCAAGATAACAATACTTTTTTTCTATAAATGCTGACAAGTTTTCTTCTCTGATTCCAGATCCACCAAAAATGTGTTTAATCTCTTTCTTCTGATTTGCAATGCATCTGTGAGAACGTCCTAGGAAACAATTAAAAATTTTGCAGCTGAAACAATGACTATTAAACGAAGCCAGCTCTTTGATAAAAGTAAGCTTGTATCTACTATATCCCTGTTTAACCCTGTTCTGTCACGAGCTCAAAACTTCATTTTGTTTTGTATTTGTTACCCAGTTTTGTTTAGTAATCAAGAATATTAAGTATGAAAGCAGAAGTGCAAGAGTGAAGCTGTTACTGTGGTTAATTCTGTCTAATCATTGTTATGTAAACAGCAGTATCTTGCTATTACTTGCTGCCAGCTGATGAAACGAGACAGGCAGGTTACACCAGCATTTCTTAGTATATCAAACATTTATCTACTGTAGGAAAGTGGACAGCTCTGGAACTAAGACATTTCTATCTCGATGATTAATATGCTGCCTAAAGAGATACCATCAAGGTCAGCTGGGTAAATGAGTGAGGTGATTCTTCATGTAATCAGTATGTGAGCTGTTTATTTTTGGGGTGGTTTTTTTGCAAGATTAGTCTCAAATGAGCATTTTTCTTAGGCATGCTTAATATATTTTTATACTAAAAACTATGATACAGGTAGAAAAAAAAAAATCATTAGCTATATTTTGCCATTGAGAAACAGAGAGCTAGTTAAGGGTTTGTTCCCAGAGATGTTTCTCATACAACTATCTTCAGTTGGTTTTTGGATGGGCACAGACATAATAGGAGTAGTTCCCAAAGGAAAATGTGTTTCTGGTGAGCAGTGTGACCAAACCTCTAGAGGGAAACACTTTAAATAAACTTGATTTAATCAGGTAGTGCTGCGCTGACTCAGATGTTACAGATGAGAAAGCAGGTCAGAGGAAATGATATTACTCACAATGGCTGTTCTATGCAGTGCAGAATTCCCCCTAGCCTCGTTTGAAGCTGGCCTCTCCATATGACTGTATTCTACACTGAATGTGTACCACCTAGGATCCTTCTGCAGGCACTTCTCTTTGCACTTCTCAGATAGGGTACATGAAATGCTGTAGCAAATACTGCTTACCGATGTTTACTTAATTTCTATTTTAAGTTTATTTTTATAATATTGATAAATCTTGCTTCAGCTCACTACCCTTTATTCCATCGATATTCCAGGTACCTTGCAGACATGAGATCTTTTAGGATAGCTGATGTTCCCACAGGAATGTCATGCTAGCGAGCCACTGCACTGCAGAATTGCTTCATGAGCATTTTCCCATTAGAGAGCTGGTTGCAAATTTTAAGGGAAAGCAGGTACAAAACAAGGAGCCTGGAATCCCTGCTTAACATGCAAAACAACTTTGTTTTACCATTGCAGTCTCCACTGCAGTTCCCTGCATACAGCACAACATCTGACTTGTTTAGCTTTCTGAACAGTAAAATCTCCCAGGCTTCTTTGTGTTGACTTAAATATTTTAATTTTTAATTAAATATTGTAGTTTTATATTTTGATAGAAGGCAAATTCCACCAAGGAGAAATTATCAAAAAAGATTTGGATGCAAATGAAAACACCTGTGTTTTAAAATTATTGCTTTTTATGCTTTGATGGCAGAAAACAGGAGGCAGCCATTCCATCAGCTATTTGTAGATGAGAGTGATAGGAATACAATACACTGCTATCTTGTGGGCTCTTTCAGCTCAGGATTAGGTCGGTGTTGTTTTTACATCATCACAACTGGAACAGGGTTAAAAGCTTTCTTCATATCCACAGAAATCAGAAAGATTTAAAAATACTTGTAAAGTAATGGGAGGCACTGAAGTACACAGTAGAATCTTGGATCTGTATTTAGAGGTTGGTCTCTGAGTTATTTCAGCCAAGTTCTGGTTATGCATAAGAAACCTGTTCTCCTGGGAGTGCACAACAGGGCTGAGTATCATGTTCATAGACAAACTATAGGAGTTTGGTTGGTTGGTTGGTTGTGGTTTTTTTTAAGCCTCCACAGTTTTGAGTTGCTACTTTTATTACAAGAAAATTAACCAAAAGCCTCTCCCAGCCAAAGTGGCCATAAAAGTCAATAGTAACCATGAAAATGTGAGAAGTTAGAGGAAATTCTTTTTCTTCAGTATTATTACACAGACTTGAGTGGTGCTGAGGTAGTGGCATTTTGTATTTCCATTTTAAGGCTGTCATTGTGAATGTATAATGAATGACATGAAATGGCAATTAAGTAATGAAATCATTTCATTCAGTGAAGCAAACAATTAAACACATGTAGAATGTCTGGATCCTGTGGGATTCAGAGATCCCTTTGTCTTGTTCTGTTCTACCTCACCCCAGAATAAATCTGGATTCAGTTTTCTGGATCTAGTTGCCAAGAAGTCTGAATTCAGCAGTATTTCTGCAGATCTGCATTGGAATAATGGAGCGTAGTCTGTTCTCTCCATCTTTACTATGCAGTAGTGTTGTCTTCCAAGAGCTTTATGATCCTCATTACTGCTCAGTTTGTACTAAACTGGAAAACTAGTATGGATTACATTATAATGAATTTTCTTGAAAAGGTGGGAAACTGAAAAAAAAATCAGTACGTATCAGATCAAGGATTATGCTGGCAAATTTACTGTGCAAATTTACTGTCTTGCTGCTCAGAAATAACATTTCAGTGATCTGAAGTGTTAGTGTTAATTATGCTTACAGGTACACGGCAGGCAGCAGCGTGTGAAGGCTGTTAAGGGACCATAGACATTCAGGTTGCGGTTGGATCCCCCGTCTGGCTGCTCTTTCCTTTGTCTCGTGTGTAGTTTGCAGGACAGCCACAAGGTGTCTTTGTCGTACCGTTGATTTTCTAGAGCAGGGCGGGTAAAATATGCTTCCAGTACTCAGCATAACAGAGGCTCTCACTTCGTTTGGATTATGGCAGATTTGCACCTGAATAAGCCTAAACTGTAGGTCCTATCCTTGCATTTTACAAGGCAAGAATGAATTGTTTGTGGTGTTGCAAAACTCAGCAGGGCCCGTGAGGGCAGCACAGCCACTGAGTCAGACAGTTGTTTTCTGCTTAATTCGGAGCTCTGACTTCTTGGGTAATGGATCTGAGAGTGATTGATTTATTTTTTGTGTAAACAATTTGCATCACCTTGCACGTATAAGTTACTGCCTGAGAGCCAGAGGAAAGAAACAGCCGTGCTGTCAGGGAAAAACATTTCATACCCAGAAGAGTTCATCCCATAAGGTGAGCCAGCAGGAGAGAGGAGCACATGTGCAGCTAATGGAGATGGAGGAACAACTCAGAACAGGTGGTCTCCCACCAGTGAGCTGATTGTAAAAGTACTGTGCTAAGGAAAATGAAGTTCATGCAGATGTGGTACTCACTGCCTTGTGTTACTGATCTCTGTACAAGATATAGCTCAGCCTCACATAGGTAACAAATTTTAAGGCAAGACCTAACAGTTGCCTTAAGTGAGAGAAGTGGGGAGGAAAAGGATGAGAAAGAGCTCTTCTTGCTCTCTTCAGAGACCACTCAGTGCAGCTTTTTGCTCTTGTGTGCTCCGTGTAAATTCAAACCATATAGAAAACCCCCTATTTGTGCCTGAACAAAAGTATCCTTTGGCATGCCACCTGCTTCCAAGATGGAGTGTTGTTCTGGCAGCCTGTTAGAGGTGAACAGCTCTCCTTTATGCAGGCTGTAAAAGCACAACATGGTGAACATAAATTAGAAATACATGTGTATTCCCTCTAGCTTTACTCTGTTTTCATTGTCTGAACTAATCTATGTGCATAATATTCTTTTGAATTTCAATGCCTTTCAGGGATTTAAAATTTCACTTTTGTCTTTTGCCAGGGCATTTTTAAGCATTTTATAATGAAAGCATAATTCTGGTTTGGGGACTAACTGCTTTCCATTTAAAACACTTCCAGGATCTCCTGGTTTTGCAAAAATATATATACATACATACATATATATATATATAGAGAGAGAGAGAGAAACAGTATATTTAGAGATGCAGAAGCACCATAACTGTAGAGGGCACTCATGCTACAAAACTTTAAAAAGAGATGTCTGCATGGGAAAAACACACATTGGAGCAGTGAGAAATGTTTAACATTTATATTTGTCTCCCAAAATTATGACATTTGATAACATTTTGTTTGCTTTTGATCCCTGCTCCTTTGCACACAAAGACCACTGGTAATGGCAGAGGGTGGCAAAGGGGATGCAGCAGGAGATAAAAGCCATGAGACCACAATCCAACATCTGTTCATCTACAGCTTTAAAACTTATTATCTCTAGTTTTCTGGTGTAAAACTCATGGTTATTATGAGGTTCTCTCAATGATGTTGGAGTACACAGGATAATGGAGGCCCTTCTCACCCCCTCTGACACACTATGTTCCTGACAAGCAGCCCCGCCACAGCCTTTGCTGTGAGAGACATTAGTGGGGTATCACCATGCTCACCAGGGCAGATCCAGACATAAGTGGTCACACAGCGCACAGACAGTTCAACAGGAAGGCTATAATCAGGTTGCTGACAAGAAAAGGGATAAACCTTCCAAGTAAAATCCCAAACGAGGATTTAAAGGCTCTCAGTAGTGACACACTCAGTTCTTCGGATAGATGTGCCCAGGATTGTTGGCATTTACTTGTCAGTCTCTTCTGTGGGAAGAATCCTGTACAGAAGAAAGTAAGCCTTCCTGAAGCATTTCTGCTGTGTCTCATACACCAAGCTTACTTCCAGTGAAGGGAACAGATTTCTTCTGCAAGCACCTTTAGTCAGTTTGGCCCAACAAACTGTAGTGGTGCTGCAGCAGAGCAGTTTTGATCCCACACATGCATTGAAATCAGTGGGACGTTTTTTCCTGATAGAAAGATGCAGGAGTAGCCCTTAGTCCTTCCTGACTCTTGAGTCTAAAGAACAGTAAAGATTCTTTAACAGAAACACCATTTGCACCCAGGCTAGTTGCAAACATTCCCTGTAAAATACAAAATGAAAGCTTAGAGCCTGAAGAACACCAGTCTGCTACAGAGGCCTCACTTCTTCAACAGTCCCCTGGGCAGCACTGCAATTGCAAGAGTGTTTGTCTATTGCCTTCTTATTTAATTTTGAATAAAGTTCACCAAAAAAGCAAATAAAACTTTGAATCTCCCCATCTGTATATGAATGCAGACAGTTAAGAAGTAATGCTACTGCACCATTTCAATATCTTTTGTCTGCAAAGTGTCATACTTTTCATTTACCATTTAATTCTTCTAAATGGATGTTGCTCTTCTTCCCATTATGGATCTCCACTGCTTCTATGAAACATTATTTGCATAAAAGGAACTAAATAATTGATAGAGGACGTGAGCAAAAGCTAGCACACATCTTGGTAGGGGTTTGCTGGTAATCCCAGCGAGTCTAACACATAGCTCATAGCTTGTTTAATGGGATGGAAGCTGACAGGGTTTTCTTGTACCTCTGCTACAGAACTCATAGCTTCTGAATGACCTCCTTGTACTTAGCTACTTTTCTTGTTGATCTCGCTGCTTTTTTCCTCCATTAGCGGGAGAATTCTTCAAGGAAGTGATACAGTATGCTACAACTTGTGTTCACATACACCATAAAACACTGCTGCATCTGAGGCCTGGTGGGTTTATTCTGTTGCTTTTAGAAAATAAAATAAAAAAGGAAGCAAAACCTAAACAGATTGTACTATTATGGGCAAAGTCTGCAAGCAGCTTTCATTTACAAGTTTGTTCGATCTTGAATTCAAACCTGAGTTTGACCTTGGGGTTACAGGCTTGGGGATTTTTTTCCCACGTTAAGGCTTCTGATGGTAAAAATCTATTAAAGCTGTAAGATATGTACTGAACATCTTCTGAATTTCAGACATCTCTGGTTAGTGAGATCGCTGTCAGAGTGAATATGTTTCTGAAAGGAGAATGAGCCATGGAAGCAATAGATCTTGAAAATAAAGCGTGTCAGTTGTCTGAAATAAATGATCTAAGACTACATTAATGTTGAATAATTATTTTTTTACATCTTTATAAATTTCTGAAGTGTACATTCTTTAAAGATAAGCAGCAGTATTAGGGGAGTCTGGAAACAGCTGGGCTGGTTTGCTTGCAGAGGGAGCCATCTCAGCTGCTCTGACAAGCAAGCTGCCATTTTCAATGTGATCACTTCTGATTCTGAAGCAGTTGTTTTGCTCTTAACTTTGTGCAAATCCCTCTTGGTATTTCTCTTTGAAAGTAAGACGTATTTCCATATGTCCACAAAAGTTTCCCTGACAATTCAGCATGCTTTTTGGAATGTCTTATTCCTGTTGGGTGATGTGTGAAATGGGGCTGCTTTGTTTATTAAGTGCACATGACATAATGTAAAACATACTTACTATCCTCAACCACTGCACAGATGTTTTTGTGCTGAAAGGAGACTCCAAGTTTTGCTGATCTAATCAGCCCTTTGTTCTCTCCCATTTGGAAAGCCATTTCTTAAGAACTCCTATTGCTGATAAACACATTATTACACGGCTCAAATGTTATTCTTAGAAATAAACAGTTTTCAGCCTTCTCCGAAGAGGAGTACTTGAAAATAAAAATGATTCTGTAAGAATTAATTCGGTCACGTTCTCTCTTTGGGACTGTGCTTTAGATTTTTTGGGAAAAGGCTTTCCATGACAAAAGCCTACTGCAGGGCATATTTTGTGTCTCAATATTTTATTCCTCACCATGTTTTACACATTCTATTTCCATTCCCATAAAACTAATATATATCGGTAGCATTTTTAAATTTCAGTTCTTATTCCTTTCCATCAATTTGGCTGAAAACAGGTATTTGCAAACACTGGTAGCCTAATTTCTTATGGCCTTTCATTTTTTATGAAGTGTTTTCAAAAGACTTCAATCAACCTTAATGGTGCGTTTTTAGTTAAGGAAACAGAATGGAGAGAAGTCAATTTAAGCTCCCCAATGAACAAGTGTGTACAGAAAAAAAAGGCATAAATGGGTTTAGAAAACAGAGCCAGTACAAGCAAAATGCAGCGAGCAGAGCGCTCGGGGAAGCCAAGATATAATGGAAAGAGTAAAATACTGCAGAGCTTTTTAAACTATATACAATTGGAACAATGGACTGGACCCAGACATCTATGTTAAACTGTTAGAAGATAGGTGAAAAGCAAGCTGCAATTCTGTAACTGGGGCCAGAGAATACTAGAATGGAGGGCTTAAAGCCAAAGCAAATGAACGTGGGGTAGTTTAGCTTGACAGAAATCAAGTCAAAATTGGTATATTTTGCTGTTTAATTTACCATGTGAAGAACCATCTCCTGGCTTTCTGTATTAAAGGACTATTAGTACCAGCCGCCTTAATGAAGCTCCTTCTATGCCACCTGTGAAATAATATCTTGTTTTTTGCACATCTATTTTTGCCAAAATACCTTAAAAGCATTGGCTAATTAAGTAACATAGCCACTGTGGGAATAGGCCGTATAGCTACAAAATGTATACTAAAGAAATACACCTGGGAGACTATTACACGGTGATTGTTTAATTGCCTCCCATTATTTAAACGTGGTATTAATAATACATATAATACATTGTTCCAAAGCATCACAACCTTGCTGCAAAAAGGGTAAGTACATCAATATTAAAAATCCAAAGAGTAAAATAATCCAATCCTGCTAAACCAGTGCTCTCAGTTGTCTGGGCCCAACCACCTCTTTGAAACAATCTACTGTACAGTGCACGAGCAATGATCATCACTTGCATGGTAGCATATCAGTTATACTTTGCTTTTATGCATGCTTACAGTCGAGTGCAATTGTTTTTAATGCCTGCCTTACAATGTGATTCAATCCATTTGGGTGGCTTAATGCAAAGATTTCATAATGTACACAGCGACGAGCAGCACTAAGGCAACTCACATAGCACTCATTATTCTTTTAACGGGAATGTCAACAAGAAGAGGAATTAGAGAGGAAATCGCTGTAACTCCAAAAGAACATCTGACTAACCACTACAGATGACATGTTTTTTCCCTTTTTATCCTCTTCACAATCCATAAAGGAGGATTTTTCCAAAACAATTAATTTGGTTGCCAAACCCTTCTTAATTCTAAGGAGATTTAAAACTCATCTACTTGGAGTCTGGCTCATGAAGCTAGACCCACAACCGGATTACAAGCTATTCCATCATATGGCTGTTGTTAGCCCAGTTGCTGCTATGTGGTACATAATTGGACCAAAGAAAGAAAGAAAGAAAGAAAGAAAGAAAGAGAAAGAAAAAAGAAGAAAAAGACATATAAACCCTTCAATCTTCTTTACTAAGCCCACTGGCACTTCCAGCATTTTATTATTTGTGTTACTTTCTCCACTAAATAAAAGCCCAGCAGCATGAGAGAAAAAGGATTTTCTACAGCTTCTTCCAAGTAACTCGGATATAGAACCTGCAGTACAAACATTGACGCTCTGAAATAAACCAATAACAGACAGAATGGTGCGCTTTGATCCCACAGCAAAACTGAAGTTTATGTTAGAAAAACGCCTCTTCTTTGTGTCTGGTGTTGGAGAACATTTGGCAAATTTCCACTTAGCAGGAATCATGGTTTGCAGCACAAACTAGGTCCAATGTTAATTCTTTTAATTATTGCATGTGTGTTTTGTTTTGCTTCTCTAGGGAGAATCAGTGACCTTAAACAAGACAAGGAAGACTTAAACCCAGATTCACCCCTTTGTAACATCACTGGCTTAGAGCTGGGGTCATGGTAATGTTTTGTTTCTCTCTGCTGTGGTGCACAATGGTCGGCTCTTGATCTTTGCAAGCCAAGATGAGACCAACAGTTAGATAATGTCTGCACTGACAGCACTGTGCATGTCACCTTCATGTGGGGATGGCAGAAGATGGAAGGAATGTGCTTAAGTCTTGTCCTAAAAGGGAAACAGAAGCACTTGCTTTAGGTATTTTAGAGGTGCTGTTGGAATATGCAGATGAGGGTTTTACTTTAAAGTATTAACCCACTGTTTGGCTGGCAGCCTCATACCCTTTATATTCTTTCAATGTAATCGTTTTATTTAATGTACTGTAGGCATATAATTGGTATTAAGCATGTAAGCATAATCTGTGGAAGCCCGTAAAGTGCAGCCCATCTCAGCACCAAATTAACAAGTACTGGCAGTCTCTGGGAGAAGAATAAGTGCATTAACAGAAACATATTTCTTCTCTATGAACTTTAGGTTAGTAAATAAATCTGTACCATGCTAGTATTTATTAAAGGTTATGGCTTGACGCGCAGATTAGGCTGACTATTAGAAGAAAGAACATCATGGCCAGGATAAAGTATCTGCATGGGAAGACACTATTGATTCTGCAAGTTGAAGAGATGAAATATTGTAAGACAAAAGGATGCTTCCACATGTGAGGACCAGCCATTCAGACTCCCTGCCCCATTTCCATATGGGGTTGAAAGACCTAATTTTACTGTCTAAATTTCATCGTGCTAAAAAGAAACTGCTTAAAGCTAAGTATTTCAATTTAGAGAATCTCTCTTCAGATATTTTCTTCAGAAACAAAATACATTTGCACCATATTTTCACCTTTGAGTTTCAGTTTTCCAGCAATAAGGCAGAGGTCCAAGTGTATCCTGCAAACATTACCCTCATGCCAGGAAAGGAGCTGTTTCACAGTGCCCCTGCTCGACTATGATCCTCTTTGGAGAAAAAACCTTGAGTGTGAGTTTCTGATAAATTCCAGCTTCTGAATCCGTGCTGAGATTTGCTCTCCCCAGCTCTATCGAGAAGCTTTGGCACTCCTGCTGCTGCTCTCTTTGCTACGCACAGGATCTTTTTTGCACTAACACAGAAAAGCGAAGGGGAAATCCATCTTTCTCACTCTCTCCAGGACTCAGAGGGAATGCCCGCCCTTCATTTCTTTCTTTTCATACAGCTCAAGCCAACTCTAATAACATTAATTAACAATACCCCTTCCTCTCCCTGTTCTGTTTGGAACGTGACGTCATCTAGAACCAAACAAACTGCAACATTTCCAAAAACAGAAATTGTTTTTAAAAAATTCAGGCTGGCCAGCTGTTTGGTGTCTGCCAGCTGGGAGCGCTGCCTTCAGAATCCACACTGGATGCTCCTGCACGGTCTCTGTGTTGCTCACCAATCTGTCCATCTGTCTGCATGGCGTGTTGCCAGCACTGAAGTTGGCCCGATCCTTATCCTGGGTACAAAACGGCATGGATTTGGACTGACAGTCTTAGCAACTGCAAGTGTTTGCTGCAAGTCCCTCTAACATGACAGCATTGTTCCTCTTGCTAGAGAGACCTCAGGCTGGTGTTATGCTACCGATGGTCTTCAGCTTTGGGAAAATGATAGAGTCATTGGCAGGAACTACAGTCACTAGTGAATATAAAATAATAAACACTGCAGTTTTTTATATATATCATCTTTAAGTGCATCAGTGTATTCCTTAGATTAGTAGTTAGGCATCTGCAGTACCTGAAAATGTAAGGAAAGTTTTATTATTGTATAATATACAGATTAAATCACAAAACTCCCATTGATTTTATTGAGAGCAGCAGTTGCCTTTAAGTATGTTTTTCCTAACGCTGTTTTAAAGCAACAGTTTAGGACTCAACTTTGCCATCATTAGCTGAATGCTCCAAAGAAGTCCCACTGAAATGGATGAAGTTTCTGCTTGGAAGTCCATTGTGAGTCTTGATACCAGGATATGCTTTTGGGAGCAGGACACGTGGCTTTCAGTATTTCTCTTTTCCATGGTTCCGTGTATGACTGATGATTTAGATGGGCTTGATTTCTGACACTCCACTGTGTTCCTGGGTTTGTTAGAATTTGCAAGTGACTTCCTTCCCAAACCCATCTTAGTTTCAAGAAGTTTATTTGCCCTGAAGTCCTTAGAGACCAACAAGGCCATAACTTCTTTTTTTTCAGAGATTGAGGTAGCTTACCCATCGGACAGAGGGAGCAAGCACCAGGTCATCACTGCAACCATAATTTCTCTCTTATTCAATTGTTACATAGAGAAAAGTAAAAGTTACATTATTTCATCAGAATATAATTGATTTAAGTTCTTGTTTTCTTGTTTTATAAGACTACCTGGTGTATGCAGTTGATTGCATCTGAGTGAAGAAATCTTGTAATTAACTTTTTTTAAAAATTAACTATTTTTTATATTTGGCATTAACTATTATTTTAATTAAAATTCATTTTTAGAGCCTTCTCCATTAGGAAAAAAAGCTTTAAAAAATAAACATATTAATGACACTTGTACTCTGCTGTTGTTGAAGTCTCTAAATCCAAAAGACAGAGCAGCTGAGGGAACTGGGGCTGCTCATTCTGGAGGCTGAGAGAAGGCCTGATCATGCCCTACAGCTGCCTGAAAGGAGTTTGCAGCAAGGAGGATGTTGGTCTCTTTTCTCGGGTAACGTGACAGGATGCGAGGAAACAGCCTCAAGTTGCACCAAGGGAAGTATAGATTGGACATTAAGAGTATTTTCTTCACAGAGCAGGTGGTTAAGGTTTGGAACGGGCTGCTCAAGGAGGTGGCAGTCCCCATCCCTGGAGGTATTTAAGAGGTGTGGATGTGGCACTGATGGACATGGTGTAGTGATGGGACTTGGTAGGTGAGGCTGGTCGTTTGACTTGGTGATCTTACAGGTCCTTTACATCCTAGATGACTCTAAGGTTTGCACCATGGGAAAGCTGGTCACTTAAATCTGTCTTTAAGCACCTTTAAAAGCTGAGGTGCTCAATTCTAGGCATCGCATTTTATGACAAATCAGAGCAGCTATATGAGCTCTGAAAGCTCACTGTGCTCCTGTCTTCACAAAAAAAATGACTACCAAAGTGAGGCAACTTGACCACTTCGGAACACTTCTCCATTTTGTATTGAAATCTTTCCATGCTTACCAGAAAATTTTTGGGAAGGTATTGCCTAAGGGCTGTGGATGCTATCTGTCCAGAGATAGGGTTATAATTATACAGGTTATAATTATATATAGACATGTTTAATTACATTATTTCCAAAATTCCCTATTTGCATTCTTTCAGGGATTTTTTTTTATGGGCTGTTTTTAGTTTGCCTTTATTTTCTGCTGTTTGGTTACTCTGCAGTCTAAGATTCTTCATCAGATGAAGCTCTAAAAGAAAACAGATGCACAGTGCAGCACAGTTTCTCTGCTGGCCAGGGAAACAACATGAAATCTGCAGCTACCATAAGCTACCCCACTACTTATTCTGGCATTCAGGCTCTGTCAGTCTTCTTCAGGGGCAGTAATAACATTATAATGGGACTGGGAGGCAAAACTGCCAAAGTCTTTCCAAGACAATCTTCTGGGCTCATCAGCATAGACAATCATTCTTTTCACTTCTGGAGTAATAGGAAGATTTTAAGCAATATCTTTTGATTTGAGTTGGACTTGAAAAATGACATAGCTGGGGGCCTTATTTTAAATGCAACGAGACTGAAATGTAAAGTGCAATTTCCCATGCAGTCTGTGGAGAGAATGAGGCACTTGTCCCAGTTCTCTTAATTGTCTCTGATTGCTGTTTGTGTAGCACAGTCACTTCCTCGTCTTCAAAATCACCTTCAAGGGCTCCAACATTTTTCACTTCACTGTTTTAAATCAGGAAGGGCTAAACACTCACCCATTCAGCCATTATGGCTCTTTTATGTTATTTATGTGGTTTATGCTATTAGGCTTTAAAATTTTGTTTATTTAATTGGCTTTAACAAGTACTTAAGTAACAGTTTTGAGGACACATCAGTGGGACTCAGCACATGTTGATTAAGGTGTGCTTAACCTGACAGTTAATATTTTGTACCATTTTCCCAGCAGCCGTTACCGTTATGGAAGAAGTGCTAATTTTCCAAAAATGGCTGCAGCTCGATTATTATGTTGGTTCTTTATTCATGCAGCTTCATTATTTTGTTGGCACTGCTCTGTGAGAGATGAAGTAGTGCTATTATTTCTACTCCCAACTCCTTTCAGTCCTTTGCAATCATTTAGGCATATGTGTGACATTACTCAGATAAGCAATTCTGTTCGCCTTCAGTGAGTCTGGGTGTATGAATACACCCTGTAAGACAGCTGCCCACCTTCATATGTCAGCACAGTATTTCCTGGCATACGCTTTGAGATGAAGAAGAAACAGTAAAAATCATGTTCCATCAAGTCTTCTTTGTGTAAGTTTTAATTCAGAAGAGAAGTTCTGCCAGTTAGGAGCCCTTGGTTTTATGGGGAACCCAAAAGGAGGGAAAAGGAGTAGAAATTGCCAAGATGGTTACAGATAAGTGGAGATCAGAGAGGCTGCTTTGGTCTCTAAAAGTAGAAAGGCTGCTTAGGTCTGTGGCTGGAATATTAGAAACTGGTACTCCAAAGTTACTCAAGACTGCAGAAGTCCAACTTAGCTTTTACAACAAATTATTCATGGAAGTCAGCAGGAGCTGAAGATAAACTATTCATTCTGTGCATATCTATGTGAAAGGAACTCTCAAGAGAGATCCTCAAGATCCTGCCAAGAAAACAAGTGGGAACATTCTGAGAATGGGAGTAAACATTTATAATTGAAACCACCAAAAGTGTGTTTTGTTTAGAAGCCACCTTTTCTTAGATGAGAGGGTGGCATCAAGGGCAAGGAAAGGTATTGAGGGCTGGAAGGAATGTGGCTATGACACCAGGCTGCTTTTGAACATATGACTGGAGCTCTGTGGACTCAGTTCCCAAGACTCCACCGGAGAGTACGCAGGTTAGACCTTCCACCTCCTTTATTTCTTCCCTGGTTGCCAAGATGATACCACTGGTTGGTCAGTGACTAACAGATCACAGGCAAAGGAACGATCAAGTAAGCCAAGTTAGCGTGTGTTTAGGGGCTTAGAACACCTGCACTTTCATCTCAAAGAAAATAAGACTCATATAAATAAGGCAATATTAAAGATGGTGGCAGTTTCAGATCACATAAGCAACATTTTTTCCAATAAGAAGAAAATTAAAGCCACGCAAAGTGTGAATTTTCTTTAAAGCACTGATTGTAGCAGTGGGGTAAAGGAATAAAGGATGTTCTTAAAATGAACACTTTTGCTTTAAATAGAGCATTTGAAATGAAAAATACTAACTATTTTTCATATTTCAACCTTAATAACACATTAAAGGGTTTCTTAACAGTACTTGTGACAATGGGAATAAGTCAGGGTTAACTTGGCAGAAACCCCAAACCACACTTAGCTGGTCCCTATTGTAACAGCGAACAAAGGTTTTATTAACATCTTACCCCTTGTTGGGCCCAAGAGTTCTTTTCCACACAACAGGAGCTTTGAGTCAATTTACAGCTCTGCGGAGGGGATTTGTGCCATCAGATTCAGCATGTCATTCAGAGTTGTTTACATTTATTTCCCACCATCCCCATCAAAATTTATCCATGAGAAGGACTTTTTTTTAAAAAAGAGTATTTTTAAAACATATCCATGATGGGCACAAAATCAATGAACGAAAAACCTTCCAACCTCCACAACCAAGCTGCACATAAAAGATGGGACAGAGGAGGTGCTGTAGTTCATGAAGTCTGCCTTCAATAGTAAAAGCAGAAGAAAATCAGAGCAAAAAATCACCAAAACCTTCAGGAAATCTTGTTCCCCAAGTGCCTCTGAAGACCACAGCTGTCTTGCTATCAGGAGGAAGAAAAGGTGTTACTCCGTTTGCTAAGGTGCAGCACTGATCAGCCCACTTTGTTGTACCTGTGCAAGCTGCCTTCTCTGGTGGCCACAGCCTCCCCTGCCTCCTAGTTCTGAAGGCAAGGTTATCTCAAGCCCTCTGTGGTTATCTGGCCTGAAGGGTGCAGCTGAAACAATTTTGGTCCAATTAACATAACAGACTTCCCAGTGAGTGCTGCTGCTGGGACAATTAGGTGTGGCAGGAGGTCTGAAAGGACTTCAACAAAATACAGCCAGGAATTACCTCCTGTGTCTAAGCTATATCAGACGGGAATAGCCTGGAATGGCTCAGAAAGATCCTGTGAAAAGGTGGCAGCAGAGTGGACACAGCAAGGTGAAGTTTATCCACTCAGCAGAAAGGCAGCCTACTGATAAAACATCATGCACCCATGTCAAACAGTGTCCTTGCCCCAAAATACTCAGCTTCTACCCTGTCTCAATCCAAAGCACGTGTAATTTATTCAATGACTCTAAAGGACCTATGGCACTGATAATCCTCACTCCTTGTTGGATTTAAGATGAGGCCTTTGGAAAGGAGAATCTGCTGTCACATGGCAAAAGATGTTTCCAACCCAATCATCTCATAATCGCTGTTAACAGGAAGCCTGCAGTTTGCAGTCCTTCACAGAACAGCAGTGATTGCATCCCTCCGCTCAGTTCCCATGCCATGCAAGGACTTCTCCCACAAGCATGGTGCCCTCTATTTAACTTGAAGCCAGAGGGTGGCCTTTCTAATGTGTTGAGGTTTCTGATCCCCTTATTATCCAAACACATCCTAGACTTCAAGGGAAATGAGCACATTGTGGGAAGTGTGTCCCTGCCTTCAAGGAAGCAGGCAGCCTTTAACTTCACAGCGATCAGCTCTCACACAGGGGAGAAACACCTCTGTGGCCTCGGGGTACTGAAAAGAAACATCCCCTGCTTTTTGTGCCCTTCCTCATGTTGGCTTTCACAGAAAAGTTGGAGGCAAAGGATCAATGTGCACTTTTAAATGGAATCCAAAACCCACCAACTTTGCGTGGAATTACTGCAATGTTGTTGGGTTTTTTTCCAAAGCAAACTGACTTCTCAGCTTCACCAAGGGCTGTGCTTCCAGTTCGCATCCCAGCTGCTCTAAACAGAAACGAGCTGCTCTCCTACCTCGAGAGGGCACCACAAGACAGTTGAAAAAAGGAACGGAAGCAAACAGGCTTTACCTCCGGCCCCAAATATTCCTGTCATGAGGATGTTCAATTACAGTAATTAGCAATAATCACATAAGCAACAGGAGCTTCCCTTACCTCCCTTCACCCCACCAAAGAATGGAGTCTGCTTCATTAAAACCTCCGCTTCCTCCTTAATCCTGCACCTCGTTCCTGGGCACTTCCTTCAGCAAAGGGAGGTCCTGGATCCCCACTTGTGCTGCCTGACACTGGGTCAGCATGTCAGCCTGGGAGGGAAAAAAAAGTGTTCTTTGTGAGTCACCTGCCTTCAAAATTGAAAATGAAGAGGGGATGGATGTCTTAAATGCTAACGGATGGTACTCAACAAGCTGAAGCCTATCGCAAGTGTGACTGCTGCTATGTTTTCATAACAATCCTGACCTACTTAAAATAAATGAGCTGTCTATGAAGCAGGATTTGTTGTGGTTTTTTTTTCTTTCAATAATTATATTTTCCCTCCTCCCACCCACCCTATAGCCAATAAATTTACCCTGACAGTACCTAATTTGCAGGAGGAAAACTAAAGTCAGAAGATTTACTGAAGGTCAGATGAAACCACATTTGTTCAAAGACCATTTTTCATTATTGGAAGCATCTCAGCTTAGTAATTTCAACACAAATTCATTCTCCCTCCCTCTGCATTGATGCTTCCCAGCAATAAAACACAGGGCAGCCAGGCAACACCAGGTGCACAAAGAAATTATAGGTCAAACAAATATGTTTAAGAAGTACGCATTTACCTGCTAAAACATACTGGTTGAGTTTGAGCAAAGAAAGGAGACCGGAGAGTTTTGAATGAGCTTAAGTTCTCAGTACAGATGAAATAAGAGGCCTGGATGCTCCTGACCTCCAAACGCAGGCTGCCTCCAGCACAAAGGCATTTACAGTACTGAGTCCCCAGAAACCAGGATTATGTCCTAAAGTCCATGCACTGCCTGAGCCTCCTGTTACAGACCGGAAAGTGCAGATCCAAAGAAGAGCCTCAAGTAAGAAATCTTCACAGACAGAAGTCAATCCATGCTGCGCATTTGGATGCCTCCCTGTGAGAGCTACTGCAGGGAGCCTGCTTTAGCAGGGGGGTGGACTTGAGGATCTCGATGTCCCTACCAGCCCCTGCAATTCTGTGAATCAACACAACGTGGATGGCAAACATAAAGGAAGGGATCAACAGCCCCATCCCTCAGACTGCTCCATGAGGCTCTAAGTCATTTACCCGCAGATAACAGGTAAAATGGGAAAGGCAAAGACAGAATGCTGGATATTCAGGACATCTGGCAATCTGATGGAGATTCCAGTCTGTGGCATTTCATAGCAGCATTTCCCTGTATTTTATACAATCAGGAAACAGCACAGATGCTCTGCTTTCTCACTGTAGGTGAGCTGAGGACAGAATTGGTGAGGCCTTGTTGGAAAGAACCCTGAGGAAAAAGCACAGTACACAGAGGAAACTATGAATTTCAGCTGGATAAATGTAAAGAAAATAAGTGATTCATTCATAACCAAGAGGCTTCAATTTATACACATTTATTTTTGGGCAGGATTATTGTTAAAGCAGAAACTGTTAAAGCAGAAATGCCATAAATAAAAAGTTGTATGACTTAGATAATATCATGGAGAATTAAATATCCTTCCGTCCTTTTTCTGCATAAACATACAAAGCAAATAACTTTATGGATTGCTTTTATTTTCATTTCAGATTCAGTGAGAGATCAGGGTGATGACATGGTGTTACAGAGAGTCATGAGACCAAAAAAACAGGAATAATGTGCGAATTTTGTAGGAACCTGAGGTAATTACATCTCCATCCCTCCAACTCTATCCTGAGAGGTTCTTTATAAAGACTTACAGCAAGTCCATAAAGTCCAAAAAAGAGAATTGCCCTACCCCTGGGCAAGAACAACCACAAGTCCCAGAACAGGGTGACAATTTGAGCACAAGCCAGCAATGTGCCCTTACAGCAAAAGCTACATTACGAAGAGCATCTCCAGCTGTTATGGTTTTGTAATTTCTTTGGTTTGCGTTGCTATTCCACATCAGAACATCATGCAGGATAATGGGAGTTGAGGAGAGAGTTTCTTTTCCTTTCCTATGGACTGCCTTAATTGGGCATGGGGGGGAGGGGAGCAGTGCTGGAGTGGCAGCCGGGAAAGGGGGACGGAGTTTTCGCCCGCGGTTCCCCGTGAGGAGACAGCGTGGTTGCAGCCTTCCCGCCTCCCACAGCCCGCCGGTGAGTTTTAGCTCTGTTTTTCTCCTTGTTGAAACTCTCTGTTGTTGTTTAGTATCATTAGGTTCATTAAACTGCCGTTCGTTCTCAGATCGTTCCTTTCTTTTCATTCCTTCCCTCCTAGACCCATTCGCCGTTTTTTTTTCTTTCCCCTCTCTCGGAGCGCACGTGGCCAGGCTGCGCCGCGCCGCTAGAGAAGGGAGGCGCTTCGTGCCTTCTCTCCCCGGGTTTTGTCCCCGCTGTCACGAGTGAGCTCTAGAGAGCACCCCGTGACACCGGCAAGCCAAGAGAAGTAATCCTTCCCTCCTCTGCAATAGCGAGATCACATCTGCACTTCTTGGTTCAGCCTTGGGCTCCTCAGTACAATGGAAGCATAGACATTCTAGGATGAGTCCAGTGAAGGGCCATGACGATGGTTAAGGGGTCGGACTGTCTGTCATAAGGGGACAAGCTGACAGAGCTGAGCCTGCTGAGCCTGGAGAAGTTCAGGAGTATCTTGCCAATGTGTATCAACACCTGATGGGAAGAGGTAGGAAACTGAGCCTGACTCTTCTAAATGGTGCTCAGTGAACAGACAATGGACACTGAAATACAGGAAACTATTGAAACATAAGAAAAAAAACAGCAACCAGAAAAGTAAACCAAACCCAGACAACCCACACTGGAACAGGTTATGCACTCTCAATCCTTGGAAATACTAAAAGCCCAGCCAGACACAGCCCTGAGTAACCTGCTCCATCTGACCCTGCATGGGCAGCACTTGGACTAGGTTACCTCCAAAGGTCCCTTCCAACCTGAACACTCCTGTGGTTCTGTGACTGTCCAGGTTCTTAATGTATTCTGTGACAGGAAGAGCAACAAGCTGTATCAACAAACTGCTACTGAAAGAGCCAGAGCTGCTAGAATCACACCCAGCAGCTGGAGTGAAAGTGAGTTTCTGTTAAAAGCACTGCCAATGTAAACACTTTCGTTCCAGAATGTGAGCTCTATCTATGGGATTTCTTAATGTTCCTCAAGAACATGGACATCATTAGGCACCTTATTAGCACCCTGATGAGAGCGGCATGGCTAGCAAGGAAGGGAGCTGCATGGCTAGCAAGGAGAGGGGCTGGCTGCCCCAGCCTGAATGCAACATTTAGCTGAGCTTCTCCTTGAAAACATTCAAACCTTGTGCATGGAATACAACAATGGGAGAGAAATAACGAAGGGCTGGTCCTTCCCTTTCATCTCCTGTTTAAATGATGATCTGCTTTGTAAAGAGATACAGGACATTTCACTGCAAACTTTCCCTACTTGGCACAGAGCATTTTTAATTTGCTGTTCGTGGAATGCACTTAAGCTTTCATTTTATTCAGGGTTAATGATTCCTGAAATAAAAAAAAGCAATGTAAATATAATTCCTGAAGATGGAACATTCAGAAGCAATACTCCATCAATCTCAAAATTGCTCAGCTCACTTTTTAAATCAGTCTCAGAAGTAGAGCAGGAGGTGTGCCTAATTATTTACCGAGTCTTTGCACTATTCTAAATTACACTGATTGCATCCCAGAGCCCAACTTTAGGCCTAACAGTATGGTCTGTTACGTCAGAGGAAGCTATTTTAGCAGGAGTATTCCAGCAGGAATATTCTTTAGGTTTTAGAGCCCTCTTCTATCTAGGTGACATGAAATGTAAGAAAATGAAATCAGCTAGAGCTGGATAATCAGGAATGATTTATTTTATAAAACTGTCCATTTTTAATCATAGCTGATTTAATTATTTAGATAGACCTGCTTGGGAACAAAATTAACTTCTATGCTGGCTTCATTTTTCATCTGGGAATACATTACGTCTGTGAATGCTGAGCTATAGTTTATTTCTAATCCTGCTGGTGTTTTTGCTGTAAACACAATAAATTAACATAGGAGAAAGGATGTCCTCTGCATCGTTACCTCTTCAGCAGTTTTCACTTCAGTCCACATCGCTGTTTTCTCTTTGCGTTCTTGCATGGTTCTGCACATCAGCTATCTATAATTACCATCATCCAAATTGCAAATACAGCCTATTTATTTCTCATATCCAAAAGAGAAGCACGAGAAGAAAGGCTGCGTAAGCTGAGCATAACGGCAGTTGATCAGAACAGTACCACTGTATCCAAAACTAGCAAAGTTCATAAGCACAAATTTAATTTAAAACATGTTAGTATTGCTTTTGCAAGAAAACTTCTAAGTGTTAAGGCTTCAGTAACAATTTTAAAACTTAAATTATGCACAAGCCAAAGAACTTCACTAGACAGAGACCTGAACTCCAATACTAAATGCAACCCTCTTTGTCTTTCAGAACCAAATTAATTCTCTTATAATCTTCACACTGCAGTGCACTCCTTAGACTCAGATTTTGATTGAAGATTTAAAATGGGTAATATAAATGTGACATATACATTAAGTGAAATTTCAGATATATGGCTTTTTAACCTTCAAAAGCAGCTTCACTGGAAGTGGTTCACTCTTAGTAAATTACCTCTGACAAGTCCGAATCTCCCGATAAGCCTCTCAAATACTACAGCTTCTGCTCAGAGGAATATCTAAAAACTCATCATGCCCAGTCCTCGACAAAGAACAAGAATTAGATTCAAACTGAAAAGAAGCGATGCTGGGAGAGGCTGACATTCAAAAAGGGTAGGAGGATAAAAGAGAGAGAAAAATGACAGACCCAGTCTGCACCATTACTAAAATTAGATCATTTCTTTTGTTCTCCTGAACCTTCTGCTCTATTTGCCAGGAATCATATTAGCAACAGAAACTGTGAGAATCTGTCCAACCTTATTAGAGAAGCTGGGCACAAAGAAATTATGAAAATCCTTTTTAAATGTACTTGCACATACAAAGGAAAAAAGCAGAGTTTCAGAATTTTGAAAGATTACATCAAAACCCACGTCAGAAAAGCTGGACATCAAACTAACAAAGCTTAATTAACAGTACTTGCAGTATGCTGAGCACAGGCAAAGAACAGAACTTTGCCATTTGCATCAATATAGATATAGTTTTAATGCTCCAGACAGGGCTAAACACAGGCATCCTCACAAGCTCCTCTCCTCCAAAACGTTCATCTCTTGTCCAAGCACTGCCACCTGTAAGAGCTCCAAAGGGTCAGCTCTGCTATTGGGAAGCATTTTGGCAGCTGGCTTATGCTGCAGGACAGTGCATTTCTTCCCCATCATCTTCCCCTAGCTCTAACACCCCAGCTCATTCCCACCCCCTCACTGTGATTCTAGCACAGATAGAATTAATTACTTGCTGCTAGCATGGTGAAGCACGGGAGCTGGATATTGTCAGCTTCTAACCGTTAGGCTAAAAAGGCATTTGTTTGTATACAGTGGGAGAATCACCTGCAGGCCTAATGGTCTGTACTGCCATAGGAGCAGCTGACGGTGTATACAAATCACGCACCCCTCGGTTGTGGGAACTTCACGAGAATCTTCACAGTGAGATCCTGATGGAGGCAATCAGAACCCAGACCCTGATAACTATGGGGTGTGAAGGCGACCATTCTTGATTGGGTGAAGTGCACCCACTGGCTTGCATGCAGATGATATAAATTCAGTATTAATACAAGAGCTACAACTTGTCCTGAAGCTCCAGCAGTGAGAGGCATGTGCTGCTGGAGTGCCGGCTTTTGCACACAGTCTGCCTCCATTCATAACCACAACATCTACACAGCCATGGACTGTGGGATAAATGACAACCGTGACGTCTGCATGGCCACAGGACTCTTACACCCTGTCAAACCAAAGATGCAGAATATCCCATAGTCAATCCTGGGTTGTCACATACAATTCAAGCAGTACACAAATTTGCAATTTGTAGTTCTTTTTCTGTCCCTTTCTCCTCAGATCAGTGACAGATTCTCAAAGCACAGCAATCGAAAGAGACTTCCAAGACAAGTGAGCAGCTGGATGAAAGTTAATACTTGATAAAATTCACCACATGGGTGACCGTTACAATGGCACGATCAATAGCAGTTCAGAAATACCACTGGAAGCCCTTGGACCCAAGGAAATGTATCTTTCACACAGAGGAATTTTTTAAACTTTTTCTTTTTTTTTTTTTTGTAAAGTAGATGTTTATTTTAAAGGGATAAAGTCATCCAAAAAGAAGAAAACACCCAAGTATTCCATGGCTTTCTGCCAGACTAAAGTCATACTGTCTAAAGGAATTACTTCTAAGGGAGCCACGAAAAAGTAGTTGTGGATAATATGCATCCAGCATACACAGCTTCATCATTCTTAAGAAAGTAAACATAAGAAGTATGAAAATATGCAAGATGATTACTTGGGGATCAGAATTAAGAGCCCTTTCACCAACTAAAAAGAAGCAACCCAAAAAAACAAGTCCTAAGCCTGCAAATAGTTTATGTATATCTCAATTCAGGCAGATGAGAACTATTAATTTCAGGGGAATTGTTCACATGCTTGCAGTTGCGCACTACAATAATCTGGAAAGGAGAGCTGGAGGCTGGCAAAATTGACCTATAACAGTTTGCAAGTTTTATTTTATATGACCAAGAAAGCTCTTCTAACTTTTGGAGAAATAAATTAGTATGCTCTCTTTTCCAGTACTTAAGTTTGCACTGACTCAATTTCTGATTTATTCTTCAGTAAGGACAGGCAAGAATCTTTAAGTTCTGAAACACAAGCTGCAGAGGTTGTCTTTAAATAAAGCTTATGTCTGCTCACCCCCAAAATTGTCAGAGTATTTGCATTATTTCAGTATACTATTTTAACAGGATTGCAAAAGACACATTTCGAGGACAAGGTGTGAATCAAACCTGAAGTCTGGAATGCTGGAGAAACCGAGCAGCCAGAGACGTGCACTGTGCTGCCCACTGGGCTCTGTGTCACTTGTACTATTGACCTCCATTGGAAAGAAACCCCATCAATGTAAATCTGTCTTTTTTGGTAGGGTTCTCCAAGTTTTACACTGGATGCCCCCCACTTTGTCTTTTTGTTACCTGTGAAGAATACAGAGTAACAAGCCTCCAAAAAAAAGTTACTAGGCTTCTGCCTCAAACTGCTCGGAGAAATTCCTTTGCTGTATTTAGAATTTCAAGTACATAGAAACGCATTAAACGTTTCTTTTATTCGGGATTTGGGTTCAGATGGATGCAATTGTTTCTAAGAACCTGCAAAGTGAATATTAAGGTAGACAGATGCGTGCCCTGCTACCTGACGGTACACAGTTACACCTGGTAATGCTGTTAGATGTAAATCCTATTAAGTCCGCCGTCTATTAAACAGCGTTCAATGGGCGTAAGGTGGTCAGCAGGGCTCAGGCTGGTGGGGGACCCAGGGATAGCAGCCTGCTGCAGCTCCTGCGTGGGCTGGGGTGGGGGGGGGGGGGGGGGGTTCTTCACTTTTACTCTTTACTTTGGGAGCCTGCCAGCAAGACACGGCTAGACAGTCGAGAAACGAGACTCGCGTCTCGCTTTACAACGGGACGACGGCACTTACGGCCGGCAGACGCACACGGCGCTGCCGCTTCCCTCAGGCGGCAAAATGGCGGCGGCGGCTGTGAGGGGAGGGGGCGCCGCCGCGCGGCCGTTGCCCAAAGCCTCCGCCTGCTGCTCTTCCCGCCCTGCCGGCGGGGAGGAGCGCCGGGCCGCGGCCTGCGCCGTTCACGCCCCCTGAGGGAAGCGGTGGGGCCGGGGTGCGGGGCAGCGCTCCGCCGACCTCCTCCTCGTCCTCCTCATCCTCCTCCTCGTCCCGCCGCAGGCTCGGCCCCGTTCCCCTTCACCCGGAGCCCGGGCCTGAGGTAGGTGCCGCCGCGCTGCTCGGAGGAGCCCAGAGCGGCGGCTTTACCCACGGGGACGCGGGGCTTTCAGCGCTCGGGTGGGGGCGTCCCGTGCGTGTTGGTTCCTCTGGGGGCCCCGCACGGCCGCGGGAGGACGGCGGGTAGAAGGGCGTGCGGCGGCCCGGTGGTGCCGAAGCCTCCCGTTGCCGTTGCGGCGCTGTGCGCCTCGCTTCGCTCCCTGCCGGGGCTGAGCGGCTGCTGTCCCGCGGGCCGTTCGGGTTGTCAGCGCTGGGCCGGGCCTGTGTGTTAGGAATGTGTGCCGCGTCTCGCACGGAGATGCCCGTTGTTGGCACAGCAACTGTGAGAGGGATGTTTTGTTAGCGTTTGGTCGGCGATACGAAGCAACGCGACGCAAACGAAGGCTTGGAGCAGACGTGGCCCTTTTTGCAGAGAGCTGAACATCACGGCCGCCAACGACCTGCTTCTAAAGGAAGACGATGCACCTTTTGGATCTACTTTGTTTGAAAGCTCATCTCCTGTCCTTTACCTGCTTTTAAAGGAAGACGGTGAACCTCCTGGTTCTACTTTGCTTGAAAGCTCATCTCCTGTCCTTTACCTACGTACAAATCTGCTGCACCTAACTTACAACTTACTTTTCTGTGTGCAAGTCATTTAAGCAGTATTCTTATAAAAGAGGTTGGCTGAACTGTAAACTTTTAAGATGACATTTAAAAATTGTTTTTAATTGGGTGTGTCACTGTTATGTTTTCAAATCCTGGAGCTGACTGCAGTGAATTCCTCTCCCCGTTGTCAACACGTGTCTTTTCCATTATGACTGACTTCTACCTTCTCCTTTCCTCTAGCTTGGAATTTTGGCAGTTCAGGAGAAAAAAATAATCCAGTGTTGGTGGAGAGTGATTGAAGAAGGCCTGCAGGGCCCCTCATTTCACTGGGATGTGCGTTGGGGTACTGTTCTCTGAAAGCAAGCATCTGGTTGAGCTAATGCATAGACATGGCCTTTAGAATCTCTCGTTGCACTGATTCTTAGTCTAAGAATGATGAATAGCTACTTCTGCCATTAGTATGCGATTAAATGTAAGGAGTGAAGTGGGCTCAAATGCACCTAAAGGGATTTGGAGGTAAAAGGAGGAGATTGCAGTTGGTGGGAACTCCATAGTGGTCAGTGTATTTCACTGTATCAACAATCATGTCTAGTAGGCATTCATCAGGTTGTGCAAGTCCAGTGGAAGGAAGGCAGAATTTCAATACTTGCACATCTTCCAAGACAATCCAGCATCTCTTTTTAAGAAGCATTCTTATTAATGAATTAGTTCTACACTGCATGCTTTGTGATGCTCTTGGGAGGAGTAGGAATGCTGTTCTAGCCAGTGTCTTACCTCAAGTATTTGTACATGTTAGCATCTCCCTAAGAACATCTGTGAATTTTTGCTTTTGTGACCAGTTGTGTAAGATTATATTTAATGTTGGAGTTACCATCATTATTTCTCAGTGAGTATTTGTGAGTGGCTCTTATGATGATCCACTGTAAAGGTTTAGAGGCGTTTTAAGTTCTTTACCATGAGAGTGGTGAGGTGCTGAAACAGCTGCCCAGAGAGGCTGTGGATGCCCCAACCTTGGAGGTGTTCAAGGCCAGGTTGGATGGGACCCTGGGCAGCCTGGTCTAGTATTAAATGTGGAGGTTGGTGGCTCTACCTGTGACAGGGGAGTTGGAGATTCATGATCCTTGAGGTCCCTTCCAACCCGGGGCCATGCTGTGATTCTGTTTTTTTCCTTCTTTCAGCTTTCCCCACTGCCATGAGGAAGATGTGAGTTGTGCACAATCAGCACATGGATAACTATCGGTGTTTATTTCCTTTATATGTTTTAGGAGGCAGAAAGCTATGCTGGGAAGATACTAAAGATGCTGATGTTATAAAAATAGTAAGCTTTACCAATTTTTTTACGGTTTATTTCATAATGCTTTGATTTTTGTTGGGACTTCAGATGTGACTGTATGCTTGATTATTCGCCCAAATCAGTGATTCTTCAGTTTGTCCATGAAGATCTTTAACAGGATTAACTGAAGTTGGAGTTCTGTAGCAAGATGTGTTTGGAATTAGCCCAGGTGAAAAAGAAATCCTTTTTAGGCAGACACTGTGATGTGGAGATGAGTGGTTTTTTCATTTTCCAGTAACGGGTTAGATCATCTGCTGCCTAAAGCTTTGGATCATTGACATATTCTTTAATTTTAAAAATGGTCTTATTGACATTCTTGGTGTTTGCTTATTGGTTGTATTCCAGTAGCAAAATCTCCAGATGCATTAGGATGATTTCTGGTACTAAGACGTCAAAATACCTCTAGAATTTGCTACATGAAAATAGGACAGAAGAACTCCCCGTCTCAGTTTTGAGTAAGATTCAGTAATGTTTTCTTCCTCTTCTTTCTGCTCTCTTACAGGAAAAATGATATTCATCCAGCATTCCTGAGTAATAAGAATGGGTCCAGATGTACCGCTGCTCAACGATTACAAGCAGGAGTTCTTCTTCAAGCGCTTTCCGCAGACTGTGCTGGGAGGTCCCCGGTTTAAACTGGGCTATTGTGCCCCTCCTTACGTATATGTGAATCAGATCATTCTTTTCTTGATGCCATGGGTTTTGGGAGGAGTAGGGACGCTTCTGTACCAATTAGACATTATGAAAGACTATTATACTGCAGCACTTTCAGGAGGACTGATGTTTGTCACTGCGCTTATTCTTCAGATGGCAAATCTATATGCAAAACAGAAAACAGTGACAGTAGAAAGAATGCAAATCCAGAATGCTCTAACAGATGAAGATGAGTTTGAATTTTCCAGCTGCATAGGTTCAGAGACAGTAAAATTTATTATTCCTGGCAAGAAGTACATAATCAACACCATATTCCATTCGCTTCTGGCAGGGGTATTATGTGGGCTGGGAACTTGGTATTTGCTGCCAAACAGAATAACCTTGCTGTATAACAACATTGGAGGAACTGTTATGATCTTTGTGTTTGGATGGGTGACTGTATGTATAGCAGAGTATTCGTTAATTGTAAATACAGCTACTGAGACTGCTACTTTCCAAGCACTGGATACTTATGAAATCAACGCTCTGATGAGACCTTTCTATATTTTTGTTTTCATTGCAGTGGATCTTGCACACAGGTAAACCTAATGCAACATTTTGCTAATTAAAGCAGTAGTTATTTATATGTATTTTTATAAGAAAGGTGAAATGATTTTTCTGAGGGAAATTAATCAATTGTAGGATGTCCAAAAGAAGGCAGGGAAATGTATGTCAGATACTGATGCTTTACATTGTGTATGAAAGGTTGTTCTTAAATTGCTATATTTTGTCACGAAAGTTGGGAAGACTCTGAGCAGCTTCTAAGTTAGGAACAGTTAAAACTGTCTTCTGCAGTGTCAGTTTGCTTTTAGTTGTACTTTACATAGTCTTTCTCCTTGTCAAGCAATAGTGATATCATTTAGGCAGAAAATGTGTTCATTTGACAGAGGTACTTCAAATGCATTATTAAAAAAAAAAGCATCTGGTTTTGATTTGACTACTTTTGCACTTGTAGATACAATTTATTCTAGTTGCTTTTTCAGTTATAATGTGATAATTACACAAATGCTCTTGGACCCCGAATAGTTCCCTATAAACTCATGAACAGAAAATTCAGACGTTCTTTAAATTCCTGAAAACATTCCTTTGAGGCACGCTTATTTATTTACTAGGAAGCAGAGGGAAATCCAGTATCTTAGCAGTCCACCTGTAAGTCATTGTGCTTGCTGATGAACTATATATGGCTTAGAATTTATGCCGACTTCTAATACTGATCTTTGTGTTGTTACAGAAAGGTTACATACTTTCAAGAACAAAATTACATTATTAGAGTTTTAAAAGATAGCAGTTAAGGTCTTGTAGATCAAATAGGTCATTTTTATGCTTCTGGATTGACTGTACTAGTTCAACAAAAAGCCTTCCCACACATCAGCTATATTTACCTTCACAAAAGTCAAATGCATTTCTTCTTTCCAGGTTTGCTGTCAACGCACCCATTCTAGAGCAGGCAAACCAGATTTTGCACGTCGTATTTCTTTGTCTGCCGTTCTTGTGGGCAATGGGAATTCTGCCCCCGCTTGACGCACTTTTTCTATGGGGAATGGAACAACTGTTGGAGTTTGGACTAGGAGGTTCACCTATGTCAAGTAACACAAAGTAAATTTTGTTTATATAATGATAGAACATAGCAATATTGTTTATAACCTTTTTCTTTTCAAGCAAATCTTTTTTATTTTCTCCTTCACAGGTTGTTAGTAATGTTTCTCATTTCTGCTGGAACAGCAATAGCATCGTATTTCATTCCCAGCACTCTTGGTGTGATCCTCTTCATGACTGGATTTGGGTTCATACTGAGTCTTAACCTAAGCGAGATTGGCTTTGCCTTCAAACGCACCATGAGCAGCCGTTTAGCCTCCAGCAAATCTAAAGATATGCATAGTGGTCTTAGAATACAGCTTGGGTGGAGGGAGTTGATTTTTTATTTGACCGTACTGACACTTGCTCTCACAGAAGCTAGCCTGCTGCATCAGTTTGCAGGCTTTTCATCGTTTTCCAAGGCCAGTCCCCAGGCTGTAGTGAGTTACATTCTGCTGGTATTACTTGTAACTGTGTGGATTCTTAGAGAGATTCAGAGAGTGTACTTGTTTGGAACCTTCCGAAACCCCTTTTATCCCAAGGATATCAGGACTGTGACTGTATTCATGGAGAAGCAAAGAAGGCTAATGAAAGTTGGTGTTGTCAGGAGGATTTTACTAACACTAGGTAGGAATACACACTATCTGTTGTTTGTTAGATTATGATTATAGGAAGATTGAAACAACACTAGAATTACTGTATGTGCAAGACTGTGAATGAACTAAGAAAAACCAAGTAGCTGGAATTATTTGTTGTTCTTTACTGTTCTTTGTGCATTGAGGAAATATGAGCTCCAAATATTTGAAAGTGTTTACCAGTTTGTTTATTTTTTTTAAAGGGGTAAACTTTAAAATTTGATATTATTAAAACTCCAGCTCGAGAAGTAAGGCCTCCTAAAGGATTTAAAAATAAAAAAAAAAAAAGGTCTTTGGAATCTAAAGCGATTTGAGAGTCTTCAGGTTCACTGAATTTGCTAGCAAACAGAACAGTCCCCTTTCTGGTGGGATTAGGGACAAATTTGTTTACTTTGAGGGATCCAAAATTTGATCTAAATTCATTCCATTTCATAAGAAGTTCCAGTTTGGGGAAGTGGACTGACCTACAAATATTCCCTTCTCCTCAGGGAAACAAACAAAGCAATAATGAGTGAAAAGCAAGCGCTGACATAAATGTTTGCATTACCATTAGTGCAAACATGTTGTTTGATGTCTTGGAAGTGTAATACAAAGAGAAGCTTGCCATAAAGAAAGAAGGAATTCTCTTTTTGCACGTCAGTAATACTGCTTACCACTGTAAACTTTGTTTTTGAAAGGAAATCAATTATTCTTTTGTTTCCGTTTCAGTGTCTCCGTTTGCCATGATAGCATTCCTGTCACTAGACCGATCACTGCAAAACCTTCATTCCGTTTCAGTTTCCATTGGATTCACAAGAATATTTAGGATGGTAATTTGAAGTTTAATTACGTTAGCCTAAGAAATTCTCTTTAGCGTTATTTAAGTATTAAGATGTCTTGGCAGAAATATTCCAGGTCAAGAAAGCAGAGAAAATTAAGCATATTTTTAAAATGTATTTTTAACGTATCTTTATTTTAGGTATGGCAGAATACAGAAAATGCCCTACTGGACATTGTGGTTGTGTCAATAGTGCAAATGTTGGTGTTCAGTCCAGACCTGTGGTGGAACAAGAGCCTTGATACAGGAATCAGACTATTGCTGGTAACTGTCATAATGTATATTTTAGCATTTAGTTGTAATCTAAGCTCTATTTCCTTGCCCTCCCCTATTAGAGATGTAAAGTGTTCAGGATCTAGCAGAGATTAAAAAGCTATGTACTAAGACGTGCACTCCAGTAGAAGTCAATGATAATAACCACTCTTCATTTTCTTAACATTATTCTAGATAAGGCAGTTTTATCAATGCTGTGATAGAAAATACAGATGAACATACTCATGTTATATGCATCTTGCAGGTTGGTATCCTACGGGATCGACTGCTTCAGTTTGCCTCAAAGCTGCAATTTGCCATAGCCATTCTTTTGACATCATGGACAGAGAAAAAACAACGTCGTAAATCTGCTGCCACCTTAATCATGTTGAACGTGGTTTTCTTCCCAATCCTGCTGATCTTCATTGCCATCTCTGCGCTCCTTTCTTCTCCACTGCTGCCTCTCTTCACCCTACCAGTATTTCTGATTGGGTTTCCTAGGCCGATCCGAAGCTGGCCAGGACCAGTGGGTGCTACAGCATGTGTTTGCTCTGACACGGTGTACTACCAGCAGATGGTTCCAAGCCTGGCTCTTGCTCTGCAGTCTGCATTAGCAGCTGGTAGCCTAGGTAGGTATGGCAGCTACACCATGATGGAATGTAGTTAATATTTTGAGAACTGTGATTTTTGCAGGAACACAGCAGAATCAGCATCTGGTTGATAATACTTTTCAAGTGCTTAGGTTAAATCTGATAACCAGAGATTTTTCATTTGAGGAAAAAGTGATTACTCCCCATCTTTCTCATGCCACTCTACTTTTTAGGTTCTCTTGAAATACTTCTCTTTGTTGTCTTTAAAATAAGCAAATAAGCAGAAACAAAGGGGCAGTGAAGCAGTATCAGTCTTGATCTTTCTGTACTGAACAAAAAAGATGGTATGAATTCATCCTACCTATATAGAGACAGTGAATTGAGGGCTCCCCTTGAGAAGGAGAGAAGGAGGTGTCAAACTTCTCTTCACATTTGTATACGTGCATGCCTTTCTCTTCATCCATCCCAGTATTTGGGGACTAGAAGGTGATTCTACTTATTTGGTTATGTTATAAGGTAGGATGAATATGGATGGAATGTCCATAAGATATGGTGTCATCTAACTAGCATTAGCAGTTGAGACCAGAACTAGTTGATGGGACTTAATGTTATATCTTATAGGGTTGTAACAACACTTCTCATCTTAAAGCCTAAGATGAACGTGATGCTGGGTATTTTACAGGTTTATATAAATAAAAGGGAAGAAATGCTGCTGTTTTTCCCAGCTGGAGACGGAATAACTTGAAATTGCAAGCTCATTTTCTAGATGAGCAGTCCCTGTATAGCATAAATAATCAAAACCTCGTTGCCCTTTGACAAAAGACATTTTCAGAAGCCTGTTAGAAAATGGTTTACAACTAGAAAAGTTGGACTGATATTTAAAGAGGGTGGAAGTTAATGACTCTCGTGAAGACCGAATACAACTGCTTTACTAGGAAATATTTGCTGCAGTTTTCATGCAGTTAGAGAGATTTAAAAAAAAAAAAAAAAGGAAGCTTTTTTCCTCTAAAGAAGAGAGACATTTAATTATCCAGTCCATCAGCCTCTGTGTGTGTATTATGTTTCTCTATGGCCACTGTGACTTCGGTGGCATGTATACTTCAGGTTAAATAATTTAAAACACTAATCTTGATGGAAAAAGTGTCTTCTCTTTAATGGGAATATCTGTGAATGAATGTCTTCAAGCAAGAAAAAATGTTGTGTTCTCAGATGAGTTAAAATATGAAAATGTTCCACTTTGTGTGTCTCTATTTTAATTTAAAGCTGTACTTTTTTTCTATGTAAAGAAGTTTTAGTAGCTTTAACAGCTAGTAAGAAAAATCTTGAAGTCTTTGCAAAATGTTAGCAAGAAAATGCACTTCATTAGCTCACTGGGATAGAAAAGGTTACTTAAAATTTAACTGCAGCTTAATGGTTGGTTACACTGATTCCATCTTACAACGTTCTAGAACTGAAATTCTCCATGGAAGTGATTGATCACTTGGATCTGAGTGAGAGCAGAAGCAAGTCATAAATTGCTCCATCAGACTTTCAGACAGCATCAATGTATGAGGAGTTGACAATGGTTGTAACTGAAATACATGACAACCCATTTGGTAGGAAGTTTGGCATTGTATCTTACTGAAATAGCTTAAAAGAGAGAAATAGTATGTGTGTGCTTGGGTATAAGCTGTGTAATTTTTACAGTCATCACCACATTGTGGGATTTTTGAGCATTAATGACTTTGGTCTGTGATCTGATATTGTTCAGAGCTTAATTTTCAAATTTCAGTTTGTTTTTCGTGACTTCTTTGGTGATGTCAAACTTACAACAGCTGATTTATTTATTTTCTCTTGCTCTTGTTAAACCTCATGCAGTTGGTGATTGCCCAGCCCTCTACTTTGTCCAGATCCCTCTGCAAACCCTCTCTACCCTCAAGAGAATCAACAGCCACTCCTAACCTGAGCAGAATGATTTAAGCTCTGTATTTTGTATCCTGAATAATACTTTTTTAATCACTATAATACAGACAAATTAATTCGGTAACTGGTAGTATAGGTACTGACTTCCATTGAGTGAGAATTTTCTTGTTCCTTTAACTTTGTACTCCACAGTAAGCAGGGCCATTGAGGTAACCGTATGCTAGATGATGATTCTTCACAGTATTCCACAGTCTCACGAATATTATATCTCCATGATATATCTCCATATCTCCATTGATGGAAACTCTGCACTTGGAAATGCAGCTAAAGGTGATCTTCAATCACAGAAGACTATGAAGGGAGTTGAGGATGGGGTTACTTAATCCTGGTCCAGCGTGAATATGGTGGTCATGCAGTTCTGTAAGGCTTTCACAATTTTTCACAGCTTTTTCAAAGATAGCAGCACAACTTCAAGGTTAGACTTTGCAGCTAATTCCATTAAGGTCCTAGGGTACTAATTAGCCAGGTATAATTTTTATGTTGTTTTGTGTGTGCAGTTGAGTTTCTTAGCTGGCTTGTGGAAATGGCTTTCACTGATAGATTGCTACAGTAACACAGCAGTTGGTTTAGGCTTTTTTTTTTTTCTTGGTTAGGTCTCTCTCTACCTGGATCACATTATTTGTGCCGTTTTCAGGATAGACTGATGTGGATATTGGTGCTGGAAAAAGGCTTCACTTACTGTGGTGTTAATATTAAGGTAATTGCGTGCTTTACTTAACTTGTGATTTACTTTTGAATGTTTTAGAATCATGTAGAGATTTTGCTGTATTACCGTCGAACAACGTAACTAATTTACCTGCTGTTACAGTCAATTTTTTTAAGGTGGGTGTTCCACCTGTATTAACTAGTCTTGCAGCTCACATGCCAAGCAGGTGTAAAGTTATTTATTTTCTGTCTTGTAGTGTCTTTATTAGCTGATAGAGATTTGCATGAGGCAAATTCTTGGCTTCTTCTAAAGTCACTTATCTGTGCCTAACAGTGTAGTGAGTGTCTAGTTAGATTTACAGGCAGCTCCCCTCTGAAAATATTCTGATAATGGAGCACATCTTCATTTGTTGGGAAAAATATTTTTGTAAGAAAACACACTGGTAAAGACTAAAACCAAATTGTTTTCATTTCTGCTGTAGGGACTGGAGCTGCAGGAAACATCTTGTCATGCTGCTGAAGCTCACAGGGTGGATGAGATTTTTGAAATGGCCTTTGAACATCAGGAGCACGCAAAGATTCTCTCTCTCAACCACCATTTTGGACACATTTTGACTCCTTGTACTGTTCTACCTGTGAGACTGTATTCTGATGCCAGAAATGTGTTATCTGGAATAATTGACTCCCATGAGAATTTAAAGCATCTAAAAGATGATTTCATTAAAGTGCTTGTATGGATGCTTGTCCAGTACTGTTACAAAAAATCAAAAGCGTGGGAAACCCTGGGCAGTGCAGACAGGAACAAGAAAGGACCGTTTGTAGGGAAACAGCACAGTGGTGCAGTAGGAGCACCCAGGCCCCTGAGGGATGAAGAAAGCTTTAGTGTTGATACAGTTGAGGACTGGACTGATGATAGTGATGTTTTTGATCTCGAACCCAGGGGCAAAATGAGAGACACAAAAGAACCTCAGCATTTGGGAATGTCACCAAAAGTGCATCTCTCTATTCCAGGATCTGTAGAAACACAAAGCCAAGATGTCCTTCAGGAAATGTTGCCAGAAGATAAATTGCACAGGGCTGTTGTGCTTGGGCTTCCTGCTGTAGACAAAGGAAAACAGCAGGAAGTTTTACCTCAGGTTGAGTTTAGTTGCTCTTACTCAGAGTTACTGAGCATCCCTGAAGAATGGAGAACAGCCCCAGTGCCTCCTTCCAAAGTCCATGAAATGAGGCAGAAGTTTCCAGAAGAATGGTACCATTTCATTTTGAGTCAGCTGGACTTTTTTCACCTGAAAGACAAGCCTTCCAATTTACTTGATGACCTTATGAAAGATAAAGCTTTACAAGACTTATACGTCCATGGTGTATTGTCATGTTGTTTTGGTCTGTTTGGACTGGATAACACGGTGCCTGCCCCGAGCCACGTGTTCAGAGCCTACACTGGTGGTATTCCTTGGTCTGTAGGCTTGGACTGGCTAACTGGCAAACCAGAGCTGTTCCAACTTGCATTAAAAGCATTCAGGTAAATGCAAAATACTCTCTCAGATTTGAAAAATGACATAGGGAATACTGAACCTTGAAAGTTTGCAACAATTAGTTCACTTTAAAACCATCTCATTTAAAGGTATTTGTAGCTTCTTTCTACATAAACACTGCCTGTGTTTCAAGGCCATAAAGCCTGTGGTATGGAGTTTCCTTCTTTATTCATTTCCTGCTTGCAGCTGCCTCCAACTCTTGAAATTCGACCCATTTTCATTGTCCACATCACCTGGGAGAATTGCAATGTAGTGAAATGTTTGGCACTTCCTATTAGCAGACAGTGGTAACAGTGTTTGAGGTGAATGGATGATGTTTCAGCTAATGTGCTTTACGTCTGGGTGAGCTAAAAGCATATGCTCACTAACTGCTAGTTACTCAGCTGTCAAGAAGTAACTGACAAAGTTAGTACTGCCTAAGAGGCTTTCTTCCTCCCCTCCTTTGCAGAGTACTTACTGTATGTCTTTCTGTACCTTTCAGATACACTTTTAAACTCATGGTTGACAAAGCAAGCCTGGGTCCAGTTGAGAACTTCAAAGAGCTTGTTAACTATCTGGAAGAATATGAAAACGACTGGTACATTGGGCTGGTGTCAGATCTTGAGTGGCAACAAGCAGTTCTCCAAGAAAAGCCATACCTTTTTTCTTTGGGGCATGATCGAAATATGGTAAGAATCATAGTGAGCAGTGTCAAAGCTTGGTTTTCTTTTCCGCTGTTTTTTTTGGTTTGTCTGGTGTTTTGTTTTGTTTGTACGTGTTTTGTGTGTGTTGTTTTTTCTTGTTTTGTTTTGTTCCAAAAGATGAGGGCTGTGCCACCAAATTGTACCAGACAGGAGCTGACATCACCGTTGTTGAAAATAGCAAGGCATTGTTGTTCAGATACTGTCATATTTGCTGGTTATGTTCCAGGATGGAAGAGTTGAATCAAGGAGACAAGTTGATGCACTTTGCCATTTTAGAGAGCCGGTGCTCAAAGCATGAGAAGTCCCAGCGCTTCAGAGCCTCATTCAGTGCTTTGTAACTGAAGTGCTTGTGTGATTCCTTAAGAGAAAATAATGAATGTTTTGATGTTTGTTTTTGAAGGGAATTTATACTGGGCGAGTCCTCACTCTCCAGGAACTGTTAGTACAAGTGGGAAAGCTTAATGATGAAGCTGTCCGAGGTCAGTGGGCAAATCTGTCCTGGGAGCTGCTGTATGCCACGAACGACGATGAAGAACGCTACAGCATCCAGGCACACCCAGTTCTTCTGAGAAACCTCACTGTGCAAGCTGCAGACCCACCTCTTGGCTATCCTGTTTATTCTTCTGAGCTTCTGCATCTGTCTTTGTTCTAGACTGTCTGTAGCACTTCTTTGTCATTATTTTCTCTTTTCCATTTGCCTGTTGGGAAAGATGCTCATGCTACATTTATACACTACAGGTAAGACTGAGAATTGCGCTGGGTGGCAGTGCCAAACCAGTGTATGTGATTTGCACAGAAGTGGTGCTAGCCAGAACCTTCAGCAGGCAGGAAGTTCTGTTTTCTTGCTGCTGGAACATTTGAGACACCATTGCCAGTGTGGCTGACAAGCCAGGAGATGCTGAAATTCTCTTCTCCAGGTTAGAGAAGAGCAGCATGATTCTGATCATTAACTGTGGTGCATTCTGATCTTCTTCTTTATAATAGTTGGACAGGTGACTTGCACTGACAGGTTACAGCTCCCTGTAGAACCGTCAACCACAGAGTTGGTAACCAAAGTGTATATATGACTATTTATATGATTTTTTTTTTTTTAATTCTGGCCATTTTATATTGGACTGAGTTCAGTTTTAGTACTTGTGATAATATATGATTTCAGGTGATCTTCCTTAGTTGTAGTAAGTTATCAGCTGTGCTTTTGTGAAGTTGTAAGGGAGGATTTTTACCAAAGTACATGTTGTGGGGGGCAAAGACATTCATATAAAACAGCTTGCATTCTGACACATTAATAACCTATATGGCATGCTGATGAAAGTGAGCGTGGTTAGGGGACAGATGGAATTTAAGTCCAAATACATTAATTTTATTTCCTTCTTCCAGTACCCAGCTATATATACTTAAACTGTAGTGTGTATCCTATTTTCTCATCACTAAGCAGTCTTCCACAAATGCAGTGAGTGCTCAATGACTGAGGGTGGAGCCCAGCTGACTTTGGCAGATCTGTTATTATGGTTTTGTTTTGTTTTGTTACCTTAGCAGAGCTTAAAACAATTGGCAATTGTTTTATATTATTACAGGTCTCCTTTAAAACAGGTCTGGGTCATCTCTCCAGTGATTAGTTTATCCTGGTCGTTACCACCAGTCATTAGCACATAAATGTGTTTTCTCTGTAGATCTGTAGTTATAGTGTAGTTATTGCTGGTGTAGGTTGAGCAGGATTAAATACTTGTCTTTCTTCAAGCTGTAGGATCAATTTAGAGAATTTTGTAGGAGCAATTTAAAGATGTTCTGTTGGATAAAATTTGTCACAGGATTGTGTGCTATGTATGTGGTTATTAACCGTGTGTTTTCACCAGTGAAGTATGCAGACCCTGTAATGGAATTCAGAAGTGGTACCAGAACATCCATCAAACACCAAAGTATAACTCTTTCACAGTACAGTATGAAATTCACACAGAGTATTTATGGAGTCAGCTTTTAGACAGTGGTTGTTTGGTGTGCTGCAGGAGCATGAACAGCAGTGTTGATAACTACAAAAATCCCTGCTTGCCCTGTACCAGGAAACACAGAGTTGTGGACACAGATCTGATGGGAGCTTTTATAGAGCACCTGCTTGAGATCCCAGTCAAGGAAGACTGTCCTGGCAGATGTTTTATCCAACTTAACCGTACCAGTTGGAAAGGTTGGATTGTTGTTTGTTTGTTTGTTTTTTCTTGTCTAGTTTAAGCCTCCCTGCCTCAGTGTACACCTCCA
>JAPSGF010000001.1:51843965-51882556 GCA_035772895.1 Perdix hodgsoniae | reverse complement strand
TTTTTTTGTTTTGTTTTGTTTTTACCTGGAGAGTGTGTTGCTTCAGGCACATTCAAACATTACTGAGGACTTTGGCAGCAAAAAGGTCACCAAGCTTGTAAACACAGGGAAATTACCACTACAGAGGTATTTCTAGTTAACAGTTGAACTGAATGTTAATTCAATTGTAGAAGTTTTAAAACTGCAGTCCTCAGTTCTCCACTGATGTTGGGATTTGCTTCTGCTTTGTATGAAGGCGCAGGCTCCTAGCAGGGCCGGGATCTTTGTCTCATGCTTGAGTCACCCACAATGCAATGCCTGCCCTAATTCAGCTCTGACACAAGTGCTGTTGTCTTGGCTGTAAGCAACCTGATGTAACACAAGTTCCTTGTTAATGCCATGCCTGTGCTTGTAGCTACATGTTGTTCTGCTATAGGAACTCTTCCCCTTCTTCTCATGATACTCTACAGCATGTACAGGCTTAGTGCAAAGCTGAGTGCCTGCTATGACACAGGTTACAGTCATATCATCACTTTCTTCCTTCCCCATTGCCCAAGTTTCAGACTTCACCTCACCAAACAGAAACCTACGGTTTGTGGGCTCTGCAGTTGTCCTTGGAATCCTGAAGACAAAGTACTTCTAAATATTGATGAAATCTCATCTCCTTTTCCCAAAGGAACAATTCTCAAACACTGACTATGCTTCCTTTAACCACAAGCTTCTACCTGTGTTTTTCTTCTGCTAATGGCTCATTAAGAGTAAAAGTGAAGGAAATGGAGTCCTGGGGGTGTGTAATTCATAACTTGCTCACAAAGTATTTGCTGGTGTCGTAGCAGCAGAAAACAAAACATTGGCCTCTGTCTCAGTTACTGTAAGTTTAAACGTTTTTTAAACCTGGTGTATTTAAAAACTGAACTTTATTTAGCCAAGTGCGTATACAGCTTGATAGATTTGTCAAGTTATATGATGAGAAAGGTACAAGTGATAAAAAAAAATTCTCATTTGCAGCCATGCAGCATGGGAAAGTCTCTCTCTCAGCCTTAGCACGAGTACAGCAGGATTGCGTATGTTTCTCCTTATTTCTTCTTTCTTGAATAAGAGGCATCAGCATCCTGGAGTGAGAATATATTGTCAGCATTTCCCCTCCTTGTACTGTACTGGTGTCCTGCACTCACAGCATTACTTTGCCTGAACCACCCTGTGACCATGGGCAGCTGCAACTAAAAGCTTCCTGCCTTCATAAGGTATGTGCCAACGCTAGTGTTCCATTTCCTGATTTTTGAATGCTTCAGCTTGTTATTGCATACTAAGTTCAAGAACACAGCAAGAAAGGTACCATCTACCACGTAGTGCTGCAAGATCAAAACACTGCATTGTACATCTGTCTTCTGGGAACTGAATGAGAGGGAAGAGACCTGACGCAGAGCCGTACTATGTAACATGCTTTGGGGAGGTGCTCCGATTGCATGTCTGATAGAGGAACTAGACAGAACTCACAGAGAGTCTGTCAACAGTCTTAATTTCAAACTGCATTAAATAATTTGTGCTGGTGACTTTCAGCTCAGCCCTGCCTTGCTGCTGAGTGTGAACTTGTGGCCTGTGTGACAAAGATTAGAGGCAAGACCCCTAGCACTACAAGATGAACTGACTTCACTGCTCTGCGATGCGACGGTGCTGCAGTAATTCTAGACTACCAGGCACACAGCTATGAAGCCAAGCCTGGCATCAGCTGCCAGGGAAGTGAGGAGGAGGAAAAGAAACGGATCCAAAATTGCAATCCCAGCATTCCTGCAGCTAAAGAGTCTGTCAGCAGAGTAAAAAAAGCACAAGCGGGGGAGAGAGGAATAAACTTACCACTCCGCTCTTAAAGTTCTGTATTCTCCTCTTGCCCATTCTGTTCATTAGCCACCAGGCCCAGGTGGGCGCGTACTGCCAGAGGTAGCAGACTGCCAGGTAGGGGTGGTCGCTGATCCAGGCCTCCTTCAGGTCATTGGCTGTGCTTACCAGTGTGAGCCGGACGCAGCGCTCGGTTGGCATCTTGTGGGACTGGTCACCGCTGTTCTCTATGGACTGGAGGCCAGAGAGAGGGCAGGAATTAAAACCGGACTTGTGGTTGTGGCTGACAGAAGGAGAGAAAGGGCCGGGCTCTGTGCAGCAGACATGCTCTTAATTTCTGCACTGTGCAAATGAGGAGTAACCCATCTCTTCCTGCTAATCCACTGGCTTTCTGTGTGGGAACGCCTACTACCTTCCTTTAGATTAAATAAAGTATCTTTTTAATTAATGCCTCACTAATAGTTCAAAGAAGGTTAAAAATACCTCAAAAATCTATTCTGCTTTGGCATGAAATTACACTGAAGGAGACATATCAGGACAAATTACCCATTCTGCAGCTGAAGGCTTTGAGAAATGCAAACTTTCCTGTTCCCAGCTGCCTACCCCATTATACATTACAAGTTAATCTGTAATCAAATTAGTATGAGGACATGTCCTCCATTAACTTAAAACTTCCTGCCAGCTCTGCTCTGTGTGCAGTTATCTCAAGAGAAGAGCAACAGACTTCTTCAGTGGCAGTGATGTTTTGTTTGATGTCTTCTCCACAGGTATCCCATAGTGAAAATAAGCTGCAGCTCTGTGAATTCATACACGTCTCACTCCAGCAGTCATGGACTGCTCTGTCACTTTGTTCTTCTGTTTCCCAGAGCAAAAGCTATTCTAGCTTAGATTCAGTCTTCCTTCTGGGTCCTTTGCCATGCTGAAATCTAAGGAATTTGTTTTGCAACATTTCCAGATTGCTGGAAAAGTACATCTTCTCTTTCATGAAAGTATGCAGTTTTGCAAGCCAAAATTCCTTTCAGAACTTGATTTAACAATGGGAGAACTTCTTTCTCCCCCTCTTACTTGTAAGTTATCCTGAGCTTTGACTTAACTGAATTTATGACATTACCAATATAAATCACAGCAACAACTTCTGCCAGTTATTCTGCAAGACAGCCTTTATTAAAAACAACTGAGCAATTGGGAGGTTTTGCTATTTGTCCTTGAACAACCACTAACAGGAAAAGAATGCATGCCTCGCGTCAGCTGACCCCAGCAGCTTTGCCAACACTTGCACCAGAGTCAGCCAAACAGAGGACATTGTGAGTAGGGCAAACAGAAAGCTACCTGTGTTGAAACAACACTGCTCAGCACTGTAGCATGGTATCTAGGAAACAGAGGCCTTTTCCCTAGAACTGCAGCAGGTCAGCTGTATGCTTAATTTGCAAGGTGTGGATTGTGTGCATTGGAAGAGAGAAGGCATAACAACTCTCTAACTTTATTTTCATTTTATATGGACTTAATACCATGAAGCATTATATGACAACACATGGCTTTGCATTAACCAAAGCATTTCTTGGTAAGAAAAAGGAGGTTGGTGTTTGCTAGGGGAAGCAAAAGAAAACAAAATCACAAAAGGTTCACTTTTGCCTGTAGCAAAAGTTGGATTTACCATAATTGAATTTCAAGTCCTTACCTTGTCAAGTTTCTCCGTAAAGACATTTTGTATAATCTTAGACTGCACAGGTCCTGGGCATATGTTGATAATGCTTATCTCAGGGTAGTCTGTCAGCTCCGTCCGAAGAGAATTAAAAAAACCCTGGAAGAAAAGACTGTCGTGTGACTACAGTTTTTAAATCGATTTCTGTAATCCCTACTATTTTGACTATTAGTCCTATCCAGCTTGGGAAGAGAGCTGTCTGGACCGAGCTCTTATCCAAAATGCACCTTAGGAAAAATAACAGATGTCCTGTGGTGACGCCAAACACAACAACTGGGGCAATGCACTAAGGACAGGCAACGAATTGCACACCCATGCACGCTTACAACCAAGAACCGTCCATATATGCTCTGATTTCCCAATCACTGGTAGCTGATTCCAGCTCACAGATTGCACACAGGCTCTGCAGCTACATTCTGTAAAAACACTGACCACACCTGTTAACTTACAAGGCCCCATGTTAGATCTTCAAAGCAAGTTATCTAAGATGTGTCACTTCTGGAGGACTAATTCTAACACTAAAACTGGCTGGAAGTCTGCTTCTGGACAGATCAGGAAGCCTCTCAGATCTGTCAAGGATTCAGACGACTTTGATTAAAAACCTGGGCTCCCCCCTGGAGCCCTCCTCCATCCCTATGCACACCTTCAGCCATGGCATCAACACTGCTGGCTGGGCTTCACCCATTGTTCTGGGCTGATGCTGCAGCCCACAGCTGTGCTTTTCACATCCCCTCCTTTCCCCAAGGGATTCTGGGGATACTTATCTCAGAAGAACACCAATTTGTGCAGTTCCATCACAGAAGCTGTGCAGTCAAGCTAAGTAGAAAGTAACATGCCAAAGAGCACTGGACCTTAAAGGGAAGAAGGTGGCAGTGTGTCAAGTTGGTGAGGACAGCCAGTTTCATCACGAGTGCCTTGTATGCTATTTACTGCAGCAATGACTACAAGCCCAGGCTCTCATACAAAGAAACCCTCACACCCTAAACAGTAAGCTATGCAACCATAGTCCCTGCCATATGCAGTTGTTGGTTCCTCCATCAATACTTGCAGGAGTAGCATTTAGAGCTCTTCCAGCCCTCACTCCCTTATCACTCCATGGGGACTTGGGATCGGGTCACTGGGGGCTCCAGGGATATGAATTCTACTCAAAAATGGGCACAACCCAGAAGTCAGCTCTGCAACTTCAGCCAGCTTCCCGCAGAGGGCTCTGGCACACTCCAGACTGCTGCTTCCCTCCACGCATTTTACAAAGAGAGCCTTGTTGCCTTGAACAAACTGCAAGGTAACAAAAGCTGAGCATTGGTCCAGTGAGCCAGTTATCCTTGAAGATCCTGTCTAGACATCAGCCAAGCACAGGGCTGCTGAGGCTTTTTTCAGTGTTGTTTGAGTAGTGGGGTCAATGTCAGTGCTATTTATTGCAACCAAGGGCTTCAGACTTCACAAACACAAAATCTACATAGCCAGAGAAACCAGCAAGATGCAGTTTGTACTGTGACCACCCTGCTATCCCCCTCCATTTAAAGGGCTTTATGTGACCCCTCCCTCCCAATGCGGTTTTTACACTGCAGAAAAGCAGTGTAAAACATGTAAAAAGTGTGCAGCCTGCCCAGAGCACACAGCGACTGGCACAGTTGCTCAGGTTGAATTCAACAGACCCTTGTGAAGAAGGCAGCTCTGGCACAAGGAGCTGGATGAGGCTGCAGCAGGTCACAGAATCACAGAAGAGACCTCTGGAGATTACTGAGTCCAACCCAATGCTAATACAGGTTCCCTACAGCAGGCTGCTGTACTGTACAACAGGAACTGCTTCAAACCATGGGCCTTTTCAGCTTCGTAACCATATCCTAGAAGATGCTGCAAAAGGCAATGCTGAAATGACTTCTACTAAGACAAATGTATTTCAGAAGTTTCTGTAAGGATCAGAGGCTGAACGAAGAGTGGCTGTTGCTGCTCCATGCAGCCCATGTGCCCATTAGACAAGCTCCTGATGAAGGCACATTTTTAAGATCCCATTTCTGACCCACTCCACGCCACCAATTACACACGTTACAACCAGATGAACGGCACATCATTTCCACCAGCTACATCACATCAGGAAAGTAACTGCAGAAAAGGCTAATTTCCTCAGCTCCTGAACTCTTTCTCATTCTAAAGAGATCCAGTTGGCATGAACCAAGGTATGCTTGTTTAACTATATAATAGATGTCAGACAGGGACTTATATTCAATAATTGGTGGGCAAAATGCAATCTGCAGTTCAAGAAGACACCAGGTTGACACATGCTGGGTAAACACAACATAAAATGCATCATTTTATGCTTGGCGTTATTTTTTCCCAACTCCTCTTTAGTCATTTCCTCTTGGTCCTAAGAGATGGGTGTCTGCTAAGTGCAGAGGACTGTCATTCTGACAAATCTCCTTTATCTGAGCTGTATTGGTGAAGCTTGATATTTCAAAAGAGCTTTTATAGCTTTGGAGGGCTTGTGCCCACATCTACCCATAGCTCTAGACTGGTAAGAGACCCTCAGGTTGAGTCTGATTTCAAGATCTATATTGCAAACCATTTGCAATTAGTATTTGCAGGACTACAAGAGAAGAGGTCTGGGGTCTGGCCTGGTTGTTGAGCAGAAGCAGAAATACCAAAGATAAAAACAAGGTAACTGAACTGCTTATAACTAATCGAGACATTTTAGTAAATTATTTCCTTTTAATCTTCTTCCACATTCTTAATCTCCACATGAAATTCAAAGTTTGAGAACTTGTAAAGCAACACATGAATTCCCCTGCAGCTAACTAGCTGTGCTTATTCCAACAGCACCACAGCCAAAAGATCATTCAAGTGAAAGAACATTTTCAAATAAAGGAGCCTAAGTGAATGGAGTCCATGCTTCTGCACATTGTGTTCTTCTAATTTAAACCTACCAGACTTAAGTCAAGGCTGGCCTCTAATGGGCAATTTCATTGCTGGCACCAAAATTAAGAGTAGCTCTCTCCCCGTCATGAGCTGAAAGTTTTCTATAAACAGAGACCTGTTGCTGTCTTCTACATCCTCATTCTTACAAGTGCCTCGTGGCTTTGCAATGTCAGCCACTTGTTCCACGTCTGCTGTTGGTGGTCAAACTGTCAAAAAGATATTGATCCAATAGGCTGAGCAGAGTTCTGTACTCTGTTCGTGTGCATAATCCCAGCAGGGAGCAGGAACGTGCCAGCTTTTTGTTATTAAAATCATCTCCAAGTACAGCTGAACTTTGGCTTTCTGAGATCAAAGCATACATTAGCAGGAAGTCAAACAGTGGTGAAAGACAAATATGACTAAATAAATTTGCTAGTTAAACAAATGATTCCGCAATGATAGAGGCAGCCTCTTTTCCCTGCAGACATTTTTCTCAGCTCTTCTATGTTTTTCTGCATGAGTGAAATGGCTTTCAGAAATCTTTCCAAGCAAAACTGAAAATTCAGTGTTACGTGGAAGAGAGTAGGACCTCCTTCCTAAGACACAATGAGCTGCCAGTTCTTCTTGTAAATGGTATCCTGGGCTCCATGAAAAGAGGAGTGGCCAGGAGGGACAGGGAGGTGATTGTTCCCCTCTACTCTGCTCTTGTGAGGCCCCATCTGCAGTACTGCATCCAAGTGTGGAGCCCCCAGTACAAAAAAGACAGGGAGCTGTTGGAGAGGGTGCAGAGGAGGGCCATGAAGATGGTTCCCTCCCTGACTGAGCTGTGTCTTCAATCACGATACCCCCATTCTTGCACCACACTCCAAGATATGTGCACAAGGACTTTGCTCAGCTCAATACCTTTCGCACACAGTGATTTTGATGGGTCAGAAGGGGTGAAAGAGAAACATGGCAAAGCTTTCTCCCACATTAACCAGTGCTGCACATGCAGTTCAGAAGAACTGCTGTGAGCTTCTGTGTGGGTTTTTTTGCTAAAAACAAAGCAGATTCTCTAACAGTGAACTGCAAGTTTTAACTAATGTTAGCTGAAGAAGGGCTTGAAGTTCAATTCAAAGCTATTTTAAAGGCTACATAACTAGAAACTAGAGAAACAGTCCAGCTGCTGGTTTTTCAAACAACAAGACTTAATAAAGGTCAGAATGTGACTTACCTGCAGAGCATGTTTGCTGGCACAGTACCCTGAGGCAAGAGGAGCGCCCATGATCCCCATCACACTGCTCACAGTCACAATCTTTCCCCTTCTTCTTTGGATCATGTGATTCAGAACATGCTTTGTCAAAGAGATTGTGCCTAGGTAGTTCAGTTCCATTATGGCACTAAAGACATCCAGGTTTGTATCCACAAACAGAGAGCGTTGGGAACGTCCGCCATTGTTGACCAAAACATCAATCTCAGAAAAAACAAAGTGATAAATAAATACATTATGTTTTCTATAATATCTCTCCTTCCTCGGGCAATTGCTAACTGACTGTTCCTCCTCAGGACAGGACACTACTTTGTATTGAGGACTGGCAGCTTTAGAGCAGAGACAACAAAGCAAAACAGAACAGTGTTTGATACCAAATCCTACTATAAGAACAATGGCAGCTGGACAATGGAAACCAACTAGATTAAATAACAGAAGAAACAAATCTGGTACCAAACACCTCACTGTGAACCTAAGTACCAGTGGACTAAGGTGTAGCTTGAAGCTTCGCCCACCATATGTAGCATTAGTCAGATCTGACTGCCACTATCTGGACTTGCAGTCCAAAAGACCACACCACAGAAGGCAAACACTTGTGCTTGATGTCCAGTTTTGTTCCATATAGCTCTGAACCCAAATTACATGCATTATAAAACTTACAAAATCAAAGTCCCGACTTTCATACACAATTTTAAGACTAGAATATACAGACGAGGCTTGCTCCATTTGGTCAGGAAATACAGTGACATCAAGCAAGTTAATTTTTAATTCTTGGTAACAACCAGTGATTACTTGTTATTTGCTGTATCTCTGCAAAGCTGCTAAAACCCAGAAGCAAGCAATGGAAGGGATGGGAATTTAGGTATTACTTGTAAAGTTCAATAATGAAACTTAAGCAAGAATGTCAGCATCAGTAAATGAAGTGAAATGCAGACATACATGCAGCGATACGAAGATAGAAAAACTGAGCCCCAGGAACACTCCTCACCTTGCCAAAATGCTTCAGAACATTGTTGGTGGCTGCTTCATGAGAGCTTCTGTCAGTCAAGTCAAGACGCAGAACAAGGATATCTTTATCACTCAAGTTGCTGATCTCTAAAAACAATCACAAAGTACAGGGGAACCAGTAAGGGTGCTAACACAACTGTGATAAGTGTGCTTTAAAACAGTCATTTAAAAAAGACACCAAGAAACTGTGACATTGAGATGGAAATCGAATGCTTCCTTTGTCCTCATTTTGATCTCCACACAGAATCCATTTTTAATCCATTCCTATCAAGTCTTTTTTCTTATCATTATGTTTTTACTTGTAAAAAGCTTGACTTTATTAAATAGGTTTGTGTATTGCAATATAGACAGTGCAACTCTCCAAATAAATTGCAATGGTTGGAAGCAATGCATTACGTGATTGTTATTATTGGCAACCTTGACACCTTTCTTGCAGGTAAACTGCTCAACCATGTCTACCCCCTCTAACAGGAACAGAACAGTTGAGGCCAAAGCCAGAACATGTATACATCAGCTAGTTTACTGCAAAGGGAAGAAGGAGAGTGATCCTTGGGAGTCCCTTCTGGCTTGGGATATTCTCTAAGAAGTTTTCTGTTTAACTGTGAGTTTTCAAAGCATCCACTCCTGGAATAAAAGTCACTTGTCATCCACTTCAAGTCATTATGCTGAGTGTTTCCACCACTGCCTCTTCAGAACAACTGACCTTTTCCATAGAAAGCATTTCTAGGGCAGCAATGTGCTACCCTGGGGCATGGGGGCATTTGACTCACAAAAATAAGATCTTCAGTGTTAATCTTCCATTTTATAAACTAGATATTTTAAATAATTATTTTATTTATACTGATTTAGTAGTGCTACTTTGGTTTCTAAATTGATTCCTAGCCACAGTTACATACACCTGCTCCCCTTTAACTGCTGTGCTCTTTAAACACAGAGATTTTCATTACTGCTTGCATATATAGGTCAGGTTGAACTTTGTCTCTACAGTGATGCACAGATGAGGTGACTGAAATCCATAGCTTGCCTCTGTTCAAAGGTCACTAGTATTTAGGCAACAGGATATCATATACTCATTTCTCTGGTTTAAAGCTACTGTATTTCAGTGTACAGCCCCCTCCAAGACCTTGTCTCTCCATGCATTTTACTTTCATCACAGACAGCAGTAAAACCCTGGTAGGTTAAGCTACACCTCTGCTTCACACTCCCACAAACAGATTTGCACAAGCAAAGCCTACTAAGACGGGCCATGGGGCTGGAGCACCTCTCCTATGGAGAAGGCGAGAGAGCTGGAGCTGTTCAGTTTGGAGAAGAGAAGGTATCAGAGAGACCTCACTGCTGTCTTCCAGTACCTAAAGGGGCAGCAGGAAAGCTGGGGAGCAACTCTTCATTGGGGAGCACAGCAACAGGACAAGGGGGAATAGCTTTAAACTAAAAGAGTGTAGATAGAGATTTAACATTACGATGAAATTCTTCATGATGAAGGTGGTGAAGCACTGCAACAGGCTGCCCAGAGAAGACCCAACCTTGGCAGTGCTCATGGCCAGGCTGGATGGGGCTTTGGGCCCAGGTTCCTCCTTTTAAGGGCTTTTGAGAGAAAGCAAATTCCAGTAATACTGATGAAATTCAACTTGTTGTAGAGAATGCTGCAGGAAAATACAAATACTCTTAGAAAAATCCTTTCAGTTACACCAATTGTTTTCCTCCTGCAGAGGTGCAATGAAGCGTGGAGCTGGCATGTGCGTGATGGCAGGTATTACCTGTAACCTTTACACAACTTTCCTTCTCTCTCTTACCTTCAGCATTTAAGCAGCGTAGAATGCATAAACATATCACAGGGTGGTGTCTGAATTCTGAGCAAGATAAATGTGCTTTGTTCTGACATTAATATGTCAATTATCTAGTTAGGTTACTGCTATGTATAGCACCTACTGCAGGCATGTTAAAGCCTATTAGCTCCAATTATGCCATATAATTCAGCCAAATTCAAGTTGCTGTTATGCATTACAACTCATGCTACTTAAGCTTTACAGGGCACCCTTGAACTCAATTACAAAAAGAAAATACAAAGAGGTGGAAGCAGGCACAAGCTGCCCTGCATATTGCTTTACATGGCATTTTGTAGCAAGGGGGCTGCAAGGGCAGTCTCTGGAAGCAGAATCCAGAAGTTAGTTAAGCATGAGCTGTTAGATCAGAGCCAGCTCCAGCTGGCTCCAGAAGCAACCTGCTGCTGGCCAGAGCCATGAGCAACACTGGCTCTGCCTCTGAAAGAGCAAATTTAGGACAAGAAAAAACTGCTTCGCAGCTGGGAGATTAGAGTGGGAAAATGAGAAACACCCCTGTGGGCACCAAGGTCAGGGCAGAAGGAGTGCAGAAGATGCTCCAGGTGTGGAGCAGCAGCTCCTTGCAGCCCAGAAGTCCATGGTGGAGCAGGCTGTCCCCCTGCAGCCCACAGGCACAGTGTGGAGCAGATTTCCACAAGCAGCCACAGAGGAGCCCATGGTGCAGCAGTGGATGTGGCCTGGAGGAAATGGCAGCCCATGAAGCCCCTGCAGGAACAGCCTCAGGCCAGAACTGCAGCCCATGGAGGAGTCCATCCAAGCAAGCAGAGATGGAATCAGGAAGGCTGAAACTCAGATGTAGTCAAAGCTGGTGAGAAAAGCAAAAGGCGAAAAGGACTTCTACAGGTATAGCAGCAACAAGAGGAGGACCAAAAGACAGTGAGATCACCACTCAGTATAGAGATGGGAATGAAGTGATGAAGGACACAGGAAAACATGGAAGAGTCATGTTGTGTTTTCTGCCTGAATTTTACTGCCAAGATCTCTTTGGTCTCCCACACTCCAGAGGCTACCTCTGGGGGAAAGACTGCCAGCATCAGAGGAAGACCAAGCCAGGGACAAGCTAGAGATACAAACAGGTTGATACATGCATTCAAAAGCTACAAGAACCAACCAGTATCACCACAGTGGTACTGATCTTTAGAGGAGGTCTCCAGTGACTGGAAAAAACCCAAATGTGTCAGAATCTAACCTCAATCCTTGGGAAAATTATATGGCAATTCTCCCTAAAACAATCTCCAAATGTATAAAAGACTACTAACTGCCAACATAGACATACCATGGACCATGGATGTAGACTGCCCAACAACTTGATTGCCTTTATGATGACAACTGGCTCTACAGACAGGGGGAGAGCAGCAGATGTTTAATATCTAGATTACATAGCTTTCTATGCTGTCTTCCATAGCATCTTTGTAACAACATTAGAGAAATGAGGGGTCTAGATGAGTTGACTACAGTGTGAACAAATACCAGGCTGGAACAACCAAGCACTCAAAGTTAAAGTTCTAAGAGGTATCTCTCCATGGACAGTATCTTCCAGTATCTTCTTCATTAATAACCCAGATGATGGAATGAAACATGGGTTTTCAGCAAATTTTGAGATAATGTCAAGTTCAAAGGAGCAGTTGATATGCTGGAGGGCAGGACTGCCTTTCAGAGGCATCTTAACAAGCTGTAATAATGGTCTGACAAACCTCATTAAGCTCAACAAAATCAAATGAAAAATGTTGCACCTGGGACTGAGTAGTGTTATGCAGCATTGCAAACCAACATCCAAATGGTTGGGTATCGGATCCCCAAATAAGACTTAAGATCTTGATGAAAGTCAGAAATAAATGCTACTGGACAAACAAATACTGAGAAACTGCAGCACAGGGCCACCAAGATGGCTAGAGGAGCCAGCATACATGATAGTTAAGGAAAGGGATGTAAGGTTGAGTTTAGAGAGAAGGTAAGAGTGCAAGGGGGCTTCTTACTGAGGAGTTTCACGTATTCCTACCAACCCTCCCATTTGAATTGTTGTCATTACCACTTAGCCACACGGATCCTCCCTGCTCCCTTTTAAATATATCTATTGAAGTGACAGCTTTTGAGGCATCAGAAAATGGAAACAAGGAGTAGTGCACTTCTGAAAGACCACTCAGATTTTCAGAGTAGAAATGCTTAACATTTGTTCCTCAGGATACACAGGAGATATTCTTTTCTGCATCTTGATCAGCTCATCCACATGAATCAGCAGATTACACTCAGGGAACTGTGTATGGAGCTGACTATCAGCTCCAGTGTGTTGGAAATGATGGTAGCAGTGCTGGAATATTGCAAAATTTGTGCCAAACAACTCAGCTATATGCAAGTTTGTTAGGACCTACAGAATCAATATGAGGCTGAAGATGCCAGTTCCCTGGATCGTATCATTACTGGTGACAAGATGTGGTATCACACTACAACCTGGAGTCAAAGCAGTAGTCCCTGGAGATAGGAAAGGCCAATCCTTCTGGATTTCTTGAAACTCAGACTGAGTTCAACTCCAACCAGCACATCATCACACTGACTGAGCTGAAGGTTTAAACATCCAGAGTTAGGCCAGAGAAGATGACATCTTTTCTCCTGCAATGTGATAATGCCAGGCCATATGAGTTTGAAGACTGTGAAGCATACTGCTGGTCTTGCCTGGACTGTCCTACCACACCCACCAGATAGTTCAGATTTGGCAACTTCCATCTTCCATCTGTTTGTGTTGATGAAAGACAGACTGCATGGGCAACATGCACTGCCAACACCATCACAGCAGCCGTGAAACAGGAGGTCACCTCAGATTTGTACAAGCACAGCATACAGGCTCTTGTTCATCACTGACAAAAATGCAGAGATAACGGTAGTGACTACGCTGGAAAACAGCATTTTGTAACTGAGAACCTGCTCTATCAAACAGTGTTATTGTGCTCTTTGCATGTGTTGTAGTTTCCATAGAAATAACAAGGAGGCATTACTTGTGAAGTGACCTACGCAGAATGATACCCCTTCACAGGCTTTCTTCCTTCCTTCCCCATTATATTTTTTTAGTAACTTATAACACTGAATTAATAATGAGACTCTGACCTAACACCAGCTCTTGAATGCACTCATACCACATGCCTGAGTTATGCATAAACTTTACTTTCATCATGTAATTTATTCCCATGCTTGTGGGTTAGTACTTCTGTAGCAACTCCACCACAGTAAGAGTGGAACTGGTCACATGAAGCAACAACTTATACTTACGAAGGCACTTCTTTTTCACTCTTTCCAGCTCATCCTCTCTTCTTGCTGAGATAGCAAGCAAAGCTCCTATCTTTGATAGCTGGTAAGCCAATTCTTCTCCAATTCCACTTGAAGCTCCTGTCACCCAGACAACCTTGCCACGCAGTTCATTTTCTGTCAAAAGAACCAGGACAGAAATTCACACATTGCTAATGCTACAATAAACATATGAGTCACTGCAGAGATACAATCTGATACTGTTTGTAAGACCTGTACTCAACTTTATTGGCTGTTACAAAATCTTGAGTTCTTTATTTTTTGGTCACATGTAGTTGTGAAATTGTTCAATGCTGTTCTGCTGCCACTTGAACTTTGTTCCAAGGCTAATCTGAACAAACACAGATTATCTACCCAAATGGAAGGTATTTGATTGCATTTCTGCTAGATAGGATTTCCACAGACCTGATCAACATGAGGTTCAGAGGAAAAAGGGGAATTCTTGGAAAGGACAGAAAACTGTTACTATATTGCAAATCCAAACAAAAGGCTGAGCAACCATTTCCTAATAAACGTCCCACCTCAAAAATGTTCCTAAGGAATTGCTTAAAGCAGCAAGTTCTCTGATGGCAGAAGGCTGATCAGAACAAACAGAATGGTGTTCATCCACCTTGTTTTGCATCTGATGCAGGTTAATTCTTGCATTGGTCAGAGTGCACAATTCAGTACACTGAATTCCTAAAGTGTAAGCTCATATATTAATTTCCTGTGTGCTTTCCATACTTGCCCAGGTACGTTTGTTAAACCTCTAGTAAAAGCAGTTCCCTACTGTTTCTCCTCTTACTGTTCCCCCTTGTTTGCAGTCATTCCCTCATCCCCACTCCAAGATAGACTTGCAACTTGTGCAAAAGTTTAGCATTCCAGGGATATATCCAAAAACAAATAAAATAAATGGACCAAAAGCAACCACTTAATTCTAGAACACAGTCTAAGCAATAATATCAGAGCACCTTCAGCACGTATTGACTAAAACTTGCATATTTTTCAAGATCGGTCTTAGTAAAAATCTGACTCAAGTACACAGAGGGCTGCTGAGCAGAGCTCTCCTTCCTATTTACCAGATACATACAGAGCATTCAAACAATTCCTAACCAACCAAGAAGGATTTCATGTTACAATTCTAACAGCAGAGCCAAATTCACTTCCTGGGACTTAAAGCCTATTTGATTCTCAGAATAGCCAGAACAGCATATTTGAGCTCAATGAACCTTAACCACACTCTCAGTGTAGCAGAACCCCCCCCCTTTTTTTTTTCCACTAAAGCCAATGACTGTGACAACTTTTACTTCCTGCTTCTCTCCGCACTATGCTGTCTCAACTTCCTACTTTGAGTCTTCATGACAAAAATCCCAGGAAGAGACAAGCACTAAAATCTTCTTCCCATCTGAATGGAAGAGCAGAGAGCATTCAAGACTATCCAATCTCAACTTGGGTTTGCAGTACTGGCAATTTTTCTATTTCTTTCTTTTTTCTTTAAGCTGTCTGTATGTTAGCCAAAGAATAAGTCTTTACTTTTGTTTAAAAAAATTACTTTTCCAAAGAAGAAAGCTAAGGTCATGAACATGGGAAGTGGAAAGAGATGTCACTGAAGTCGTAGGAATAACTTTAATTAATAACTGTATCAGAAGGCTGCTGCCTCTAATGCTTATTTACACACTCTTCCTACAGTTTCATTTCATTCCCAATTCTTTAAATTAACCACAAGAAACATGGGTGGAAAACCTGTGGAAACAAGTACTATGTGAAAAAAAGGGCACATGGACATGCCTTCATCCCTGTTACACTCATCTTCTTTTGCTACTGCAAACAAATTCACTTCTTCCTATCATTCTCAAATTGTCTTGGGCAGCTTCACTGAAGTCGCTCAGGATCTTGTTCTGTGGACAGAATAATTAACTGAGATAAGGAGAGTTTTCCACTGATTTCTCAGTGCTGATAGCTACCAAGTGCTGGAGTTGATGTAATGTAAGATCTAGCTCCTAAGTTGCATCAAAATGGTTCTAGAATGGTTGTAAACCATTAAACCATAAACGTCCTGTTGATACTGCAAATAGGCTTAAAAATTAACTGTGCCAAATTGAAAAATAAAAGGAGATTATGCTTTTACTAACCATTAAGTACTGTGTTACAAGGCATAAGAAACAAATGGTTGAACAAAGTAGTGGCACACGTCTTACAAGATGTACTTCTGTTGTTCAGCTCTATTTGGGAGGTTTTCCGTCATTTTAAAGTGCCTATCACACAAAGTTGCCACTTTATTTCATCCATGAAAACATTTGGGATGAAGTTTTAAGTCCCCATGCCCATAAAGAATCATGATATTACACTTAAAGTTTAAGGAGTAGGTTTTCACATATGTACACCTTTGTGCATAAAAGGATCCAGCTACACTGACTGAAAAACACAACGTTCAGAGTGACTGCTGATGTGCTACTGAGACACAACACAAAGAAAGTCACCCAGTAACCCTTCTCTCCTGATCACACAAATGTTTACATCTTGGGAAATAATCCAGCATCTGTCAATGCCAAAATCCAGATGCTTCCCTATAGAAGTGAATCAATGGAATGAAACCAGTCTTACCTAGGTGTAATTACAGTTCACAGGATAAAGAAACATCTTTGCTAGTATTTGACCCTTTTTTTTCCCCTCACTGAGGGGACATGACCAGCACTGTGGTGCCACTATCCCATATGTGCCTGGCAGAGCTCTCAGCAAAATGCCACTGAAATGCTACCATCTCAGCTACATGTTGCAGTTGATGATGAGCACCAGTGGCAAAACACAACCTATTTCTTTGCAAAGTAAAGAAGCTTACATTTATAAAATTCTGGCTGATTCTTCTCAACAAGTTAAAACAGCCCCATCAGAAAGTGTCTACACTGTTCCTAATGTGGAACTATTTAAAAGGTTTCAAAGCTCCCAATGAGAATGAAGGCTACCTTCAAATAATAGTGGTCAGGTGCTGGAACAGGCAGTCACCATCTATGGAGGTGTTCAAGAAATGTGCAGATGTGATACTAAGGGATGTGGTTTAGTGGGAAAATATTGGTAGTGGGTGGATGGTTAGACCCAGCGATCTTGGAGGCCTTTTCCAACCTTGGGGATTCTGTGATTCTTTGAACACATCTACCTGAGAGCCTCTAGATATCCACATGCATCACACAGACCCTCACAGCAAAACCTCTGCCAAACAGCTTGTATTTGGAGAGATCTCTCATGTTTCTTTGCCCTGAGTCTTTCCATGTACTCTGCAAAGATCATACACGCAGATGTGATTTTTAAATGTAGTTTTCTTACAGTAAGGGAAGTACCTGATGGACTTAATATAAAACTTTATGTACACAAAGAGTTACAGGACACATTTTGTGTTCTTAGCGCTGTATGTTATTTGTGCACCTTTTTCTGTTCTCCACTATATAGACTTCTACAGCAAGCTTTGATAAAAAGTAGAAGACAGAACTGCCTCAGCAAATGTGGGGCCAAAACCAACAGTCTCAACACTCTCACACCCAACTCCACAGGGAAACGATCCTCACGTTATCTCACTTCCGCTGTACAACCTGAAGATGGCCTCCATCTTTGCTTCTAGTTTGTTGTGCATCCCATTAGTTGGTCACAAAAAACAGAACGGCCAGGGTTGGAAGGGACCTCAAGGATCATGAATCTCCAAAAAACCAAACAAACAGTCCCACATTCACATTTCAAACATCTTTCTTGCCAAACTCTTGACAGAGTTTGCCCTGTGCTTTTCTCAATCCCTTCCCAATGCCAGCCTTCACCTGCACCACCATTCTCCAATAAACAACCGCCTCAAACTCAAGTTTTCAACCCTCCCTTCCCCCAGACTCATTTTCCTGATGCTGCTTCTCTCTGCCTCAATCCACCGTACAGTTCCATTTCACATGGGACAGCTTACAATGTTTTCTGCCCCATTCCCTTTCAGACCAGCTTCTCCACCCCACCAATCAATACAAGACGATGCTGTACAGTGACTGACGGCTCTGTTTTCACCACAACTATCCAAATCCAGAGCTCACAGCATCAGAGATTGGGCTGCTGGCTAAGCTAAGGCGAACTACAAATTTGGGGTTATTTCATCTCATCAAAAGCCTCTGTTAAGCAAGTAAAAATAAGAGTTTTTAAAGATCGTTTGTTGTGTGGAAGCAGGCAGAACTACAGACAGATTAGAAGGCTGAGAGTTGAAAATCCTGTCTGGTAGCTTTTTAGAGTCTTCGTACCCACGGGTGACCAAGGCTGCTCCTCACTTCCACAGCAGTCAGTATCACATCCCCTCTCCTTACGGACCTTCCTTGGGTGCCGCCTCCTGAACAACGTGCTCGCTCAGCAGAGCTGTTTGTTACCCCAGCACCGGACGTACGGCCGGAAAAGATGCAAAACAATAGTTTGGGGCAAGCCAAAGCCCCGCGAAGTCACTTTAGGTCACTGCTTCATTACACGGGTCCCTCTGCAGCCGCCCCGGAGGGAGGTGCGAGCGAGGGGCACCGCACGCCGTGTGGATAAAGGGCTGAGAATTCTGTTTTCGGGGTGATTTTTGGTCCCTTCAGCCCCAACTCCCGAGGAAACCCCTCACAGAACCCCACCTCCATCATCACCATCACCACCCCCCGACCCCGCCGCCTCCCTCCTAGCGGCCGGGGGCTGCAGGCACAGCTTTACCTGGCTTCTTCCCCCGCCACTCCGCCCACAGCACCGTCAGGTCGCCGTCGGCGCGCACCCATCGCAGCAGCTGCAGCAGGAGCAGCAGCAGGGCGCCGCCAGCCAGCAGCGCGCACAGCCCGCAGCCCCACGACATGGCGGCCACCCCCCGCCGCCCGCCGCGCGCCTATATAAGGGCCTCGGCCAGGCGGGAGCCGCCCCTGCCGCCCGCGGCCAGCGCCTGCCTCCCCTTCCCCGCCTCTCGCCTCCCATTTCCACCGGCTTTCCCCGCCGGGCTGCGGTGGGCGGCTCCGCTTTGCTCTCCCTGGGGACGTGGCCCGCGTTCCCCGGTTGGGGCCGGTTGGAAACGGCGCAGTCAAGGCTACGGCGATAAGCGCTGCGTTTGTGGGGCAGAGGTCGAGCGTGTGGCGGGGTGAAGGTTGCGTCCTGGGAGCGGGGCCCTCTTCACCCCGACGTGACGAGCCCTCGGGGGGAGCAGAGCTTGTGAGCACGCGTCTTCTGGACTTCTGTGCGTAGAGATCCAAACCTGGAGCTCAACGCGAAGGGAGCCCCAGTTGACGCCGCCGCCCCTTTGCTCTTCAGGCTGACCAGCGGCTCCCCGTCGGAGGGAATGTGCAGCACTGAGGTCATCAGCACCCGCATCTGGCAGCTGATGTCATCTGTCTGGGGAGTGAAAGAGATGGGTCTGAAGGCTGGACTGTTGTTAGGTGGGTCAAGAATTGGCCGGAAGGTAGCAGCCAGAGGGCTGTGATCGATGGTCCAGGTGGAGGCCAGTCGCGAGTGGTGTCTTGCTGAGGTCTGTCTTGGGACTGGTGCTCTTCCAACACCTTTATCAGTGGCAAAGATTGAGGGATCGAATGCACTCTCAGCAAGCTCACTGATGAAACCAAGCTGAAGGGTGCAGTCGATAGATCAGAAGGAGGGGATGCCACCCAGGGGGACGTAGACAGGCTTGAAAAGAGGGAACACAGGAACCTAGTGAGGTTCAACAAGTTCAAGGTACTACTCTTGGATCGGGGCAATCCCAGCTGTGGGTACAGACTGGGAGAAGAACTCATTGTGAGCAGCCCTGCCAAGAAGGATGTGGGGGTTCTGTGTCAGAGTGGAGGCCGGTCACGGTGTCCCTCAGGGGTCGGTCTTGGGACCGGTGCTCCCAGAGTCTCCCTTTAGAAGGCAGGCAGGACCTTCCCTGAAGAATTCTCAAAAAGAATATCAGGTGACATGGGCTGTGGAGGTGGTGCTTCTTCTGTGCCACCCTGTGAGACAAGTCAGCTCCAACAGTTCTGGCCCCTGTCCCTGTGGTCATGCATGCGCTCTTGGTGTCTTCGTGGCATTGATGGGTAGGTGCTGGTTGTTGTACCATTTGCAGGATTTGGCCTCTCCGTTTCTGGATCCGTACTCCTGCTGTGCTGGTGCAATGTGCCACTGAAGGACATGGTTTAATGGGCATGGTAGTGATGGGGCAAATGCTGGACTAGATCTTAGTGATCTTCTTCAACATGAATGATTCTACAGTTCTGCGGTTCTTTGGTTATCTTAATGATAGATAAGTATAGTTAAGAAATTATATTAATTATACCCACTCAAGTCTATGAAAAAACTTCTTCAGCGAGCCCCATCAGCCAAAAAGGCAGTAAAGCGACCACAGTCTGTGGCTTTCATCTATGATTTCTGTAAACGATTTACATCATGCCCAACCACAAGATTTCTTTCAGCATCAAAACAACAGGCAAAAGATTGATGGGAGTCCCAGCTTCCAGTGTTACCTTGATGGCCAGGGGTGCTTTGGCTTTCCTTCCTGGAAATACAGCTTTGAGTACTGCCAGTAACATATGCTTTTTATTGCTTCAGAACCAGCAACTGCTTAGAGAAAAGTTGCGTAACAAATTATGAAAGCAAAATGAAAGATCTCTTAAAGATTTGTGCCATGAAAAACCCCTTGGATTTGACCAGCTCTAAGTTCTCAAGGAAAACAAAAAAACTGTCTTTCTAAGGTCTGAGCTCAGTTTCCACATGAGAAGCTAATTTTCACTTTCTGAAAAAGCCATTACTGCTAGCAGTTTTTAAACGTGGTTGGGATTACAGATTCAATTTACTGAAGTCAGCCTGTCCATCAAAAGAATGAATGACAGGCCTGTTGCCCTTTGTGCTGGGATTTACGCAGATGACACTTTGGAGTCCAGTAAACATTCTGTTATTTGTAAGTACTCAAGTGTGCTAGTGAACTGCAAGAGCCAAATGCAAGGCTGAAGTACACGGCTCTGAAAACAGAACAGTTACCTTTTCAGGAGGTCACAGTGTTGCTCCACACCCTGCTGCCAGCCTTGGTGAGACTCCCTGTGTTGACTCTGTGGCAGCAGATAACAGATCAATTAGAGTCTGAACATAGCATAGCAATGTGTGCTATTCCTGTTACCGCTTGTTACATCAGTGATATTGGCAACAATGGAAATAAGAGCAAAATAAGATGCCATAAGCCTCCAAAGCAATAAGACAGAAACACGTATTTGACTAGATTGCTTTTTCTATATGTTTATATGTATTCTGCAGTCATGAAGTATTAGGAAGATCTTGTGCGTAAGTGCAATGATGCAAACTCTCAAGGGATCTCTATTAATGAATAATGAATGTACAATACTATTAATGCTACTAAATTAAAAATGTGTCAGTAGACTGAAAGCGGACTCTACTTGTCCTCTTCAGCTTTATGATTCCAATTAGACCTATTTCGTTAGGGCTTTTTATTTAATACATACACAGCTTTTTCTGTGCGACAACATTTATTGCATTAGAATTGTTAGGAACAAAAAGAGTAAGAGGAAAAATCAAAATTTTATGCTTGACAAGTGCATAAAACGTACAAGTTTCAGCTTCACAATAGGAATGAGAAAGTGACATGCCAGCCTCCCATAAATCCTCCTCCTGTGGTGGCTAAAGAGTATCAATGCACGTGTTGCAAACAGAGCATTATGGGAAGGACATCCATTCATGGATGGAAATTATTTAAACCATGGTTGGCAAGGTACTTCAGCATCTGTTTCAACCCATCCTTGCTCAGCAAAGCACTTAACTATGCTTTAAATAACATGCGTGCACTTACATGTCTTTGGACTCTGTGAAGTATACACTTAGTTTTTAATTTTTTTAGGCCTGTAACAGTAATATGATTAAGCTGTTTAATTTTAAGAATCAGTTTTACAGCAGTAAATTATACGTATTAGGTTCAGGCAATCTAGCCAAAATCTACAAGATTACAAGAAACTACCAAGTTTACAAGAAGACATAGTTAGAAGTTGGTTGCATTTCTGAAACAGAAAGAAAGAATTTTGGTCTACCACCAAAGTGATGCTTTTTTTTTTTTTCTGTGTTCACTCTAAAGACTCACAGAGCTTTCTAATTGTCTTTTGTCACTTGAATACATAGGCACTGCCATGGTGACAGATCAAGGCTATGTGAAATTATTTCCATTGAGTAATGGCTGGCAGGGGAAAAAAACAAGAAAAAAAGAAAAAGAGATTGGATTTTTTCAGTGTACTGCTTAGGGTTGGGTCTTTTAATCCACATTTACATAAACTAGTTGTCTCAAATTCTGAAGACCTAAACATACAAATTCTAATCTGTTCCAATGCACAAATTCTCTACTGGTTTAATTAACTGCATTCCTCTCTGGTTCATTTTAGGTAGATCAAAGTTTTCATGTTTATAGACTTGGAAGTGGAAGAACTGAGGCAAAGCCAGTCATCAACATGTATTAGAATCACAGAATGGCTTGGGCTGGGAGAGACCTTAGAGATCATCTAACTCCAACCTTCTGCCATGGGTAGGGCACCTTCCACTATATTCAGGGCATACAGCATACTATAATAGGTGAGAGCAGTTAGGTTGCCTTAAGCATGAGTTACAGCCAACGACACATACAGAAGATGTGCAGGGCTTATGGGTTAGGGTGCTCAAGGCTCCTATTTTGTCTGCTGTCTGACAGCAGGGTGCTGCACTTGGGCTGGGGAAATCCCAGGTTTTTATACAAACTGGGAGAACTCCTTGAGAGAAGCACTGTGGAGAAGGACTTGGAGGTCCTGGTGGATGAAGCCGGACATGAGCCAGCAGTTTGTGCTTGCAGCTCAGAAGGCCAGATGTATTCTGGGCTGCATTAAAAGAGGAGCAGCCAGAAGGGAGAGGGAGGTGGTTGTCCCCCTCTACTCGGCTCTTGTGAGGCCCCATCTGCAGTGCTGTGTCCAGGCCTGGGGCCCCCGGTACAAGAAGGATGTGGAGCTCTTGGAGTGGTTCCAGAGGAGGGCACTGAGATGATCAGAGGGCTGGAGCACCTCTGCTGTGAGGAAAGGTTGAGGGAACTGGGCTTGTTCAGCTTGGAGAAGAGAAGGCTGGGGGGAGACTTCATTGTGGCCTTCCAGTACTTGAAGGGAGTGTATAAACAGGAGGGGGAATGGCTGTTTACAAGGGTGGATAGTGATAGGACAAAGGGGAATGGTTTTAAACTGAGACAGGAGAGATTTAGGTTAGATGTTAGGAGGAAATTTTTCAGTCAGAGGGCGGTGAGGCACTGGCACAGGTTGCCCAAGGAGGCTGTGGATGCCCCATCCCTGCAGGCATCCAAGGCCAGGCTGGATGTGGCTCTGGGCAGCCTGGGCTGCTGGTTGGTGACCTGCACACAGCAGGGGGTTGAGACTAGATGAGCACTGTGGGCCTTTGCAACCCAAGCCATTCTGTGATTCTATGATTCTGTGGTTATATACATTGTTAGTTGTCCAAAGTGTTACAAATTTTTTTCCAGTCCAGCTTTTCCTACAATAGTAGTAGATTTCTCCTTCTTTCAAAGGTCTAAAACCACTTTCTTTGTTAAGTCTGCAAGAACAAGTTTCCAGCATTTCTGACTAGCCAACACTACCAAGAGATCTTCAGTATAAAATGAGTAAACTTTTCACAGATTTGTGGGTGAAGTATTTCCTCATTGATTGAACAAAGAGACTTGTTGCCAACCCTGGTAACTGTACCGTGAGCAGGGCTGCAAATATTTTCTGCAGTACTGTGATGCAATTTCTTTGATCCACGTTACAGTAAATAAAGCTCCAGTGCAATTAGCTGAGATTATTTCAGTGTCTGTGTAAAACATGAATTTGAAAAATGCTCTTGCTTCACTAAATTATTCATGCAGGTACGTTAACATTAAAATGAATAGCAAAAAATAGAGCAGCACTGTATTCCCTGTCCCAGTATTTCCCCTTCCACTTTGAGCAAGACAGAGCAACTTCTACAGATAAATGTTCTTTGTTTTGTTCAGGAAAACAAGACTTTAGGGACGGTCCATTATAAAGTGAGTACAAAGTGAAGTGAGGCCAGCTTTCATTCTGTGCTTTTTGCTTCAAAATGTTACCTACTTCATATGGCTTAGTGTTGCTAGAAGAGCCAAGAAAACGTACATCAAACCAAAGTCCCCTCCGTGCAAATGTAACTGAGTGCTGAAAATATTTTACATAGGACTGTATGGTCAGACAGTAGTTATATCCACTTTTTCCACAATTTCTTATTTATGCCGCAAGTTATTTTAAAGTACATTCTTTCTTTTCTAATAAAGTTTACTGAAAACTTAAAAATATACCCAGTGTAAGGGACATCCATTTGAATCTTTTAAATACGAGGGATCATTTATTTTATTCAGACATCAGTTCGAGGTGCGTTTCTGCTCTTAGTATGTCAGTTATGAAAATAACAAACTCTCTCCTTGTCTCAGAATTATCTTCTTGAGTTAACTCTCTGATTTTTTGTGCATTTAAGCCTCTGCATTCCTAGCTACCCTAATCTCATTTCAGTTTTTAGTATGTTGTTCAGTCTTAATGTTTTGATACACGCAGCTCCTTCTCCCTGCCTTCTTACTCTGGCCACTTAAAGAGAGACTGGAAGGAAATAACTTCCATCTTTTCTTCTTTCTCCTTAATTTTACTTATTCCTTGCATCTACTTCATTTCAGTCAGTTTACTTTATGTTTTATGTGGAAAACTTACATTCATTTAAAACTTGAAGTTCTGGAGCCAGTTGTAAATAGGGCACCTTGAACTACTGTGTCTTTTACTAATTTTTACAACAAAAATTTAAACTGTTGATACTGTCTTCTTGGCCACTGCATTACAGTTTTGTTCCCAAACAATAAGTGGTAAACTAGAGAGATCACTTTTTTTGTCTGTCATGGGAATGGTTATGCCAAGGCATAAGCTCCACACTGACCCATGACCATCCATAACTTTATCATGGCTCACAGTTTGCTCAGCCCATACACGTTCTCCCAAGCAGTGTCTGATAGGCATTAGCTACAGGCACAAGCCAGGCATCAAGACCAGAAAGTCAAAAGGTTGTTCTACCTTGTAGCAGACACAGCACGGTTGGTTACAGAACTCTTTGCAACCATTTATGTAAGCAAATCCAACCTTAAACTGATGAAACTGTTATCATTTTTTCCCTCTCTCTTTGCCCTGTACCTCATTGGTTTCTCTCTCAGAAATAAAAATATGTAGCAAACAAAACATCTGAGAACAACAGTGTGTCAGAAAAATACAAAATAATCATACAAAATACACAATGGCAAGAACACATAGGAAACATCTACAGACAGAAGTAGATGACTCCTGGTTATTGGTCACTGACTTTTTGTGGCATCCTCTTAGATGACATCCATACTGAGAAGGAGTATCTCAGTATAAGAAACTAGAAACATTTTCTACAGTGTAACACTTTTGTTTGAAGCTACAAAACAAAGCAGTGATGCCAGTGACACTTGGCCCTTCCCTTCTTCCAAATTTCAAATCTATGACTTTTCAAATAGATTATGAACTTCTTGGATTTTGTTTGTTTGAGAAGTGCTTGGTGTGCTTGTACTAACGCCTATGTCACCTACATCAGTGATATCTCCTAAACAGAACACCTGCCTCCAGACAAAGAGCTCCTGCACGTCAAGTTGCCATCAATGCCCTAACTGGATATCTGAATGTGACTTCAATGTTCTAGATGTGTTATGCGGGTTCTTCGTGTAACAGTGAGTTTTATTCAGAGGCTTAAGATCAGGACTGACTGCCTCAGCTATGCTCATTCTTTTAGACCACATACATTGAATTCTCTTTCTGTTTATTGACATTGAAAGTACTTTTACTCAGAGAAATAAAAAGGAAAATCTAGGAAGACTCCAATCTCTTCTCCAAGAGATCTTACATGAAGATAAGATTTTTTAAGAAGCCTCTGACATGAAGATAAGATTTGTGAAGTTTCAGTGTGGTGGCACACTCATGGAACTCAGAGTCCTTGTGTTGTATTATTTACTATTCTTAAAATACTTCCTTTAGTTTACACTGAGGGCTGGGACTAAATTGCCTATGTTTATACAAATACCAAAAACACAGAATGTGTTCAGGTTAACTGAAAAATAATTATATCTTTTGATAATGCTATTTTGTTTTGTTATAACATTAAGTGAGAGATGGCAGGAGGAAAAAAACATGGTGTCCAAAAGGGGCAAATTCTGCAGAGCTCAGTGTCTCTGAGCAGCCTGCTGCAGTCAGCAGAACCAAACCCTGTTGTGGGGTGGCCAGGAAGCATACATGAAGAAAGAGCTCTGAGTCTGCACTGAAAGATTTCCTCTATCTCCTTACACAGAGGCAGCTGTCATTAGTTTTCATTAAAGTGTGTCACAAGTTGCCATTTGAGAATGTCTCCCAAATCTCGCAGATGGTTCAGGTAACCTGTCCTTCAGTAACTATTAGCCAATGACTGGATCAGATAACCAAAACTATTTTTCCTAATCAACATTAATATTTATTTTTCTGAATTATTAGTACTACTTTTTTTTCATAACATCTTAACATCAAAATTTCCCTGGCCAATTAGTTTCCTTCTATTTTCATTAGTGTTTTGGTTTTAATAGAGCACTAAATGGAAATTTACATCTTTTTTTACTCCTATAGTCAGATTTCAGAATAGGGTTTGCTTTCTAACTCAGGCACCCTCTGCTGGTCTTCCCAAAGCAAAACACAACATATCAGAGACTTCATATACAACAGTGGCTTTTAAGACCAAAAATAAAATAATAATAAAAATTAAAGAAAAATCCTTTTTAAAATTTGTTTCTAGACCTTTTACTACCAGAACGTAAGCTACAAGGAAGATCAGCTTTAGGGCTAGTTTGTGTTTTGGTGGTTTTTTGTTGTTTTTTTTTTTAATGAATTCAAGAAAATAATTGCATAATCAAGCATGTGAACCTGTGGAATTTCCCAGGCAAAAAGTCCAAATGTGAACATGGCCTAAAAAGTTGATCACAGTTCGACTTGGCTCTTTGTAAAAAGCTGTGATTGGCATTTTAATGAAGGTAAGGAGCTTACCTTACGTAAGTATATTCTACTTGTGGGCTTTTTTTCTCTGTGTATCCTGTTCAGCAAAAATCACAGATAGTAGACTTCCGTAGATAGTGCAGCTTCTAAGGAGAGAAAGAGCTAAGGAAATGCAGCGGATAAGTAGCTTCTATTCCAGTGAAACAATAAAACAGAGATAATTATTCATCTGAGAAAATCCCTGGATGTCAGAGAATCACAGCTCTGCATTTTGTGAACCCACTGAAGGATAGGATTTACTGGTGCTGGGAGAGGATAAGTTTGTCGCACCCAGTACTCCTAACAGTCGTTTGCTGTAACCAAACCCAATGAAAAGCTGGCTCTAAAACTGCCCTGACTAGTACCAACATCTAAACAAAGATTCCTGTGCTATCCAGGATCAGGCAGATGTGTCTGTCAGGAAGATGACAACGTTCCTCTCTGGCAGTGTATAGGATGCTATGCTGCAAGAAGCTTTGAATAAAATCTATAGGAATGTAAATCCAAGATGTACATTTGATCTGATGAATATTTCACCCATTCCACTTTCTGAATTCAACTTTTACTTGACATTGAGCTTCAGAGCAAGCATTGTGGTGCTTTGTTGCAGATCCATCAGCCTTCTGTATACAACAAGTGTCAACCCAGAGAGAATCAGCAAGTCACAAAAGACAGTAACATCTTCTTTTGAATAGCTGAGTTTGTAAATGATGTTAAAAAGCATTTTAGAAGTCAGAGCAGTGGGCAGGATACTAACCTAAATAAAAGTACTGTGAGCAGTCTCCTGCTGCCTTTCCTGGGTAAGTAAATTCTTCAGCATACAGGAGAAAGTGCAGTGGATGAGCAGCATGATGAAGACAAACTGTCTTCAGTATCGTCTTAGCCAGTTTTGTTCTGCTGTAAGAAGAGAAAGTTAAGGGCAGATTTTATTGCTGTCTTCAACTACATGGCAGGAGGATACAGTGAAGACAAAGCCAGAGTCTTCTGAGAAATACATAGCGATGAGACAAGAGACAATGGACAAAAATCACAGCACAGTAAAATCTGACTGGAAACACTGAAACACATACCTAGAAAAGTGGAATTTCAAACCTCGGGGATACCCAGACCTCAGATGGACAAACACCTCAGCAACCCCATCTTGTAGAATCTGCTTTGAGCTGAGGGGATTGGACTCCCTCCAAGAAGACCTCCAGAAATCTCTTCCAAGCAGAATTATTCTGTGACTTTATTCTAAATGACCACTGTATCATTAATCCAGTTTAGAGTGATGAAAGTCATTTTGACAGCGCTAATGCTTCCTCAGGCAAATAAGAAATTTAAACTCAGTCCAGATTCACTGAAGTCAGTAGGAATCTTTAGTTTAACTTGAAAGGCATTGGATCAACTTCAACACTTTTAAGGTTGCTTTTCAGAAAAGATCTTAAGTTTTACTTTTGAATACATCATTAGAAACTGTACCAGGGTGTTGTTTTTTCACTGTGGGTTACTCAGTAGGTTGCTGTTGCAGCTAGGTGAGATTGAAACATTCCACAACCACTATCTTTGAGTGTTCACAAATTTTACCTGGAGAATGAGTAGGAGAATTAAGTGTTTGCTTGGTGCTCTGAAGGTATGTTACTGCATTTTTCAGTTTCCACTTGCAGTGAAATTCCTATTTGCTCACTGTTACTGGTAATGAGCCTCTCATCTAACTTGGGTTCATCTCAGGTCAACTGCTACATTCATATTGAGACAGCGTCCATAATTAATTGAAATTTATGTCATAGAACAGCAATCTTGAGACCTCTGCAGAGTGAGTTAATGATTCCAATCCAGTATTCAGCTGACTACTGCAAATTTGCATCACCATTGCTTTCCCATTTTCACCTAATCATTTTTCTTATCATTATAAGACAAGCTTTTTGCCTCTTCTATACCTTGTCTCTTACAAAGGGTCATATTATCTATTTTGAACATACACCAGAGTACAACACAAGGAAAGAATTAGAATATAACACGATATTTGTCAACTACTAGCCAGTTATTTTGATTATTCCTACAAAAGTTTGTAAATAAATGTATTTATAAAAACACAGTATAATCTTTCATACACACAAATATAATTCAGATACATAGTCATCTAAACAAATACATAGGTAACATACTGCAGTGACTGAAAACAAGCAAGAAAACAACTGTATTTCAAATACCTAAAAAAACCAAAACAGATTACCAAATCTCTTAGGAAGTAGTTGGACTCCTAATCTATTGGATGAGCTGAAACTTCCCTGAGAAGGAAGAATGCCAGCTGAGCAGGGTGGAGACTTGGATTATCTCCAAGTTCTATCCATGTTGTGAGTCATACTTTGATATGAAACTGCACTGCATTGTTTGCAATGGATATCTTAAATGCTTTACAAAAGAAACATAAACTAATGTGTCCTGGCTTATGGAATCTTCTTTTTCTCCTAGATTTCTCCTGAAACTGAGCTTGAAATGAACAACATGGAGTTGTGGGTTTATTTTTTTTTAATAATTGCCTTTATTTTTAATAATTGCCTTATCTCCCAGGGTTCTGAAGGAGCTGGCTGAGTTGGTTGCCGAGCCGCTCTCCATCATATTTGAGAAGTCGTGGCTGTCTGGTGTGGTCCCGGATGACTGGAGGAAGGGTCACGTCACTCCCATTTACAAGAAAGGGAGCAAGGAGGACCCGGGGAACTACAGGCCGGTGAGTCTCACCTCTGTGCCTGGGAAGATCATGGAACAGATCATCCTGGATGACATGCTTGATCACATGAGGAAAGGGCATGTGATCCGTGACAGCCAGCATGGCTTCACCAGAGGAAGGTCATGCTTGACCAATCTGGTGGCCTTTTATGATGGAGTGACGGCATCGGTGGACAAGGGAAAGGCGACCGATGTCATTTACCTGGACTTGAGCAAGGCCTTTGACATGGTCCCCCACCACATCCTTCTCTCCAAAATGGAGGGATGTGGATTTGATGGGTGGACCACTCGATGGATAAGAAACTGGTTAAAAGGCCACAGACAGAGGGTGGTGGTCAATGGCTCTATGTCCAGGTGGAGGCTGGTAACGAGCGGTGTCCCCCAGGGATCTGTCTTGGGACCGGTGCTCTTTAACATCTTTATCAATGACATCGATGATGAAATCGAGTGCACCCTCAGCAAGTTTGCTGACGACACCAAGCTGAGTGGTGCGGTTGACACGGTTGAAGGAAGGGATGTCATTCAGAGGGACCTCAACAGGCTGGAAAGGTGGGCGCGGGTGAGCCTGATGAGGTTCAACACGGCAAAGTGCAGAGTTTTGCACTTGGGCTGGAGGAATCCCAAGCATCCCTACAGACTGGAAGGAGAGGTCCTTGAGAGCAGCCCTGTGGAGAAGGACCTGGGGGTCTTGGTAGACGAAAAACTTAACATGAGCCAGCAGTGTGCCCTTGCGGCTCGGGAGGCAAATAGGATCCTGGGCTCCATCAGAAGAAGGGTGGCCAGCAGGGACAGAGAGCTGATTGTTCCCCTCTACTCTGCTCTTGTGAGGCCCCATCTGGAATACTGCGTCCAGGTCTGGAGCCCCCAGCACAAGAAAGACAGGGAACTGTTGGAGAGGGTCCAGAGGAGGGCCATGAAGACGATCAGGGGACTGGAGCACCTCCCCTATGAGGACAGGCTGAAAGAGCTGGGCTTGTTCAGCCTGTAGAAAAGAAGGCTGCGGGGTGACCCAGTACCTAAAGGGAGCCTACAAACAGGAGGGGAATCAACTCTTTGGAAGGCTGAGTGACAGCAGGACAAGGGGAAATGGTTTTAAGCTGAGGGAAGGGAGATTTAGGTTGGACGTCAGGGGGAAATTCTTTACGGAGAGAGTGGTGAGGTACTGGAACAGGCTGCCCAGGGAGGTTGTGGATGCCCCGTCCCTGGAGGTGTTCAAGGCCAGATTGGATGGGGCCCTGGGCAGTCTGGTCTAGCATTAGGTGGAATGGTTGGTGGCCCTGCATGTGGCAGGGGGGTTGGAGATTCATGATCCTTGAGGTCCCTTCCAACCCTGGCAATTCTGTGATTCTGTTAATATTTTGTTCTGTTAGATCTCAAAGAAATGCAGGTGGTAATGAAAATGCTAGAAACCAATACTAATAGAAGTCATCATCACATACAGCTTTGATCTCTTATCCATTTTTATAACGTCCTTTATGTCAGTAGGTATGAAATGATGTTTTACTCCTTACAGAGGTACTATGCCTGTCCTTATGTAACGAAACTAAATTTAAACCTTAGGTATGCTATCAGTTAAACAGGGCCTAAGAATCAGATTATCATTTAACCTTGGATTCTCCAGAATCCTTGGTACTACACAAAAACCTATTTTGCAGAACACTGAGCAATGTTCAGATTTCACTGTCTCCAAACCTTCTGACATATTGGTTTTAGATCAACTGCAGTTTAATGCAACTAATTAAAACACACACAAAAGAACTTTTTCAGCTGTGCCTCACATTGTGTTGTTTGTTAAAAGGGACAATTGATTGAACAGATTTATGTGAATGAGTGCAGGAAGAAGTAAACTTTTGGTTGTGCAAAGAAGGCAACTAGATAGTGCTGCTTAAAGAACAAAAGGACTAATAACACAAAAATGGAGTTCACAGAATATGAGTCTCCTTCATATCTGGAAATTCAAATCTTTATTGAATTTCAGAATCTCTTGCTTGAACATTAATTATTATTAAAGTCTAAGAGCATCATTAGAGTCCTTGATGACTCAGTATGATGTATTCCTATGTATCAACAGTCTGACATGTAGTTTCAGCTGTAATTGCTAAGCTAATGTTTAGGTTAAACAACTAACAATTGTAGCCAGGCTCATTGAAATTGGCTGGGACAACAGCCGTTTTTACAACATGCTAATGACTAAGGGTTTGATCCTGCAACATTGAGGTCAATGGAAGCTTTGTACTGACTTCAGTGAGGATGCAGGCCTTCATGCACAGACTACTAATAGCAAATGAAAACAGCAACTTACGTGTACCCTTACATTTTTAAAACGAGAACTATCCAATAGATGAAATGGCCTAAAGCCTAGCTGGTAAAATACTCTGATTGTTCTGTAACTTGCAGTTTGTCTTACAGATTAAAAAAATTATCTCAAGAAAATTAAACTTTCAGCAACTAAACAAAAAGTCTTGTCCATCTTGTACACTGACAAATGAAGATTCGATAAAGCATGACCCCTTCAGACTGAAAAGAACTGGAGAAAAGTATCGGTGCTGGAGTCCTGTTATTTCTTACTAATGTCACTTTAGGCCATTTACCAGTTTCTGTGTCGAAGAGGATCTCAATGAGACCATTTACATCCTACTATCATGAATTTGGCACAGTGGCCTTTTAGGATCCCTTCCAACTCCAGTGTATGAAGCCAGGCTTCAACCTGGTCTTTGCGTAGTGTAACAAAAACGCATTATTTCAAAAGTTCAGAAAATGTGTTGCACACTGAAAACTAGTACTAGTTAAGGACAAAGATTTGGAAGCACAGCTGTTACTCTGGCATCTCCAGCAAGATTCTTCTCCAAGGAAAATTGAGGGAATGTAACAAGAGTTCTCAATCTCATCTACTTAGTTGCCAAAGTAGTGTCCAATGCTACTATTAAATCTGGAAAATATTCTACAGAGCAACTGAATTAAAATCTTCGAGAGCAAATCTTTATCACACAGGTTTCCTACACCAGGCCATAGCTCCCAAGCTTTTCATATCCAAGTGTTGTTGGGAAAACCAACCACATTCCATATCTCAGTACAATTCTCCTAGCAAGCACAGGTATGACATAATTTATTAACCTAGAGCTGCCTTACTGGGTAGTAGACACCAATCGATAGCTAAAATGGAAAAGATATTAAAAATATGCTTTTTATTTGTATTTCGAATATCATTGTAAATGTACTATCTAATGAGTACTGACAAATGAGAAATCTACAAATAGAAAATAAAGATTGGGAGGGAAAAAAGAGAGAAAAATAGTAACAATATTCTATAATAAGCCTTCATATTAATTTTCAAGGTAAAAATGGTTTTCCCTCTGTTGATATTTAGGTCTTACTGTGCTTTGCTTTGGCTGATTTTCCAGAACAGCGTGTTACTCCCATCAGTAAATTCTCAGTAGAAGAACTGAATCAGTGAGAATTGCTTTCTTTCTGCTAAGCTAGAATCAGAAAACCACATTGCGATGCCGTAATGATTTTGCAGACTGCAAAATACAAGTTTTTGTTTTCACTTTTTTTTTTTAATTAACAACAACAAAAACAACCCTATAAAGAGTGTAATTTTTTTCTCCGAGGAGGCAAAGTGTGGCAGTTTGTTTTGTCCCCTACAAGAATCTAGCAGAAAGCAAATTATATCCAGAATTGTTGCACTTCAAGAACACAGGACTTTTGTACACCATGTTCTTAAAACATTCACAGTCTTTGTGACATCTTTCAGACAAATTTAGCTTGGATACAGGATGGTGTGCATTTGATGATTTAAACATCATGTGACTGTTAATCATAGCTACAACACTGGCATTTTATGGAGTTCCCAATGGCACAGCTGCCTGAGCAGGTACCTGTGGACGTCATTACAGCAGGGTGTTGCAGCAACAGTACTAAGAAGACGTAAAGCCTGCAGCACAGTCATCCTGCTGGCTTTTACATTCTAAAAATAGGCAGAGCCCACTGGAGAAGACATGAGGGAGGGCCAAGTGTAAGTATCTGGCAAGTTCCAAGATCACAGTATTACAAGCTTTACATATTAGTATGAAGATTTACATTAGACAACCCTAAATAAATAATTTGAGCCATCAAAAAAATTAAGAATCTAGTATAGATTGTCATCTCACTTCTTCTATATCCAGAGAAACTGTAGGAGAGAAAAGTCACCTTGTCATGGTTTTATGATTTTTGGTCATCAGTATTCCACACCATAACATCATGTGATGCATTGGGGGTGGGGTTTGGTGTCTGCCGGGTGTTTGTCCGTCGGAGAGGAGCTACGTTTTCCCCAGGAGACTTTGCGGTCAGCGAGGGGCTATAACTCCAAGCAAGGTCACCTGATCTTCCTTCTTCGCCTGCTCTTCGCTGTCTGCGCTTCGCTATCTGCGCTTCACCGCCTGCGCTTCGCCATCTGCGCTTCGCCGTCTGTACTTCAGTCACTCAACTGGACTGCACTTCTCACCCCAGCATTGTGGTGAGGTCTATGCTTCCCCTTTCCCAGAGGCGCGGATCCGCAGATCCCTCTGCCCTGCTGGTCACGGAACTGGGCCGGACCAGCCCATAAACCGTTGACACACCTTCAGCAGGCAAATTGTTCAACCTGCTTTAGACATCAGGGTAAGCGTGGGAGGAATGATTATCTGGACGTACCTGATTGCTATATTAGGTGAATAGGTGGGACTCAGGATGTGGATAGGCCCTCCTCTGTTCTGTGACTGATTTATGATGCATGCTTAAGTGGTGTTAACAAAGAAGGGGCTTGTATATAAGCAAACTACGCCACACATTAAAGCACTTTACAACGGGACACTAATTGGGGTTGCCACGCTTTATTCGGCAACAAGTGGAGGCACGGACGGGGTCGCTGTGAGGCTCGTGCGAGGATTGCTCAAGGATCGTGCGAGGGGCCTTCCAGGTGTGAAGTGCGACAGTTCACTGCGGGACGGACTCAGGACCCTACCGCAGACGAGGCGGTAGAAGTGCCTACGGGCTGAACGGCGTTTATGCCGGGACGGATTCCGTCATTAAGGTATTACTTAAGATTTGTAAGGAATATTTCGACAAGAATGCTCCTTCTGAGGAGGAGATACACTCAGTTATCTCGCGGTTAGAGTGGGAGGGGGAGATAAACCCCCCCCACGAGATTCTTGACCACCGGAGATGGGATGATCTCACCTCCGCACTCGCGCAGCATGTTATGAGTGCTCAGAAGGGTGTTTCAGAGTTAAAGACCTGGGGCTTGATCTTAGGGGCCCTAAAGGCAGCAAGGGAGAAAAAGACCGCTGAGAACCTTGCCAGAGATTTATTAGGGCTAATCCCGGGGGGGGGGGAACCTGCCGCGGGCGAGAGGTTCTGATTCCCCCAAGGACGTGCTGCGGGACAAGATGGCGCTGAAAGCAGCCCAGGAGGAGGGGAAAGTGATAAGGGAACCTCGGCAGCTTTTGGGATTCAGCTCCCCAGATTCCCCAGACCCAGGTGGTGGAAGCTCACTTGGTTTGCTTAGCTCTTCTGGAGGCTCGCCTGGAGGCCCAGAAGGAGCAAGCTGGTGTCGGCCTAGAAGTGTGTTCTCTTCCAGATGCTTGGAGGGGGAATGGTTGGCTAAAATGGCGCCGGATGAGCTGACCATCTCTGCTCAGACAAAAGACCAGCAACCGTCGGCATCCTTATCGAGCGAGAACACCTTATCACAAGACTTTGGGTCGCCTCCTCCAAATCCTCAGCAGCAGTTGTATCCTTCACTGCGAAGTCGTATATCACTCGCAGAGGCGGTGACAGGGGTGGAGCAAAGGGGAGGTGATATGCCCCCACTTGGTCACGGGGCGTGCAGTGGGCATGGTGATGCTCCCCCTGAAGGGGTAGGAAGTAGGCGTGCCACTGATTGGCAGAAAATTGAGGAGGGAGTGGAACAGAAAGGCTTAGTCACTGTGGTTGCTGGGAAGGAGGGGCCGCGGTGGATTCCGTTAGATCCAGGGGGAGTCGCACGGTTGATAGAAGTGGTAGAAAAGAAAGGATTGAGATCATCTCTGGCTTGTAATGCAGAGCCATTCACTCCTTGGTATGAAATAACTCAGGACCTGACAGAAATATCTCAGGAATTAGCTGATAAGTTAATTAAGGCGGCTGAGGAGTTAGACTCACCGAGAGCCATTTATGGTCCTATAATTGTGGATTACCTTAAGCAGAAGTTTCTTGAGAGTGTTAAAGATCTGTTCTGTACAGCTCCTGTGAATATTTCTACACCGGGGGAAGTTATCAAGTATGTGGATAAGCAGAAATCCATCCCCCTGACTAGCAAGGGGCTAGCCTGGATGTTATCAGGAGCAGGCTTTCAATCACAATTGCAATTGCAATACAGCCACATTAAGGCTCAGTGCAAAACCGCAAAGGATAGGGAGAAAGGCAGATTTATGTGTCAGTTATATAGTAAAGGAGGACACTGCAGGAGCCTCAGGGTTCAGCTGCAGAGAAACGACGGGACGAGGGAATCTAGCGCCCAGGGACTCTCCCACAACCGTCTGGATGAGCTGCTGCTGACACCCTTGCCCAACCCATCGGTCATGCCAGCTCCGCCTTGGGATGAGAAGAAACAGCATAAGCTTAAGCAGTTTGCCTTGGTTAACCCTATCGACACCAAAGCATTCTTGTGGTGTGGGTCTTACTGTGGGTTTCCCTATGACATCTTAGGGAACGACAAGGAGGTGTTGTGGGTCAGTGACTCAGCCAAAGCACTGACACTGGGTATGTTTCTGATCTGTGGTGAGCGTGCTTGGCACGAAATGTTAGTATAGCGAATTAGAATGTTAGAATAGCGAAATGTTACTAGGTCTCGGTGCAGTATTCAGCAGCTCTCTGAAGACTGCGGTGACACAGGTGAGCTGTATCTGCCAGACTCGCTTCACAACGTACAGCCACTCCCTGAACTTCTCCTTACGGGTCAGGGGGCGGTGGTATGGCAGGGTTCTAGCAATACCTGGCAGATCAAGGTTTTTACAAACTGGGAAGTCAGCGTGCAGATGCTTGAAGTACCAGCAGTGGTGGCTGCCATACGCATTTGGAGAGAGATACCCTGCAACGTCATTAATGATTCTGCCTTTGCAGCCAGACTGCTAGCTCGAATGGGGCAGAAAGGTCTCCCAAGTACAGAAGCCACCAGAATCTTAGAAGAGGCTTTAGCCTGGCGCACAGCTTCAGTTGCCATCCTACATGTGCGTAGTCACTCTGATGTACCAGGTATTTTCACTATGGGCAATGCAATAGCAGGCAAAGCTGCAGGTACACAGGTGTCCACCGTTCATGAAGCCTGTGGCCTTCATTTCACTCTTCGCATAGGTGCTCATGTGCTATCAAGGGCATGTTCCATTCCTTTGTCGGTTGCCTGCGTTGTCGTGCAGGCATGTCATAATAATTCTGTACATGTGATAGGGGTTGGGATTAACCCCCGCGATCTCGGACCATTGCAAATTTGGCAGGCAGACTTCATGGAAAATGCGATTGATTGCTTTTCAGGTCTAAGTGATAAACAAGACAAGAGGTTTTTCTTTTCAGAAGTTGTTGGCGGGCACAGTGAAACCAGTGCCAGAACAACGAAAAGATGTGCTGCTGGATAAGGAGCCACTGCTGAAAGTCAGCATGAATCTGTGTGATGTTTGTTGCATTCTTTCCCTTACTAGCATTAGGAGACTTTGGAGAGAGAGTCTACCTCCTACAGCAACCTCAGAATCTTTGAGGGGACTCAGGCTAATTGAACAGCGGAGCAGGATTTCTATCTAAGCCAGCGATCTGCCTCGTCGCCTTTTCACGTGTGCCTTGTAGGACGTCAAGGGTGGACGCCTGCCAGAAGGTTCACTCAGCACAAACTGATATCGCGAACTTCACTGCATGCCTTTTGCGAGAATGGAACACCATCCTCCTGTGTTGGACAGGTGGAAGGAACACACCAAGAAGGTTGGAATGGACAACAACCCATTCGGACATTGGTTGCGAGGACTGTTTGGGTTCTGTAGTGATTTCCCCAGAAGCTTAACAGCATAGGAGTAGTGTTCTCGATGTTTGCTTGCATTATGATCTGCGCACCTTGCTTTATAGGATGCATTCCACGCTGCTTAGTTAGCATGATATAGTATTGTAGGCTTCGCGATAGGCTATAATTAGGTTAGGTATAGGCTCGTGTTGTGTGTTTGCGTGATTATTTAGGCACAGAGTTTTAGGATGCTTTTGGCTTTTAAGACTTTGCTTAATTAAAGTAATAGATAAGAATTGTAGGTTTTAAAGAGAGATAATGACTAGAGATAAGGTATAGGTATATTAGATATATAGGATAGGTGTATTAGGTAATTTTAAGGGTGTGTTGCGTGTGTGCACTAACGGGACAAGGTTTTATCAAGCATGGGGAGGGGGAAATGTTGTATTAGGCGAATAGGCGGGAACTCGGGATGTGACGCGATAGACCCTCCTCTGCTCTGTGATTGATTTATGATGCGTGCTTAAGGGGTGTTAACAAAGAAGGGGCTTGTATATAAGCAAACTACGCCACACATTAAACAGCCATTTCACTGTTCATCATATTGGTGTCATAAAAAGTGTGTGAGTGGTCACTAGGCTGGGAGCCGGGGCCAGAGCCGGGGCGAGAAACGCGAGGGCCAGAGCCCGGGGCCAGGGCTGAGGGGCTAAAAGACCCTGGAGCCCATTAAAGAGGCTGGGGCTGTCAGAGCACTTTACAACGGGACGCTAATTGGGGTTGCCACGCTTTATTCGGCAACACCTGATTTCCTCCACTGATTCAAGACAGCCTGGACAATAGTTCACCTATATGTTTGATCTTCAGATGAGAATTATTGATACAAATCCTATTCCAAGCAAAACAAAAATCCACAGTCTATTAGCTTTTTAGGCTGCAAAGTAACTTCAAACGTGTTATTTGGAAAAAGAAAAGGGAGGGAGGGAGGGAGGAAGGGAGGGAGGGAGGAAGGAAGGGAGGAAGGAAGGGAGGAAGGAAGGGAGGAAGG
>JAPSGF010000001.1:51794099-51841627 GCA_035772895.1 Perdix hodgsoniae | reverse complement strand
CCTCCCTGGGCCGCTTCGGAGTTCATTTAATAATGGCTATAAAGAGCCTCCTCCTCTCCCATCGCCACCCAAACGCTCGAGGCACGACGCTGGGAGTGGGACGGAGAGGAGAAGGGAAGGGGAAAAAGAAAAAAAGGCAGCATCTATTTATAAAGCACCCCACCCTAGCGAGGGTCGGAGCATCGGGCGCTCCCCGTTTCGTAGGCATCGTCTGTCGGAGATCTGCGCGTTTGTTTGGCGCACGTCGGAATGTTTCAGCGCTGTGCCACGGCTGGGGCAAAACCCTGCTGTTGCAAAACCGCCGAGAGCTCGTGAGGAACTTATCTTTGTGCCGTACCTTTCCTCGGGTGAGGAAATGGTGGCTGTGTGTGTGTCACGCTGAAGAATTATTTTCCTCCTTTTAAGCGGGTGGCAGTCTTAAATGAAACCCTGTGTGCAGCAGGCTTTAGCGCTGTCCTCTTCAGTGGTGGGTGATGTTTCCGTAGATGGTGATAAGTAATGACAGAATGAGTAGAATCGTCTTGTAAAGCAGGGAAGTTGTAACCCTTGTGATTCTAGGAACTTACTTTCCAGATAGGATCAGTGTGAGCTTTTGCTGAGTCTCTACACGTACTGCTCCAGTGCCCAGGTGGCTGCTGAAGGATTCGTGAAGCCCCCAGTGAAATTCAAGATAACTGCTGTGCTCAGGACCCTGTGTGAATTGCCAAATTACCAGGAATTAATTGTGCGAGTTCTACCCTTATTTCTTTTCTGACAGCTTTTCTTTTGATGCTGTTCATAGGTTTTCTATGAATAAGATCAGAGACAGGGGAGGGGTGGAGGAAAACACGGGTCAAGGAAGTTGTACTCTTTCCCTGTGTGATGAAAGGAAAGATACTGAAGAACAGTTCTGATAGGTATACCAGTGTTTTTCACCAGGGCAGGGAGAGCTGCTCCGAGAGCTTTTCCCTCCAGGCCTGTCTTCCTGGGCGTGTGTTTTGTACGTGGGACTGCTCTAAAAGTAAAAGTCTTGCTGATGCATTATGCCAATTACTAATGTTTTCCTCACGGTCACATTTATCTGATAAAATCCTCTGATAACTGCAGCTTGTACTGGAGGGCTGGTCTGCGCGCTCTCTCTCTCTTCAGATGGAAGAGTGTTTTTCTAGAAGATAGGCAGGTACAGCGTTGCTCTGCTTAATGCTTTTAGTCCTTTGGTAGTCCTCTGGTAAACGTTTCTCCTTGAGGTGTGGTAGAAGGCTGTACCTGTTTTCCAAGTACTTACTTAGCTGTCTGGAGCTAAGCTTGAGACACTTTGTTGGAAACAAGGAGGAGAGATGGAAGTGCCAAAGGAATGGCAGAGTTTGCAGGTCTAAACAAGCAGAGCTCACTTGGTGCAATTTGAATTAAAGCAGAATACAAAAAAAGCCTTTTCTATAAAGTCAAGCTGGTTGCTTCTTATCTGGAGTGCATTTTATATGGTGAAGTTGAGTCACTCTTGCTGAGAGAGCGTTTTAAGAACTATCGTTAAAAAGCTCAGATACTTTGGCACAGCATGATTTGCAAACTTATGTAACTGGTATGCTTTTGAATGCAGCTGTCAATAAGATCTGATTGCACTTTTCCCTTTTTAGTGGAACTAGGAATATAAAGGAGCTACTTTCACTTAATGACCTAAATATAAGTAAATTTCATACTCATATATCAACTCTGATATTGGCTTTGTTTTCACATGCTCTGATGCTAATGTAAAAATATTAGCCAATGCTAATGTAAAAGTGCATTTACATAATTACAAGTTATTTACAAACAAGCGAGTTTTTGAATGGGAAGTACCGCAAAATAACTATGTTTTGTCTCTGCAGACCTGCAACTCGTTTTAATAAGGCTTGAATAATATTGTTTGAAGTCAAGACAACAGCAGCTTAGCAGAGCTACACCTGAGCTATGCAGCATGCCTTGTTACTGTTGTGTGTGGTTCTGTTGTTCTTCCTTTCTCTTAAACTGAACTTAAACAGATCCTTGGTGGCTCTATATAATCTGTAGCTCTTCTTAAACGATTAAGCCTGCGGTCAGGTTTATTCTTTTGAAAATTAAGCTATTTCTGAATGTTGGTTTGTTGTTGGATTCTTAATTGGTATTGTTTGTGTTTGTTATACGATCCATATTTCAGTTAAAAGTAGTAGGATAAGAAGTAAACTTCTCTATAATTTAAGTATTTTTAACTGCAGTGTTCTTCATTGACAGAATGACAAACTGCAAACTACAAAATACAGATAGAAATGTGATGGGACAAAAAACCTGTTCTTAAAGTGTTTAGGAAGTCCAATATATGTACACAAAGTTTAAGAGCCACTGTATAAAAAGCTGTTTAGGAAGAATTTGTGTATTTGAGCCATGATGTGGTGTGAATCTGTGAGGGCAGCGTTACCTCCTTGGGACTTTGTTGTCCCTCCCTTTCCTGTCTGTCTGTGATGGAACAACTTCATATTTATTAAGACTTAATACTGTTAGAGTAAATCATTTAAATCTTTAAAACTAGAAAGAAAATTGTGGTTGGGATAGGAGAACAAGTGAAATACCCTGCTAACTGAGGGAGTGTGCTGGCTTTTGTTCCTGGATAGAGGTGGTGTCCTGCTGAGTGCTATAGGTGTGAAACCACTGCTGTAAGGTCTGCCTGTCAGTACTTCCATCTGTCAAGCTGTGCTCTTGTTAAGCCACATACGAAGTTAAAGGTATCTGTCGAGTCTCTGTTTTGGCATTTCTCTTTGTGTAAGCTGAACAGGCCTTTGTTTAACTGAGTGTTCATTTAATTTTGTTGTTGTTGTTTTCACATACCAGTAAAATTAACTAATGGTTATTTCAGCTTGCTACCAGAGTCTGCAGAACAAAGTGTGTTTATAAATATGTCAAACATCTGCTCTGTTTTTTTAACAGCTTTTCTAAAAAGGTGTTCATATGTGACCAAAACAACAGAATAAACACTTCCTCCATCTATAAATCATGCCAATGAAGTGGGCTTCTGCTGTTTAGGGTGTAAACTTTAGAGCAGCATATCAGCAGAAAAGGATGTTAGGACTAATATGAAGGAAAAACAAAGCTGACTGATCAGGTTTCGGTATGGAAATTTGGAGAAATGCTAAAAGTTTGCACATAAGGGAAAAAGTATGTTAGCGTCTTGATTGCTAACACCTCGGTTCTTGGTTCAGGTGAGAATATTTTAATGGGTGAAAAAAATAAGTCTTAAATCTTCCAGGGAAATCACTTGTAAACCCAAGAAACTCAAGTATAAACGTGACTGTTCTGATAGCTGCAGTTTAAATAAAGCAAAGCACTTAAATGTGCTTAGGCTGATACGCAGTGTGCAGCTGAATTATGTGGGACTGCTTGGATGTGTGATGTAACTCTCATACTTACGTGCCTTACTGGATTGTGACCCAGGAGATGAAATGTGCTTTCATGGTTGGGTCTCAGCTGTGACTTGGAAGATTTTCTGTAGCTACGCTTACCATTTATGCTGTCTGTACACCAGGTATGGAATTTGCATGGCAGTCTGAATTCTCCTTGGCCACGTATTGTGGCTGTTAGCGTGTAACACTCAGCTGGTTTCAGATTAAGGGAATACCCTAAAAATCAGCGGCCAAGGGAGCTGTGTAATCTGTGCGTAAGCTGCTCGAGCTTGGAGATGATTATAAGGAGTTTGCCCGTTGCTTGCTAAGTTATGTAAAACCAATCTTTAGGAACGGATTCAGAATACAGAGAAATGTGGGCAGGTAAGTGGTTAAGTATTAAACTGTAGAACGTTGCATGAAGGGAGAATCAGTTCCTACCAGTAAATGATTTTCTTGTTTTCCTAATCAAATACAGTAAGTATTTGCACAGACCCTTCTTACAGACCCAGTACAGACTGTAAAGAGCTGTTCTGAGGCTGTCAAGTCAGGCCCACTGAGCTTAGGAAACGCTGCTGTTCACACTGCTGAAGCTTCTGAAGAGCAGCTCAATTCCCAGTCACTGTCCCAGGACACTGAGGGTATTTCAGACTGCAGCCAGCTCAGCTTTGGGCTCAGGAGAGCAACACCTCCCTGCCTCCTTCATCACAGGTAACCCTATTAGCTCTGGCTGTGCTGACTGCCAGAGGTGGGCTTGGTGGGCTGCTGGGCTCTCAGAGGAAAACCTTCTGTCCTGGAAGTTCTTGTCTGCATGGAAAGACTTATTTTTTTCCCCTTGGATTTCTTTTTATTTTTTGAAATAGACTTGGGAAAAAATAATTCCCCAATTTCTTTATTCTAGCAGTCATTTGCTGTCCTTTTAATGAGAGAAGAATGCTGGGGATGTGAGGGCAAAATGGCTTTGTTAAATTAAAGCTCTCTGCGTGTGCAGATGACAAACTCCAGCTTTTCCTAAGCTTTGAGGATTTGACTTCCAGGTCTTAATGTGCTTCTGGCATCATTTTGATGTAATTTCCTTGCAAGCAAAGCCAGGTTACAGCTGTGCACTTCAGAACACTTCCTATTTTATTCACCTTTTATTCTGATGTGTAGTCAGCAGGTTTTAAGTCTCGTGTGCTGCTTTTCATTTATCCTCACCAGAATAGTGGTGGCATTGCTGTGTGTGATTACCAGCGTAAATATTTTCTCACAAAGTGAAGAGGCTGGAGAATGATATCTTACATTGAATTGTTTTATGATATTGAGTGCTTGGCTTAGCAGGAAAACTAGTGGCCCTCATGGAAACATCTTCTAATCACGAGATGAGTACTCACCGTGTACAAGTAGAGGTACAAGGGCTGGAAATTCAGGAGGAAACGTCGTAATGATGCAACGCGTTTGATTTTCTTTCTTTGTACTGTATGCAATGATAGCACAGCGTCCTTTGTGGCGAAGGTATCTGTTAAACAGGGCAACAACATCCACGACAGACAAATGGTGGGATTCTGTGGGAATTCGTCTGCCTTCACGTTTACATAACCACAACTGGCAGTGCTGCGCGGCGCTAACTATAAACGAAAACAAAGTGCTGGTTTCCTGAGTAGGAAACAGTTTCATCATGTGTGCGTGTGGGTTTGTTTTGCTGCATTTCAGGAGTGCTTCAATTCATGCGTTTGGTGTTGTGGTGTCTTTTAAATGATTGTTAGCCTCCGATGAGCTGCTCTGGTCTCTAGAGGTCGGCTACCCAAGAATTTCGCTTTCCTCTTTTGGGGAATGGTGGGCAGGGGCTGAACTCAAACCCTCTGGTTGTTCTGAATAGGGTTAGCTGAAGTTGATGAAAACAAACGCGGTTTTGTTGTGTTTTGTTTTCTTTCTGACTCAGAAATAGCAGTGAAATAGTGTGGTTCTTCCACTAAAAAAAAACTTTCCTCTATAAATCTTCAATATATCTTTCTGTAAATGCCAAGTACTGTTTAGATGGTAATACTAGCAGGGAACAAAGATGCTGAGACTTCCAGCTGTGAATGAGAGATCGAAAGAATGAAGTTTAAAGAACAGTTCCATTCAGCTGTTACTTGAAGTGTTTGATACGTTCAGTTCTTGATACGTTCAATTCTTGGACTGGCAGTGGGTTATTTGTACCCAAGGAAGGTTTGGATGTTAGGCCCACAGTGTATAGGAATGGGGTAATATTCCTAATGGTGGTAGGTGACAGTGATGCTGTGTTGGTATTACAAGTACTGGGGAAATTACAGTTCAGCTTATGTGACAGCCTGACTATTTTTCTGCATGCTGTCTTTTTTCCTTCCCTCCCCCAGCTCCCTTGTACGTGTTTTTGTTCTTGTGAAGCTGCAGTGCTGTGCATGGTTCTGCTGCTGTAACCACATAATGCAGTGTGCTCTTCCTGAGAAATCTTCGATTTGATTGAAATTATTTTTGCTTTTTTGCTTTGCTCTTTCAAAAACTGTGAATCTTGCTGCATCTCATTGATTGCTGCACAAAGTGAAGTAGGGCTTTTCTTTCTCCTGACTTCTGTCTCACATAGAATGTTGCTTGCTTGGATCTCGCAGTTCCTTTCTGCAGTGCTTTCCTCAATGGGGCTTTGAATTTTGGCTGTGGTCTGCAGGAGTTTGTGCGCTATTAACAAAGCGTTTGTTTAATCTCTGTGCCTTAAATGGGTGCCTTTTGTTTATCTTCCAAGGTTTTTCTTTAAAAAGAACTCTTTGAAAAACGAGGCATAACCATAAAGGTGCTGCAACTAAGCAGGATACCAAGGGGTGTTTTTTGCTTATTAATTTTTTCAAACAAGAACCTTGGGGTTTTCGTTCTTCTCCTGCTGTTCAGACAGCAGCCTATGAATTTATGCAGAACAGCTTCATTGATTTTTTTCAGTGTGCTTGCAAATGCTATTTTGGCTGTCTGTGCAATTTTTTGTGGCAATTGGTCTGCTTGTACTTTGATAATGCTGCTTTCTATGTCCTCCTATCTCCGCTCTGTAGCACAAATGTTTAGAAGGAAGTAAGAATTCTCTCTGGGCCAAGAAATATTCCCTTAATTGTGTTCTGAGTGTGGCAGCTGGGCTACGATCGTGATGGTATTTGTGGATGCAAGTTGTATCTCTTCTCAAAATCAATTTAGTGATTATTCTATTCCCAGCAGTGGTCCAGGTGATACTGAGAAGTAGTTATTTTCTTCAGCAACTGACTGTAGAGAAAAATAACTCCAAAAAAAATCTTGAAGCTACGTCACTCTTTCATAATCAGTGCTGGAATGATTTATAAGTTAAACTGTTAGGTTGTTTTTTTTTTTTCCTCATGTTCAGAACTTGCTTTTAGGAAAACCAGATTACATACAGCTTCTGAGAGAGTCTGGACTTCAACCAGTATTGTAACAGCTCCTACTTGAACCTTGGAACTGGTTTCATTGTCTGGAGAAAGGGTAGATAACAGCAGATGATGTTTTGGGGGGTTATGGATAGATGTCCTTACCTGTGAAGGCCTGTTTCTGCAAACTTTGGAGCTTGGCTTTTTTCTTTCCTTTTTATCACATTAACCTTTCCAGCTGTCTGCTTTCTCCTGCTCTGCTTTTCCACCATATGCCATAGCACGGTGACAGCATCTGTCCTAAAACAAAACAATCGTTAATGTTCTTAATTCAGTGGGAAGTTTCCACTCACGTATTCCTATCTGCAGTTACCATACCGAAATTTAATGCAGGCTACAGTTTCATCTCTGAGAAGAAAGTATTGTGGTGGGGAAATAGCGTTACTCCTTGTTTACTGAAATAGCCCCGTTTCTGTATTTTATTTCTTGTCCTGCTTCTTTTTCAGAGACAATTCACATCTCTGAATTGGCCATCTATTCCTTCATTTGAAAGTACACATTCAGAAGCACCAGCTCAGATTTTCAGTGCTTTATTGATGTTGGTGAGCCATGAATGCCAGAAACTCATCGTACGGCCTCTGATAGTTCTGAAATAGTTTCACTGGCATAAAGCTTTTTCATGACTTCATTCAGCCCATGACTGTGGTGTAATTATGTCTCCTCATCCACGTGTTCTGTTTTATTTTAGTCATTCTTCTGATCCTCTGACACGTTATTTGGTAATGTTAATTGATTTGGTGCATCCAGTATGTACTCATTTTTCGTTCAGCAGGAGCTAACTTGGGAAATGGTTCCATATTTGCACCATGACGTGCTGACTGGTTACTGCATCCTGCCTGCTTAAGGCAGGGGAGAAGTGCCACAAATCAGGTTGGAGCCAAAAGGATCGAATGCCCCTTTTCTATTCAGTAGCAGTATGTATACTTTGGTGACTTTTTCTATGTCCTTTCTGCGTAGCTTAAGTAAAGATTGTAATCTTTCTTTGTGTGCTCGTTCCAGCATACGGGGCATAATGTCACTTGGAGAATTGTTCCAGGAAATTGTAATATGGGGACATTTCTTGGCTTAGTTAGAGCAAATAGCTCCAGCTTCAGCGTGGTTCATATAACCAGCTTATCCTAGTGGAATAATACAATTCAAATATTGTTTCAAAAGGATTATTAAATTATATATTGTTGAAGTGCAAATTTCAGATGGTGAGGTATTGGTGTTTCAGGGATAAGACACTCCAGTCAGTGTTCTTTGGAAAAATAGTGTTTTTACAGGGATATATATATATATAGGGTTACATCAACTGGCCTCTGTGAACGATTTAAGACATCTTCATTTGAACCCTCAAGAAAATAAGCAGAGGTAAAACTTACCTTATGTATCAGGAAACAACATAGTTGCACTGACTGAATAGTGTAATTTGAGGGACAAATGAAGGGGCAAAGGGATTTCATGCATTCCAGTGATGTATCTGTGGTTGTCCATGGATGTCCATGGTCTGGTATACTAATTACCCTCCTTTTCTTTGCCACTCTGTTCTCCAATTGCATCTGTTTTCAAAGGTTTCAGCTACTGACTCTTTAGCATGCTCCATTCATTGTTCCAGTTTTGTTTCTAATGCTGCAGCCCTTTGAATTTTGGTACTCTTTGTGTTTTCTCCAAGGTTTTGTTACTTGTGTTAGTTTTCTTTTCCAGGCCTGTGCGATTCTCCTGCTTTCCTGTCTGCGAACTGTGGCTTGAGTTTTTCAAGCACTTGCTATAGAGGCTGTCCTTCAGTTTGACCTCTACAAAGTCAGCATTTCAGAAGTCGTGCTTTGGATGCTGTCATAAATGCATATGGATACATTCGTGCATATTCATATTTATGCAAAAAATCCATGCTCAGTTAAAAAATATATATACGTATTTAGAAGCTTGTCTAATTCTTATTGGGAGCCAAAATCCTAGGGGCTTTGATTGCAGAAAGTTCTTTCTTTTGGGGGGTAACTGATGAAAGCCACAGACACTGAGGTGGTGAATCGAAAGTTGATTTAGGTTAAAAATGGAGTTTGGTCAACGGGTTGCAGTGCCTGCTGGCATTTCATTTACCTCTTCAGAAGAGAGTTTTGTGCCTCACGTTTTACACATCGTTCTGCTACAGTACCTGTTCAGAATCATCCTCCTTTAAGAAAAAAAACAGCAGCTGTTGTAGTGTTGTATGTTTGTCTGAACGTGCATCTGTAAGGTTTAGGATTAAAGTGCATTTTCTCTCCTCTTTGGCTTCAGTAGGGATAGGAAGGCCATCTGGCTCCATTCCGTACATCAGTCAGGCATCCTGAAAGTCAAGGACTCCAGAGCAGAGGATGAGTCTGTATCCCACTGTCAGGCTCTAATTTCCTACTGTTATTGCTGATTGTTCACAGAACTGCAGCTGGGCTAAGAAGGATGAGGGGAAGGCTTTAAAAAAAAAAAAAAGTGATTTTATTAATGTAAATGACTGAAGAAATGTAAAGGAGAAGATTCAGTTGAGCCACATTTGCTGCTTTATTGCAAATCATGCATGCAGTCTGTTCTGTCTTTCGTGTTATTACATAACGAAGTCATGCTGCAACTTGGGTGCTTGCTCTGCTATAAGTTGATCTGATTTGCATACAGGGCTACACTTGCTTAATTAAGGTGTCATTCCAACTCCAAGCAGTACTGTGCTCGAAACTCTTCGTGGAGAAACTTACAGAAGAGTGGTGATTTATGTAGGCAGTGATGTGTGAAAGATGTCTGTGTGGATACAGACTCAAGAACAGGACTGATGAAGAGGAACAGGACTGATGATGATGATTATTTTAGTAGGAAGGAGACACAGGTTTCTTACATCAGCCCCTTTGTGTCTTTTCCCCCCTTTATATAACTAAAAATAAATGTTATAACTTAAAGACTTGCATTCCTCAGGTTGCAGCCACGTATTGGTTGGGTTAAGCTCACACTCTTCCAGAACTTCCATTCTTGCTCAGAAGAGTTTAGATGCTTGCTGTATTCATTCTACATGCAGATAAACTATACTTTCCTTTCTGATATAACAAGGATTTTGAAAGTCTGGCCTACATGCTGAGAGGTACAGACTGGTGTTAGGGTTGGAAAAACAATTACCTAGAGCTTGGCAAGGAATGTGACTGCAGGCTCTTGTTATCCTTCTCAGAAGGGGAATACTTTACGCCGTGGGCTCTGAATAATTTCCTAAGTAAAAGTTACACTACTGCATTGTGGTTATCCTGGTTTTATTCACATCTCTGGTGGGTTGCTCACATCCTTGAAGAAATGTGTCAGCATGTCACCTACAAGGCTTAATTTAGAAGGATAGCAACAGCTCCCACTTTGCCTTGTCCCTTCCCAGGAGGCATCTTGATTTTAAATGGAGAGTGGGCTTGTGAATTTTTGAAGTGTTCTGGCAGTTCTGTATGAGTTACTGGAACTGCATATGATGTGTCTGGGGGTCCTTTAAATCATGGTTTGGATGACAAAGAGTGAACAGCTTACAGAGCACAACTCTAGATATTGTGTACCTACTATTGCAGGAGATGAGAAGGAAATTTGCTTTTCCTAGTCCAAGCTTAATAGTGCTTGTGGTCAGTTTAACTGTATCCTCTTCTGAATGCTTCTGTGTTTGGTTGTTTTTTTAAACACGGTAATAAAATAGTGTCGAATACTTCACAAAATGTGGTATGTGCCTTGGTGCTTTGTGCTTTTTGAGCTCTAAATTAAGGGGGGTGATTTGAATTCTGTTTTAGGATTTCTTCGACAATAAAAATATTATACGTTAGTTCAAACTCTGACACTGAATGAAAATTACATCCTGTAAAACAATTCCCTGTTTGATTTATGGTGGCATTCAGTAATTATTTTGATTACACTGCCTTCATTAGAGCTGTACGGCAAGATAAGATTGTGTAAGTCATTTTTCCTAGCAGTTGCAGCGATGTGAACCTCATGCACATGCTCTAGGATACGAGACCAATGTACACCCTGTTTTGTTGGCTGGTTATGGTTTGCATGAGCATTGTTGTGCGGCGTTCACTTGATCCACACAGCTGAAATGTGTGGCTTTTGGTTTTGTGCACGTGACCAAGAAGAGTGTGCCTCCAGAGCCTCTGCCTGACATTTCGAGATCAAATGTGAACATTTCTGGACTTTTTATTAACACAGATGTTTCTGTGAGGTTGATGATATGTTGGAAGAGACATGCTTGAGAGGCTTTGTTAGATGTGTAGTTTCATATATAGCTGGGAAATGTGTTTTAATAATAATATTATCAAAAATGTCATCACAAAGGAAACTGATCTACTGTATTTCACGGACACATTAAAACCTAAAATCCCTAGAAAATAACCTGTGCAAGTGCAGCAGCTTTGCTGGGGCCTTGAGTAAAATCTTGCTTCGGGATTTGACTTGCAGTTGATCTGACATCTTTGAATTGAGGATCTTCTATTCCTATTTCCTTACCTACTGTTGTGTAACAGCGATTTGCACACGCTCTAGTGTTGAATTTGCAAGTATGTAAAATGTGTGACCTATTATGTATTTCTTTAAATACGTAATGAATGCACAAATAAACTGACATGGATTAGAAGGGTGGGTTGAATGGGTAGGGTGTAAAAGCCATGAAGATCAACCAGTCCATTCATGCTGCCTGCAAATGTAGTTCTCTTAAGCATGAATATTTGCTGCATCACATCCCAATAATGTCAGGTGGAGGAGGGTAGGGTGTGCAGTACCTTGGTCTGGCTTGAAAACAAAAGAAGCATGAATTGACAGTATATGTGATTTTATTTCCAAACGGGATTCCTTAAACTTGTTAGTGGTAACTGTCTTTCTCCTAAGCATGCATATATTAAGGCTTTAAGTAAATCTGCTGTGTAGATATCTGAGAAGCTTGCTGTGTGATATAACTGAAAATCTAAGGATGAACTTTTATGAGCTGGCTGAGCCATACTAATGGCTGCCTGAAGGGACAGCTGCACTCTTCCTTCTGTGTCTTGCTCCTAGTTCTCCAGTTTGCCACTATATTTAATGCAGACTCACATTCATCTTTACCCTTCAGATCACTTTACCTGCTTTAACCAATCAAAAGCAAAACCTTATCCTCCAGAATAATCTTCCTTTCATTTCCATGCCACCATCATACAACCAGAAGTTGAGGAGGACTTCATGGCCTGGCAGTAGGGACCTAGGCAACACTGCTGTCCTGGAAACATCAGCTAGTAGCAGTGTCCTTGTCTAGTTTAGACTAAAGCAATGCTAATTTTACTTTTTGGGGAAAAAAAGAAGTCTTATCTGTTGAGGGTTTTTTAAATTGTCTTTAGCATTATTTGGACTTCTAATTTAAGTTTCTAATAGTGTAATTACTACTTATTTCTGAAGTTCTAGATCTTAATAACCCTTTTCTCTTTCTTTTTAGACCTGAAGGAAAGTCATCATGGGAGCATTTTTAGACAAGCCAAAGATGGAGAAGCATAATGCCCAAGGGCAGGGGAATGGGCTTCGTTATGGTCTGAGTAGTATGCAAGGCTGGCGAGTCGAAATGGAGGATGCACATACAGCTGTGATTGGTTTGCCAAATGGACTTGATGGATGGTCGTTTTTTGCTGTATATGATGGGCATGCTGGATCACAGGTTGCCAAGTACTGCTGTGAGCATTTATTAGATCACATCACAAGCAACCAGGATTTTAAAGGGCCAGATGGGCCACCATCTGTGGAAAGTGTAAAGAGTGGCATCAGAACAGGTTTTCTGCAAATTGATGAACACATGAGAGTCATCTCTGAGAAGAAACATGGTGCAGACAGAAGTGGGTCAACAGCTGTGGGTGTCATGATTTCTCCCCAGCATACATACTTCATCAACTGTGGAGACTCGAGAGGTTTACTTTGTAGAAACAGGAAGGTTCACTTCTTCACACAGGATCACAAACCAAGCAACCCACTGGAGAAAGAGCGTATACAGAATGCAGGCGGCTCCGTAATGATTCAGCGTGTGAATGGCTCTCTTGCTGTTTCAAGGGCACTTGGGGATTTTGATTACAAATGTGTCCATGGGAAAGGTCCTACAGAACAGCTAGTCTCACCAGAGCCTGAGGTTTATGAAATTGAGAGATCAGAAGAAGATGATCAGTTCATCATACTGGCTTGCGATGGTATCTGGGATGTTATGGGAAATGAAGAGCTCTGTGACTTTGTAAGATCCAGACTTGAAGTCACTGATGACCTTGAGAAAGTTTGCAATGAGATAGTTGACACCTGCTTGTACAAGGTAGCAAGGCTTGAGAGGAGAAATTTATTATGTTTTTGCTATTAGAAGTTTATAAACAAGTTAATGTTTTGATTCCACTCAATATTTTATTAATGAATAATTGCTATGATGACCAGAGAAATGGCAGTAATGGGTAAACAAGTGCACAACGGAAATAGCATGGATTTCTGGGTACCTTTGAAGAGTTAAAGGTCGTGTATAGATATGTTGTGATAGCTGAGAAACCAGAAACATATGGGAAAGCCAAGGACCGTAACTGTCCTTTTCTGGTTCATGTTGTACTTTACAAAATCTTAACTCTTTAATCAGAGTAAGTAATACACTTTGCCTTCCTCTCCTGACCATGTAGTAACTTTACTGCCACGATCATGTCAGGATGAATACAGGGTGATTCAACTCTTGACTTCATATCTTATAGTTTAAAGTCTTGTCTCGACTGTGTGAAGATCTGACCTCCTGAATCAGGTTTTGTTCTGGTTTAATTACTGTACTTCTCATTCAGTGTTGTCATACGGCTGTGAAACTAGCACTGTTTTGTTTAACAAATCTCTGCAATTTTCTGCACGGCAACTTTCCACCTTGTTTTAATAAACTGTAGGATGGCACAGTTAAGAGATCTGAAATATTTAATTTTGTAACTTAGCACTTAGTTCTCTAAAGACAGGCTGTAAGTCATAGTGTAAAATACATAGCTTTTCTTACACTATCAAGGCACGACTGTGTATCAGCTCGTGCCACGTGGCTAACAAGGTCATTATTTCCCATTTGGAAAAAAAGAAATTTGCTTTCCAGCATTGTAGAGGATTGATAAGGCATATGTTTTTGCTTACAACTTTATCTGCTAGTCTTGAAAACAAATGTTCTAGAATGAACACTGTCTTATGGATGCTGTAAATTTTGCAGTAGCCAGCTGCCAGCACCTTCTCATATATCTATAGAAGCTTGTTTTAAACATTTGTTTGTTCTTGATCTCAGTAACTTCAGTACATTTAATTGTTGATGTTAAGCATAGATGCATGTCTGTAGACAAGAGCACAGGGGTAGTGAAAGCAAACTAAACAGTAAGTTTTCTTAAGTAGAATGTGATTGTATTTAAATATGTTTTGAGTATTAGGACTGTGTTTAGTTGAAATTCTAAATGTTTCCATTTCAAATAATGCTTTTGTAAAGGCTAGAGCTCCTTCCAGCTGGTCTCTTAATAGGTACTATAACCTGTAATTTCTTTATTTAGTGTTTTTAAAGGAAAAAGGAAAAAAAAAAAACCCACAACTTTGATCAGTAGCACTGTTCTTAGGTAAAAGTGCTGTCTGACTTCAGAAGCTTTCTGTATACTGTTCTTAAGCAGTTTTTGTTTTGTTTACTGATTTAATATTTCATCTGTTTTCTTGAAATGATTGGGAAGTACTTAAAACAAGTAATTGTACAACTTTGTAATTGTGCATCACTTATTAGTAATATCATTTTTAAAAGACAGTGGGCTGTCTGCAATTGATTCCAGGTAGTCTTCAGAGCATGAAGGTGGAAAAAACCAAAGTGACTTAAAGGTAGTTTTTACTGAATGAACAACTAGAATTTTGGAAGAAAAAGTGAAAGTGCTTTGATTTGGTTTCAGTCTGGTATGTTCTCAAATCTCTTTTTTTTTTCTTTTTCCACCAGGGAAGTCGAGACAACATGAGTGTGATACTGATCTGCTTTCCGAACGCCCCAAAGGTATCACCGGAGGCGGTGAAAAGAGAGGCAGAGTTGGACAAGTACCTGGAAAGCAGAGTAGAAGGTGGATCATTTAAAAAAAAATAAGTAACTTTGTTTCTAAACAGACCCCTTGGCCCCCTTCCCTTTGCAACAACTAAACTTAATTCATACAAGCTTTTTAATAGACCGCCAAGTGCCGTTGGCCATCTAGTGTACATCTCTGAAAAAGGCACTCTTACAGTCCTGCTGTATGACCTGGCAGAATTCTGCTGTGCAAGTGCAGTAGCCCTTAGCTCTGAAAATTGTTCAGAATGGCAGAATTTTCATTTGTGCTCATGAGTTGTTCCTCATGAGTCCATTGGAAGCAATAACTACAGGCCAGTAAATCACGGTTCCTGTTACGTGGAGTTAAATGAAGTAGAATGTCTTGCAAAATGTGTATGAAGATGGTAATTTGCATATCATTTTTCTATGCAGTTCTGTCTGCAGATTAGCGATAAAAATATTGCATTACACGATCACAGCTTGATTACTGTTACATTAGAGGCTCCTGCTGACGTGTATATTTATTTGGAAGTATGTCAGAAGTTTGCTAAAGCTGATCTTTAAGCATTCCTGATGAGCAAAATTTGGGAGCACATCCTCGATAATAACTTCAGAATTTTGTTTAAATTTGTATTTCTGGATGACTTAAACTTTGAGCTGAAACTGCAAGTTGTGGGTGTTTTGGATCATCTAACTGAAACTGATATTTGAAATCAATTTAATTTCAGAGATTTCTCATTAAAACTGGATTTTATTGTGCCTTTTGATATTTAAAGATGAACACAGCTTGGATTTTGTTTCTGAAATATAAGACTTGCTGTATGCATTGTTTGCATAGGCTAAGTCTATTTTTGAAGTGGACTCTTTGGGTCCTGTGTGTTACCAGTCTAGTTATGTGTATATACTGCAAGAATCCTTAACAGCACACACAGCACAGTACACAGAGTACTTAGCAACGATGGTATCAGTGATTAATATGTTACAGGAATATATTGTGCACTTTTTTCTCCTTAACTTGCACAAAGGTAATACAAAGTACAGCTTCGTAAGTTTCACAAAGGTCTTGTCTACGTGGGAATTCTGGGTTCAGATAAATTAACATGAAGTTCAAAGCACTTACTACTGATGTAAGTGCTCCTTAAGAAGGAATTGCCTATTTCAAAGACCTTGTCCCCAAGGTCGTGGCAAAGTACAGCTGTTCTGCCTCTGAACTAATGACCAGATAGAGCACGTTTTCTGGTTTGATCCAACCTTCCTATAGGAAAGGTTGATGCACACCAAGCTATGGTGTGGATTTATTTGACCGTGTAGCAGGAGTATCGGTGTGTATGGTAGGACTGCATGAGTTAAGTTCAGATAGCTTTCTCCATTTCAGGCATTTGAAGAGCTCATTATGTAGGCCCACTCACAAAACTGCTGAAGAGCAAGTATGCTGTGCAGTCACACGTTAATTTACAGCATGCTAACTCTTTCTGATCTGGACAAGTACTGCCTTCATACCTTAGCTATTTTGCCTTAGTTCGTGCAAAGCCATTGCCTGCGGTATGAAGGTATCTTCAAGTTATAGCTGCATCTTCAGCTAGAACCACTCTACCCCTTAGAATACTAACAGTGGGGAAAGCTAACGTTTTGTACAGACACCCCAGTAAATGAAGAAGCTAACACTGGATCTGCACGTGGTTACGGTTCATACCATGAATTTGGCTGCCAATTCTTTCCATTTATACAAATAGAAAATTTCAGTAATGAGTGAAGTGTCATACTTGAATGGAAGCAAACAGATTCTGTATGTAGTTGCAAAGCACTTTAATACTAATTTGATGACAAGTTGTCTGAGCTACTTGAGGAAATCATTTGTACTTCCCCTCAAGGGTCTTCACTTCTTTTTAGTGTTCTCAAGCTTTCGGGTCTTGTACAAAAATATTATTTAAACTTACAAATATGTAGTAAACACTATTCAACCCTGCACTGATTTGTATCAGCTGTAGACAAAACTTCCCCTTTTAGCTCTGACTGAGGAGGGAAGTTGAAAGGCTGAACTAAAACAGAACTTCAAGAGCAGGTGACAGTTGTTACATTTAACTTGATAATTCTTGTGCAATTACATTGTTTCTTGCTGGAAATGGATCATGCAGAATTGGCTAGCGAAGTAGAACTGCTATGCTACCCGAAATGTTCAACACTACAGTAACAATTTTTAATTAAGGTGTTTTAGGAATGATCATGTTTGACTTTAAAAGCCTAATCTGTAGCTGAAGGAAGGAGAAAATGTAAGGGCTACTTCTAGACTTCTAGAATCCTCTTACTAATTTGTAATACCACTTTAAAATTAAAATTCATTAAAATGGAAACCTGGTAAAAATGCATAAAATATACTTTTTTGCACTTCAGTACTCAATGTAGTCTCACCAGGTAATGAGATTTGATGCTTGCTAATAACATGCATTATTCCTAGTCATATTTTAGCCTAGAACATATTCTTACACTGTGAAAAAGTAGCGCAAGTTTTAAGACTGAATGAGGCTTTTTACTGATGGTCCTCTTGAACAAGAGAGGACTTAGAATTAGTGGATCTTTAAGGTATCTTCCAAATGATTCCGTGAACAAGCAGATATTATTCAGATTTAAAGAAAAGGAGCTTTCTACTTACTATACCACCATCAATCTCAATGTGTTTGTGGTCCAGATTCATAGCTGTGATAGCAACAGAAGAGAAAGCAAGTGTGGAGAAGCGTCTTTTTTGCCATTACTTGCAGTAAATAAGTGTTGCTCATAAAATGTTATGTGATCTTCCTTGTAGAAGTAATCAGTCACTCCAAAATGCATTGCTATTATTTGCACTAATATGTGAGCTATTGATGTGTTTAAGATGATACTTGTCTAGGCTTCTTTTTGTTCTCAGTGTCTTACATATAAAAGTTCAGTAATAGATAATCGTAGCAATATTTCTATCTACATAGAGGTAAATCATTTTCAGTTAGCTGCTGTATGTTCCCTCCCATATTTTCACAACGTTGCAAATTTGAATTTCCTTAATCTCACTGTGTGGAATTCCCATTCAGAGAATGAAATAAGCAGATATGTTTTGAATCCTTTATTTGTAGGGTTATATAAGTACGTTCTTCCCATGCTTGATGCCATGAAAATGTTTAGATGGTTTTAAAGTAAATTGAATAGGCGTGGAGCTCGTGAGATGTATTGCAAGAAAGTAATTCCAATAAATTAATGCAGCTAGCAGACCGACTCCATTTGTTGTGTCATCAGTGTTCATTCAGTCTGTATTTTAGTTATATCAAAATATAAATGTATTCATTTAGTGGAGACTGTATGTTACATGTACTGCAGTTACAGGTTGTGATACTGTGTAGTATAGGTAAAATACAAAGTCCTTATTTTTGTACAGCAGAACTCTAGCTCTAGCACATTGTAGAATATACTAGATGTTCAAAATTGCACAATAAAGGAACTTGGCAAACCAAAACTGAGATCTTGCTTCTTATTCAGATTTATGAGTGTTAGATTATTTCCTCAATATTAGACGGTAAAATGAATTTTGGCCATAGAATTTCTTGAGGAAACTGCAAGTTTCTGAGGTATCTGGTGTGTGGTGTCATATATCCATTACTTAGGTTCTTATCCGAGCAGGTTAAAGCTTTGTGTTACAGCCTGACACTGCTGAGGATTAGACAGTGCTTCCATTGTACCTTGCAAATAATTTGCACAGTTTGCTGGCAAAATAAAGCTGATTCTTTCTGTAAACACACATAGCCCTAAAATACTACTGCATGCACAAAAATCATTTGCTATTTATTTATCTGACCTATTTTACAAAAAAGGACTGGGTATGTGTTGGTTTTAAGCTTCAGTGTGCCATATCTCACTGATTAAATTACGGAGTGGAAACTTGGTATGTTACCTGCAATTATCTGTTAGAGTAAAAACTAAATGCTGAAGTATTTATTTCAGAACTGGTACTGATGGATTCCAGCTGCTCTTCAAGTTGTATCAATACATAAAGAACAATGTGTGTATAGACATACCTATTGTATATGGGCTGCAGTATTCACTTGAAGATCAATAATGTTGAGTCTTAATAATTCACCTCTTATTTTCTAAGCTTGTATTTACAGACAATCTGCAGAAATGCATTTTGAAGAAATAGATTGTTTTAAATTTATTACAATTCCTATAGAAAGAGAATGTTTTCAGAAGTGTTACAGCAAAATCTCTTGTGATTTCCATTGTGCTTACTGCTTTAAAAAGGAAAACAGGCCTAAGAATAAAATTAGAGAACTACAGTACAAGGCCTCTCTCCCCAGACGTTGGAGGAGCTCAGCTTTAAATAACTGCCCAGTAGTCACGTATTGCGAGCTGAGTGAAGGGTGGAGCTGTCTTCTAACTCCAGTGTCCCTGGCTTATAATTTATACATGATAGTTCCTACCATTTGCATGTTGCAGTGATGTGGTAAAGTACAGGCATTGGCTTATAAACTTACAGCCATGTGTGCTTGTACAGGAGGTCATCTTGTTTTTGAGTTTGATGATGAACTCTGTTTTATGAAAATACTGTTGTTTTCTAGGATGGTGATAATCTTTAACCTTCTGTTGCAGTGATAAAGCTGATGTTAATCTTTGCTTCATGCCCAATGCATTTTGTTGGGAAGATAAAATAATGCTATAGCAGGAAAGCTATTAGACTTGGAATCGTTAGCTGTGTATTTCTGAAACCAGAGTGCATGTTAACAGCTAGCAGGGTATTTGTGTCAGATCCATCACGGGTCTTTGTTGTTATGGAACCAAGTTAACGCTTACCATGTCGAGTATGGTCTGTCATTTATTTCTTATATTAACAGAAATTAAGCTGCCTTTTTATAAAACTGAGTATTTCAATCTTTTAAAGTTAAATTTGGACTGCACTTACAAAAAAAGTACTTCTGATTCCCAGAGATCATAAAGAAGCAGGGTGAAGGAGTGCCAGACTTAGTCCACGTGATGCGTACGTTAGCAACTGAGAGCATCCCAAACCTCCCGCCAGGGGGTGAATTGGCAAGCAAGTGAGTTCACATCAGTGTAAATGTGTTTTTATTATTATTATTTAAATCCAACTTAACTGTAAGGCCACTCTTAAAAGTACGGGGGGGGAGGAAGGGCACAGGACGAACGTGATCTGTTCTTCGATTGTTATTACTGAACTGTTCTGAATGAAAAGGGGAAGCACGAGAACAGAGTTAACTATGAATTGCTGTTAAAAAATTACACGTCAAAATGTAGTTTTGAGAAGGATTGAGGGTTTTTTTTTAAGGGTGGCCTGAGTGTCTCTGTTTTTGTAATTAATTGGGTTTCTTTGGGTGGGACATGGTTTGAAGGTACAAAAATAATGTACTGTCTTTAGTAGCTACTTGGACATATGGTTCTGCTCTTCAAAAAGTTTTATGCGTATCATATTTTGCTTGGCAGCTTTCTTTTCTTGTCTGTAGCTAAGGCAGTGTGGTAATTGCTTAAAATTTTGCTTGTGCACCTTTCTGCTTGTGTCAAACGCAAAACCAGGATAGAAGTCTATCAAAGAAAGTTAAGTAGAACTTCAAGTAGGCTGGTTCTTGTCCTTGAAGAGTTCAGTGCTGTGCTATGGGGTCTCAAATTGATGTTGAACAGTTAAGAAAGAAATGCACTTGTTTTTTTTCCACAGCAAGTGTTTTTTGGTTCAGAAGGTCATTCATGAACTTGCACTGTGTGTATCGAGCAGTTTATTTTTAATACTTCAGTGTGTATTTTTTGTCTTGTTACATAGGAACTTGAAGTCTGTAGGCACGTAGAGGAATAAATGATAAGTGGGCTGTAAGGATGACTTCTACATAACAAAATTCTTCTTTTATGATGTAGGAAAAGAGGAGATGGCTATTATGTATAAATAGTAGTGTCTATTTAGGATGTGTTACAGTCATCTTGAAGCATTGATGAGTCAGTTACTCATAAAAGATGGCATACAAGTTGTTTATCAAGCTTCTTTGGCTAGCAGTAGCTTTGTGGTTGTGAGGCAGTGCTGAAGTCACTGAAGCAATTGACTTTGGTGGGATTATGTGCTTTAGTGATGCTATCTTGAATAGTGATTGACAGAAATATGGATTTAATTGTATTATGGTGTAACTTGAAGCAATACTGACCATTTGGAAAGAAAACATTGCTTTTCAAGTAACTTGGCTTTGTTTAGAATCAGCAATACCTATCTCTGAAAGATGAGAACAACTTTGTGCATTGTACTTTAGGAGTAATTGCTTCTTTTTATTTCTTTAAATTCATCCTCTTCTTCTATGCTGTATGGTCATTCACCAGATTTGCTGTGATGTTTATACTGTGTGGTAGATTTACTATCTGATAGTACCCAACTTTTAGATGTTACAGGAAGATTATAGACTGCGGTCTGCTTTATTTTATTTATTTATTTATTGCTTTGAATGCACTCTTGTTTTTCCCCTGCATGTATTCATGAGCAGTTAAAAGGTGGCTTTGAGATTGTATCTGAGTTGTAGTGTGCTATTTTGTCGTACTTGGTTCTGCATGTTAGGGTACCTGGAGGAAAATTGCTTTTGATGTCCAATCTATTTTTCCTTTCCTTTATTCCTTTCTTTCCTTCCTGCTCCCCTTCTAAAATTCTTATGTGCTGGGTAAGGTAGAGGCTTCCTTATCCTTCAGCCTCCCTTTTTTTCTATCACTTCTCTTGAAAGACCTCTTCTTCACGCCCTCTGGAAGTGTCAGAATATATGAAGGTATTACTGCAGTGTTCATTGGGCACACAAATGGCCATGGCATTCAACCTGTATCAGGTTCTCTGATCCCTTTTTTTTTTTTTTTCTTTAAATATGAAAGAGATACCTCCAAACAAAACAGCACTGCAGCCTCATCTGAATGTTTGGTCGTGCTTCTCTTCTGTTGAATGCAAAGTGCTTATTCAGCTTCCTTTTTCTTGAACTTGAGGGTTTTAAAGGATTGGGATAAGTGTGGTTGGTGTGTAATGGCACTTAGGACTAACTTGCAGTAAACTTGGTTCTGCAAATGTAAGATCTTTAAAAGTTTGCTTTTTAAATTACAATTTTACCTAAGGAGTTTGACTTAAAATATTGTATTTTTTTTATTTTTGATCTAGACGGAGTGTAATTGAAGCTGTTTATAACAGACTGAACCCCTACAGGAATGATGATACTGTAAGTATCTTTTCTATGGCATTCTTTCCTCCCACCCCAGTAATTGTATTTGTTTTATAAAGAAACATATTTCCAGCTCTTCTTTCGCAAAAAAATGTAAGAACCGTTTTGTGCCTTTGTGACTGTTTTCAGATGCCTTCTGCTGATCATAGAACTCCAGCATGGATTACTTGTTGGTGTTGGAATTCCCTGATTTGTATCTGGCAAACGTAGTGTAGAAGTAAAATGCCTTCAAACATAAAGCTGTGCATTGGCTTTGAAACTGGGTGCTACTGTTTGGCAGTTCTCTCAGTACCCTTAGCCTAACAATACCTTAATGCTATCTGAAAAAGCATGCATTTTGAATGTAAAGCATTCTGTTTAAATTACTGTTCCACAAATGAACGTTAAAGGTCTTCATCTTATGATGATGTTGGCAACTAGGATACAGGAATTTGCATACTGAATAGTTGGCATGCAGCTCCTGCATTTTTACTCACTACTGCTTTTATTCTGCATCCTTGCACTTGGGAAAACATAACCATTTTAGTCTTTCATATAATGGTTCTCCTTTGCTCCTTCTGGTTTTGAAGAAAAATCTGGGGGTGGTACTCTCACAAAGAGTAATTTTAGTGATCTTGGCTTTTGTGCTACACCTCCGTGCCAACTGTTCTTCTTTTTGGTTTGTAATGAGTTCTGTGTGCAGGTTTGAATGAAGGGTGCAGAAATTTAATGCTAAGAAGTTGTCGTATGTGGCGTTGCTAAAGACTTAATTAGCCTCTTCCCTTTCAAAGGAATCAGTAAGACAGTAGTTTCAAAGAAGAGTAATACTTCTATCTCCTGCAGTCTCAGTAACAATAGGGATGTGCAGCTGTAGAAGTGCCAGCTGAGACCATTGTTAAAGCCCATCATGTCTCTTTGCTATTTAGGGGAAGATAGTAGTTAATGCTGAAACAACCCCAAATTGCTGCTGTACGTAAGCAGTTTGCTGTGCTGGCTGTGCTTCTGATTTAACCGTTGGTTCAGCTAGCAAGCTGTGGCCATGCTTAGTTAACATATATACCCAACTTAGTGGAACAGAGGAGGCAGTTATGAGGGGAAAGGAAACAGACACAAAGTAAAACAATTAAATACCACTGGAAGTTTACCATTTAGTTTGTGTTAAGATGTGTTTTCTTTTAACTGATAGCAGGAATTAAACGTTTTGGTTTTTTCAGAGTGGTTCCATTTGTCAGCTATACAAAACCCTCTGTCTGGGGGCCTAAATGGACCTAATTTGAGGGTTACTCAGATATTGTATTCATGGAGGCAGTGTGGCCATGTAGTTATGATTTAGAGCCTGCTGTGTCTTTGATTCCAGTTCTATATTATGGAATTCATCTTGTAGATTTATTACAATTCAAAATTAAGATTTCTAGGAGTTACTGAAACTACACTTCTCTGTTTAACTTTACATTATAAGAGGTAAAATTGATCTGAATTACAGTTAGGTATTGGTTAATGACTGTAATAAGGGCTGAAATATCAAAAGGTGGTAATAATGATGGCAAAAAGCACAAGGCACATCCTGATCTTTTAGTGTACGAGTGTAGAAAATATGTGCATTTGCATTACTTCTAACTATTCTGGAAATGTTTGTATTATTCCTGGGATGTCATCATCAGGATCAGTAAGCATTTGAGGAAAAAACTTGATCCGATGTTTGAATGTTTGCTACTTAGTGTTTCATTAATTAAACATGCATGTTTTCTAGATGCCTCTTAAATGTTGTTTCTGCTATTTCTGAAAGCAGAGTGAAAATAGGCTCCTAAAATGATTCAAGCTTTTTCCCTTTTCAGTCTGGATTATCCAGAAACTGCTGTAACTATGGGCACTCCAGACTTTAAAGGGCTCCTTCTTTTTTCTTTAAGGATTCTGCCTCAACTGATGATATGTGGTAAAACTGCTCATCTAGCTGTGGAGTTCACGTTTCATTCTTCAAATGAAAGTGCAGCCCAACCTCAGTGACCCTTCTTAACATCCACCCTCAATATTAATTAAAGAAGGGAGTATGATGTGTTGGTGAGAGTGACTGCAGCAGAAAACTACAGCAGTACGACACCTAGCCCAGGAACTGATCTTTTTTTGTAAAACAGACTTCTGTAAACGTGATTTCAAACCATAATCCATGTTGTAAATCAGACTCCAGCAATTTATGTTGTATGATTTTGTTTTTTTTGTAAAGTGCAATTGTCTTTGTACAAAATGCTCATATTTAATTATGAACTGCTTTAAATCACTACAAAGGTTAGAAGAAATGTTTGACTTGTGTGATGCAACAATATATATCCCTCTACATTCATGTTGTGGTTTTGGATTGCAAGGAGCAGCAGCCTAGCCAGCTAGGTGCTCGAGAGGTGCACAAAACTGTAAAGATAACATTTTTGTCTTCTATGAAAGCTGATCTCGTGGGGCGACTTTCCCAAAATCACAGTGAATTTGCTTGGCAGTGGAAAAACAACAAGAGAGTAGTGCACATTCTTCAACAAGCGGATCTTGTTTTCTCAGAGGTACTCCTGCTCTCACATTGAGTTGAAGGGAGTTCTGATTTCGACTTTGGTGGGAGTTAAATCATGCCCTATTAATAGTATCATGTGTTCATAAGCATATGAACCTCGAGATTAGAATGCCTCGATTCTCTGCACCTCTTTTCATTAACCCTTACCTGAAGGTTACTGATCACTGAGCACAAACAGGCAGCTTTCTACATACCGTAGGAGTCTGCAGCATTTTTACAATCTTAATTAGCTGGATCTGCTGCTGTTCCAAGTGAAATACCTTGACTTCCATTTTATCAATAAAGCTTCGTTTAACAAACAAGACCTTTATCCATAAATGTGTAATTCCTTTTTTCCTGCCTTTTAAAATGTCAGTGCCATTGTAAATGACCTTTTACACGTGGAAGAATATTTTTATTAATTGGTAGCCCATTTTTAAAATGGGAAGAGTTTTGATTATTGCCCAAGACATAGCCATATGCTAGAGGATGAAGTGGGATAAATCTGTGACCCTGTTTTTTACGAGTATGGATTTTTTTCAGGCTTCTTCTGTTCTCCCCACTGAAGATGTGCATTGGTTTGAATTTGCCTACTGTTTGATAAAAATACATTTGTCAAAGCCTGACAATCTTTAACATTTTATGGTGTGTGTTTTTAATTGACCCACTTACTTACAATGAGAGACTAGTGGTTAAACAGTACTTGTGATTAGAGATATAGCATGTTGATAATATCTAACTGTTTGTTGTTTAAAATTCTAATTTAAAATTTTATAAGAGAATAAACTAAGTTGATTTAAGGTTAGCTTTCTCCCATTGAACATGCAAAATTAAGTTTTAAAGTCAGTCGTGTTTGCAAAACTGCTGTTTTGTGCACCTTGTATTGTCTTTTTGGTTGAGAATATTGTATTTAATATGTAGTTTACTCATTTAGTAGGCAGATTCCCCAAAAGGAAAGTCAGTAAAACAAGTAGATTGTAACATTTGCAACAGATAAACAGAATCAAAACTTGGTGTATAATTATTTTGATAGGAAAATGTAGTACAATGCATTTTGCTATGTGTCTTTCCCTAACTTTGAAATATACATATTTGTATATATAGCCTTAAAACTAATGCAGAGTTAGGGAACACTGAACAGTGAAAAAGTAACTTATAGTGTCTTGGAACTAAGTATAGTATATACCAGCAAACTTTTCTTTTTTATCCCTCTTGTCTGTGTGGGGTGCTTAAGACGTAACTTCATTGTATTCAGTTTGTAATCTGTTGGAGCATGAATGAAGAAAAAATAAGCACTATTTGTATTTATAAATTTCTAGCCATTTTTGCTTAAAGAACCAGTTCCTTACCTACCTATGAATAAATGCTTAAAATGTCTGATTTTGTTGTAGAGTGCAAAACTATAATAATGTTAAGTTAGAGCTTCGCAGGCACCTGATTAACAGGCATATTTAATAACACGTGTTGTGTTAGTGCGAAAAGCTAAATGCAATTTAGGACTAGGCAGTTAAGGTTCTGTCCTTTTTCATATAGGCTGAAGTTTAGTTTTGGAAAATGCAAAACCTTGAACTGGACTGTGGAAACCTTCTCAGTTTCAAACTTTTAAAAATCGGAAGCAAAACTGTGGTGTGTGAAGCCATAATTCATAACTGCTTAAACTGTCCTGGTGACAGGGCTGTGTAGTCGAAGCCTCTTCCTATGAGGCCCTCCTGAAGGCTAGGAAGGACGTACCTCTGAAGTTATGGCAGGTGCTGTCACTGGCTTTGTGGGCAGTGGCAGAAAGCCCGTTTCAGGCCTTTCTCCCTCCCAGCTGCGTTCAGCGTTTTGATGAGGTCAGAGCACTGAATCTGTTATGTATGCATAAACACTGCCGTTTCAGATACAGATTTTGATTACGGAATACACTAATTATGTAAAGCATCCTAGAAAAGAGGCAAGCTGTACTTTTCACTGCTCTGAAAAGAAAAAAGGCACTTTTGCACGTTTGTGCACCTCCTTCTTGCACCAGAAACTTTTCTTTAATGCTAAAAACATTAGCACCTCAGGGGCAAGGCAGCAATTTTTCTTGAAGTATTGTGTGCTATTTATTTCCCTCATGGAAAAAGTTTCCTGTGTGACGAAAATGCAAATTGTGTGATGTTAAAAGATGTATTTTTTAAATACATGTTCAAATAGGGTGGTCCCAATTTGCTTGTTTTTCTTTTTTTTTTTAAAAAAAAAAGGAAATGGTATTTGTAAAGCTACTTCTCTTCATATGCCGTGCAACTTTGTTTTCCTTCTACATTTAACAGCTTCGCTGACTTCAGTTTTCTGTGAGTTTTGTTACAGTCAGATTAAATGTTTCACTGGTCGTTCTGGGAAAATACCTGTACTGCTTTACAGACAACTGTTTCAAATAATTCTCACTAATTCAGCATTGAAATATGTTCAAGACAGAAGCTTCTTCTAAAATGTGTTTTAAAACCAGTGTTGTATTAACTACGTGTGATTATATTAAGCAGGGCCCCAGAATTGCAAGGCTTTGTAAAGCCGTTGTCAGTCGCATCCTGGTACCCACAGTGGGCACAGGTCAGCAGGTCCTGAGCAAGCAGTGGCCTTTCAGCTGGCCTGCACTTATGTAGTCTGTAAGCAGCTCTGCAGAGCCCCTGATGCGTGCCCGTCACTCAGTGTAATCTCCTGCAGAAGTCAGAATTGGAGATGAAAATTTCACCTCCTTGTTATTAACCTGTGCTGAATTGTGGTAATTCTAGGTTGTCTCATGCTAGCAAGATGCCTGCAGAATATTAAACAGCAGATGAGGATTTGTAGCACTGACCTTGGTGGTTCATGCAGGTGCCAAAGTTGTTCATCTTAACAAGTGCTTAGAATACTGACTTGAATAACAATGAGATTGTTTACTAGGAAACTGATACCGTCTCAACTTATAGGTTAAAATCTGAGCCATTTTCCTTAGTTCAAGAATTGGAAACCTCAGGGTGATTGAGTAAAACTGGGGAGTGGTTTGCACTGCCGTTGACACCCTGATAAGAATCTCGTTTTGACTTGTTACTCTGGGATAACACAGGCTTCCTATTGCAGTTTGGTTTTTTAATAATTCATAAACTAAGGATATGGTTTCATGGTCAACTAATATCAAAACTGAGCTATTGCTGTAAGTTTCCTCCCATTGCCTGCTTTGTGTCAGCAGCAGTGCTTATGTGGCTGTGCAGTTATGAGAGGGAGAGAAAACCTGTGCTCTTCAGCTTGGATAAATGGATGTTCCAAGTACCTGGTGCTAGCACTGGGAAGGCAGGGCTGTGAGCAGAGGAATGGATGCAGTGCTCCTTTTGCCACAGCTGGGGAAATCAGAGCCTCAGTGCAGGTAAATGATGGACCTGCATAGGAAATATCAAAGCCTTTGCAGATCTTTATCCACACTATGCTTAAGACGAGTATTTTACCTTGGTCAGCATTCTTTTTCTTGAAACTGGAATCATGAAACTTTGAGTTGAATGTCTTGTTTGGGAGCTCCATGCTGACAAATGGACTTTTTGTTAACTATCTGTATTTGTATGCAGCTCTGTCCCAAGAGAGAGGTAGTGTGGCTGTCGCAATTAGGTTAATGAAAGGGCTCTTAGAGTTTACCTTATTCCAGTGTTCAGCAGGATTTCATCGTGTTAAGGTGTTCTTGAATTTCTATGTGTGCATTCTTCAACTGCTGTACTGCCAAATGACTGATACGTTTAAATTTCTTGATTATTTAACTTGGCCATTTCAGCAGCAGGTGAACATTTAGTCAAACATAACCCTTCTTCCTCATCATTGGGCAAATACAAGATTTTAATAAAAACCTGATGGTTCCTAGCTTAGATTAAGAAACAGCAGAACTGGGTAGAGCTGGGGAACTGTACTTCACAGCTGTATTTCCTTAGGAATTGGAATTGTTACTCCGTGCCAAGCTTCTGGAGGTATAAAAATGTCTTCAGGATAACTGGTATCACTCCTTGTTCCTGCAGCTGTGTCCATTTCAGATGATCATGACCTAAGCCTCCATAGGACATGACAGGCTGTTAAGTTCTCTACTTGACTGGATAGCTTTTTAATTCTTTGAGTGGTAAGAAGGGGCTCCACACGTGAATGTCTGGGATGTTGTAGCACATGAAATGAATGCAGTTCCTAGAGTGAGCCATTAATATATATATATAAAAACAGTGAGATTTGCAGGTAGCACTCTGGGCTCAGTCTTTTGGATAGAACAGTGTTGATTGGAGGATGCAACCTGGTGAGCTCTTCCTGAGCTGCCTCTGGAGCACTTGCACAGCTCAGACATTGCCTTTGTTAGCTTTTTGTACCTTCATTTGCTTCGTACTGGTTTGAATTCACACTCTTGAAGTCACTTTCACTGCTTTGTGAATGAGGTAGCAGATACCTGGGTTGTGGAGTTTGGTTGCAGAAGGTAGAGAGGCTGCAGGAGAACTTAAAGCTGTTGTTCACAGTCATAGACAGCTAAATGCTTTCAAGTACAAAAAGAGCATACAGCATGCTGAAGATAGGTTTACATCGTTTCCTGCTGAAAATGAATTTCCAGGAGAATCTTCCAAAATTTGTTTAGTGCGTGAACAAGTCAGGCACTGTAATCTGATTATGTTGTGGTTGCTGACTTATAGTGAGCCATATCTTTATTTCATTTTCCTTTCAGGTAGCAGTTAAACAGGTTTTTTTTCTTCTCCTTTAGGCACTGTTACATTGGAAATCTTTGCTTGCCAGCAAAGAGTCCAGGAGTGGTTGTGGTGTCTCAGGCAAAGGGCTTCTGAGGAGGTGTGCATTACATACAACAAAAATCTTACTCTTTGCAAGCACGGAATTTGGAAAAGTGGGCTGAACTTAAAGAATGCCTTCTGTAGGATTAATGCGGTGTAGTTCGACTCTGAAAACTTCACTGGGATGGGATGATAGGTCAGACTTCAGGATTATGTATGTTTTTATGCCTAACCAGATTCTTATGTTTAACTGGTACTGATCCCTGTCTGAATACTTTTTGAAATATCTTTTATGTTGAAATAAGAAATAATAATGATGAGGGAGAAAACTAATGCTCTGTATTACTGTATCAGCAGTAATTAGTTTGTAAGGATGAGTGCTGTGTTTCTCCCTAAGAGCACTGCATCCACGCTTCTCAGCCCACTCAATAGCACTGAGCCAAAACTGAAATTCGTGTGTGCTTCCATAAACTGTGTGGCTCTGAAGAGCTGCTGGAACCGTGTGTTCTCAATGGCTGAAGTAGGCAGGGCTCTTGACATATATTGTGAGCGAGCCTGCAATGCAAGGGAGATGCCATTGTGATTTCTCTTGAGAAGCATCTTTGTGAATTAAAATGAGAAAACAGACTTGCAGGTTAGAAAATATTGCGTATTTTTACTTCTCTTGAAACCTGTAGACTGAGGTCTTCGGAGTTTAATTTCATTTGTATCGCTGAATTCAACTCAGTTTGAGCCATGGAAAGACCAGTTGTCAATTTTCACTGCTGGGTTTTCAGGCTGCAGCGCGATATTTTAGTTTACACTACAAGGGAAAATTGAACTTCAGTGATCTTAGGAAAACGGAATTGCGTGCTTAACAGCAGCCTGCTGATGTTGGTGGGGAGTCACTCCCAGCACATAGAGCTTGCACAAGTATTGCAGCCTGAACTGTCCCACTTTTGTTGGAGTTGGTTCTGAAAAAGATTTCAAAGCCGAAGGGGAAGAAGGTGATAGTCCTAAAGCCAAGCGGTAGATTAATTAGAATTAATAATGCCCTAATTCTTAGAGTGTGCAAGTCAGCAGGTTTTTTTTCTTTTAAAACATCAGAAGGACAAAATGTAAGAGGTTCCGGTCTTTCATGTACTGCTTTTGGCTTTAAGAATAAAAGGATGGAATCCAAAATGAATTACCTGGGATGGGAGTGCAAAGAGGCCCTAAATCCCTAGGAATAAATGTGCTGAATATGCAGAGCATCGTTTCCATGTCCATTAATGGAACTACTGAAAACATCGGTGCTGGCATTTTAGGGAGCTTTTGTTCTTGCTGAGTGTTTGATGCTGGACTCTCAAGTCTGCTGAGGGTGAAACTTTCAGACATGTAAATGGGAAGCTGGGCGTTATGCGATGGTCCCCAGTCTGCAAGGTGCTGGAGGAGCCGTTCCCATGCCTTGTGTTGCTTGCCGCCGTAGGAACAGCTTGATGCTGGAAATCAGGATTTCCTACTGTCTGTAAGTTGTATTTATTAACCACATCTAACTTTTTGGTGCCAGGAATCTAGTTTGTAGTGGGAGTGCTGAGTTTTGCAAGTGTTGATAGCTAATCGTGCCGGGCAGTTCAGCGCTCAGATAACAGAATCACTGCTGAGAAGGGGTTAATAGGAGACACAAGCCTAGATTCTCCTGGCCAGGAAATATGGATAATTGAGAAATGTGAGCCAATAGCATTTCCAGAACCGGCTGCTTCATTAATGTTTCAAAGCAAAGATTTTGGTTTGTAGCATCTGTCTTGTTACTAAGACTCTGTACAAACATGCTGAATTAGAGAGTTCTCACCTGTCTCCTCACAGCATCAACTCCACATCGTACCATGAAAGTCTCATTTGTAGTGACATGCTGTGCCTGTCTTTTTAGAAAATTCATGACCTCTTTATATCTATTTTGTGGAAAGTGTAACTTTTTCATTGATGACTTGTATAAATGTGTGTTACAAATGGAGAGATTTAAGCTTGAAAAGCATGTTTGCAGAATACACAGCTTCATTATGGAATTTATAAATTTAACAGAGTAATATACCAGAGCATAACTATTTTCCTTAAGTAGAATGTATAACAATATATAATAAATTATTCTCCACATAGTTCACCGATATTTACAGTTTTACACAATTCAAACTGTGTGTTTACAGAAAGTTCAATAAATGTATATTTTGTACTATGTACAGATTCCTGGTCCCAAAGAAAATGTGTGAACTTAGTTTCTAACTTAACTTTTGAGATTGTACCTATTTTTTTTTTTGTTTTGTTTGGAATCAGTTGAACAAACTGCATTACGCCTGTTGATGGTGGAGGCTTGCTTTGGACTAAATGGAAATTGGAAATATTTCTAATCTACAGAAGTGATTCCACTAAATAAAACAGGCAATGACATTGTGTGTGTGTATTTGGTATGCTCTAAACCATGTTCATATCTGCTTTATTGTCACTAAATTACAAACTGGCTATCAGGCCTCGTTCTGTTTTTTGTTTCAAACAGAATATGAAGTGCTTATTCTCATCATTTGTTAATTATGGAAGTAGAAAGCCCCCTCTTCCATGCTAAAATTCCAAGACCAAGCAGTGCGCAGCTCCAGCACCGGTGTTCCTAAGATGTCACCTTGCCTGGGGTTTTCAGAGCTGGGGATGATCAGGATGCCCAACTTCTGGAAGACCAACTTGCAGTGGAGGAAGATATATTTGAATCTTTTGTTCTAAGTCAGTACCATAAAATACAGAGTGGACTGTTATAATTTGCAGAATATAAGGATGCTGCAGGAAAAGGTTGTATGTGGGCAACCAGGGCGGCCTGGTCTGGTGGTTGGCAACCCTGCACATAGCAGGGGGGTTGAAACGAGATGATCACTGTGGTCCTTTTCAACCCAGGCCATTCTGTGAAAAGATAAATGCACTGTTTTTAGCCTGCATGATTTGGAGAGAGAATGGCATTATATGTGGTCTCCTCGAAGTCTTTTCCCTGAGCAGAGTGTTGGTAGGGTTTTGAGAAGAGCCATACAAGTCACAGTGGGAAAGGGGCAGGTGGGCATTCTGCTGTCCCTGAGCTGGAGCAAGGTTGCCTTTCCTCAAGGTTCGGCTCCATTCCTTTGAGGATTAAAAATCAAAACTACTGGTTTTGCTACTTGTCCAGTAAAATTAGGGGATGTTTTCTGTGTATTAAATAACTGAAACTGCTGTGATACAACTGAGGATTAGCTTCGGTTCACACAAATCGAGCAAACGTGGGAGACAAAGTACATCCATCCCTTTGCTTTCCAGTTGAAAGCTTATGGAAGGAATTCTTCCTCCCATCGAATTGGGAGTTCTAGTTTAATTTTTCCTTAAATGAAAGGAATAATACACCTCTGACTAACATTGTTGGTTCATGTAAATGCTTGTTCAATGCTTGTCATGTAATCATAGTTTTGAATGTCACTAAGGGTGTTTAGAGAGACGCATTCATCTGACTTGGTTGTGTGTTGTGGTTGAATTTAATCGGACAGCATTTACATGGGCTGATTTTATTAAGGTAAAACAGTGAAATGCAGATAAATCACTTCACTTTGCAGTTTGGGGCTTGGAGAGTACAAGAAATCCATTCTAATGCAATGAAGTTCTTAAGGAAGGAAGGTGAGTTTGGCAAGGAGGGGCAAATCAAATCATTTAGAATTCTTTGAAATAATGGTGGTTACCCCTGCAAATATGCACACACTGGAGAGTGGGTGTTGAGGGAGTTGGGTGCACGGCTCATATCGGTGAGCTTGCAGGACTTGAGGTTCATCAGCACAGATGGAATTCATATGTTGAACTATGTGCTCTTCCATTTTATTGGGAAATCTGCAACATTTTTACTAAAAGTGGGGCAACTTAAAATTAGCCTCATCCTTCCAGAGATCCTGCTTACAAGCCATAGTTCTTGTGACAAAACGTTCTCCCCATTAGCAGCTTTTCTGATGTTCGGCCTCTACTTTATGAGAAGGTTTGCTGGCTGGGTTTCTCATCCTGCTAGGCAGGACTGCAGACCTTGCCATCACCTAACACATAGGCCTGACCTGAATTAAAACTTCGCTGAACACACATTTAAACCAGTGAGCTTCTTTGTGGGGTAGAGCACATACAGATATGAATTCAACCTAAGTTGCTCTGTGTGATTTCTTTAACAGCAGAAGTGTCTGTGACAGTGCCTGGCATCCTGCTGCTTCTCTTTAGGAAGTATCATCTTGCTGACCTGCATCACAGCTCTTCTCCTTTCCTCTGAACCAGTGTGGCACAGTTTGCTGCTGGCTCATGCATACCAAGTATGACTTGGTGGGAACAGTCACCTTCCTCTGAAACTTGAATCCTGTCCCATAAACTATAAAAAGGTACAGGATGACACAGCTCTGTATCATATGCTTGGACAAAATAATTCCAAGTATGTCACAAGCGTGCAAAAAAAAATGATGACATTTAAGGAAACAAAATCTTTTTTGGTCTGTCTTTAAAATAACCTGCGGTATCCCTAAGCTATGATCTGAACAGGAGGAGTAGGATATGTGGGCATGGTTCACGTCCAGGTTTTCCGTAGCTGTGCTGTTTTTCTGCATTTTCTACTTTCTCAAGGCCAGAAGCCTCTCAGTGCTCCTTCAGTCGAGTATGGGACTGCTTTTGTTGCGCCTGCTGCTGCCATTGGGCAGACTGGGAGTCTGTTACTTAAAGAATATGAAGCAACACAGCTTAATCTTGCTCTTTACTTCAGGTTGTAATTAGTCTGAAGCTTACACTTCAGCTTACACTTCAGATTTTTTTTTTTTGTCATTGCAGTATTTTGTTTATTTGGGGCATTTTAATGCTCACCTTCAGTTACCTTGCTTGCCTATTGCAATTTTCCCAGTCACCTTCCGCTCCCAGTAATGAATTGGAGGCCACCAGTTCATTTTCATTTCAGATTTCAGAAATCTGTTTCAGCAAAAAAAAACCCAAAGGCTGATTTTAGAAGACTTTAACTGAAAATATTAGTAATTAAACATACAGAATGAATCAAAATAATGTCAGTACTGAGGTACAGATGTATATTAGCTGAATGATTTTATAATTCTAAAACGTAGAGGAGTTCCAATACAAGAATATATTGAATTAATTTAAGAATAGATATATTCCCGTTAGCAAACACCAATAGGAGACCAGCCTCATTAGGGCTGAGTCTTGCACTAATTTCAGATGTTACAGTGAGGGTGAAGATCTCTCTTTACCTGCATGTGATGTGGGCATGAGTTCAACTGGAAGAAAGCTGCTCCAGGCCCCAGCCCAGCTTTTCTTGTTCGATAGCTAATAGCAAGCTTTGATACTAGAATTTGAACTGGGTTTGCTGGGACCAGTGGTCTTTTCCAGCCTGTATACTTTGATGAGAATCTACGCCCAGTTTATCATCATGCTTCTAGGTAGACTGTATCCTGTGGGCTGATTTTGAAATCCCCTACGTACTCAAATTGTTTGGGTCTTGTCCTGTGGTTGGTTCTTGCTTTGTGTGCAGTGAAGCCCGTTCCTTCAGCCACCTCTCACACACACCTCATCCCTCTGATTTACCTTCCATAACTACCTCTTTTTGGCCTGCAGCCTGGACCCTTGTCTTTTTGCATGCAGCTGGCCGTGTTGACTGCATCCTGCAGCATCTGCTGAACATTCTGTCCCGGCTGAAGCTGGCGAGATGCTCGCATGCTTAGAAGCAAACGCAGTCAGATGTTTGTGGCACCGAACCCGCAATTCATTTCCTCCACCGTTGCTATGGGTTTTTTTTTAAAGATGAAAGAGAAACAAAGAAAAACACAATTGTGCAGTCTGCATTTGCTAAGGAAAGGAAAAGTAATGGAGCTACTTTTTACCCTATTTTTAATTTCTTTTTATTAAGTCTTCAGTATTGCTTGACCTCAAGTCTTTGCAGTGTTGCCTAGAACGTGCTTAGTGAGCAGTACTGATGTATTGCGTTCTCCATGTTGTCTGAATGTATTCCTTTGAAAAATGTCATCCCTGTGCCCTGACTTCACTAGTTTTTAAGAAGTAATGTTCTCCATCCTCGTTCTCAATTCCTTCATCTTTACCTCTTCAAAAATGTTTGTATATGGTTAATATATTTGTGTCTAAAGCACTGCTGGGGAGAGCGAACTCAATGTGTCTGTGCACCAACAACTTCAGAAGTTCTTCTCTGCTGAAGGTAACAGAAACAGCTGGAAACAATCTCTGGCCAGTAGTACCACAAGAATCTCTTTGCTGTGTCTACTTGGGCATTGTAAGTCTTAATACTGCCATTCATTTGCTATCCAAATCACAATCAATGGTTTTACCCTGTGTTTGAATGCTCTGCTCAGTGGGAACAAAACCCTTCACTTTCATGCTCTGGTTTTGGTTTCTAATGTCAAAGCAGAACTGCTTTAATTGAGCAGCGTTTACAAATCCTGATGGGCGCGAGTGGAAAAGGAAAGGTTGGGTCCAGATAAAGCTCCCTCCTTTCCACCAATCCTAATTCCCCTGCACTTCCAGCCAGAGAAAACCTGAAGACAAAGACACTGGGCAGCCCAAGCCTTGAGGCCAGCTGTCTCTTTTGACGTATATTTCACGAGGCAGTTACAGCTCCTGAATTACACACGTTCTTTGTCTACTGCGTTGTGACCCCTGGTGCAGCTGGTGCTGTTTCTGTAGGGAAGACCAGGGATCGTCTAATCTGATCTCATGGAAATCTGATCTTTGTGAACAGAGAGCCAATGTTTTCCTCACGTGGGCTGAGGAGGATCAGCTGGGAGAGATTTTCTGTAGCTCCCCTCTTGCCAGCCACCATGCACGTCTTGGGCCAGAAGCCCTTATGAGTATTAGCTCAGAGAAGATTTAGCTGTTTTCCTCTTGATATGCATGGATGGGGTCATTGACTCCATGCAGCTGAAGGCCTTCTGTAATCGATTTTCAGAACCGTCTGAGGTCGTTGCATTCTGTGCCCTGAGGCAACGCAAGGATTTGTATATTGTGTGCTTTGACCTGATTCTTTTCTCCCCTCTCTCCCAATATCCCGAGGTAGATTTGCGATGCTTTGTTGTCCCTCACGAGCATCAGAGGGGGGAGGGAGGGAGTGCAGATTTGATTTGAGTCTTTAATTAATGCCTAGAAATCTACACGTGGAATTGCTGTTGTCTTTTTGCTGCCCAAGCATCAGTATTACCGCCTTGATGAGGCCTTGGCATGGTGTGTTCAAACTGTTTGGACCTTGTTCTGGTAGTGCCTTCACAAAAACGTGCATGAAACCACGAGACCAGACCAGGGGTCTTTAGGATGTAGAGAAAATACACATCTTGAGTCACATGCCTTGCTTCCTGGCACAATATGGAGATAAAGGCATCGTGTTGCACAGATCCCCAGTTTCAACCAATTCATGGGATGTTCAAGAGAATCTTCTTCTTCATTATGCTCAGCTCGCCATGTTTTGATTTAATTCTATACCTGTGCAAGCTGACGTGTTCATACGGGTCTGTCCCTGCATGTGGCTGGTGCATGGCTGTCAAACAAACAGAAGGTACTAACGCAGGACTTCTCACATTAAAAGTGCAGAAACAAAGAGATTTCACACAAGCGTAGGGAAAATCTTCAGGGAAAAGAGTCTTAGAACAAAAAAAGACCAGCGTTCTGTTTGGATGTAACATCAGTTGGATAGATTAATAATTGTACGCATTGCACCATATTAGTTCATATTCAGTAGGAGTGCAAAAATGGGGCGACTGCTTCTTAAAAAACACTTTGGCAGATCTGCTTTTTCCTGTATTGGTTGAGGACGTGGTCTGTGCTCAGATGGAGTCACCCTGCCCTCAAGAAGAGGCGCACAGAAAGTCTCAAGGCAGCACCCAAGCAAACACATGCCTGTGTTCCAGCCTCATTTAGGAGTACAGTCTCTAATTGCAAGAATGCCTTTGAAAACTGTGCTAGGAATTTTCTCCACTAGCAAATCATCCGTTCTCTTTTGCAGAAGCTAACAATGGAGAACTGACCTAAATACACGCAATTATACAGGAAATTTTGCTTTGGGGCACAAAATGGAATTGTAGGCAGGGTATGAAAGTTAATTTGAATTTCAGACAGAGTCCCAACTGTTGCAGAATGGAGAGTCGCAGGAAACTGTATTTCAGGGGTTTTTCCATCCAGCTGTGAACACTGAATTTTCCTGCGGTAATTTTCTTGTAAGTGAGACTTGTAAACATTGGTAAAAGAGACTGTCGCTAGTGAAGCTTTCTCACCCTCTTCCCTCTTATGCTCTAAATAATTGTCTGCCTGTTCTCAGGGAGATGTCCTAGAATAGGGTGGCCTCTTTCTTCTGGTTGGTGGTGAATGCTGGATCTGGGTTGCTGCCACCAAGCCTGGCTGCTGCTGGACTCAGCCATAGAGAATTCAGCCGATGTGAAAACACAGTCTGGACATCTCAGCACCAGCGCTGCCTTTTCTCTGAGCTCCTAGAAGAAATTTGGGCAAAAAAAATAGGAGTAAAAATGCCGCACTTGCCTTCTCTTGTGCAGCAAAGATCAAGATAGCAAAAAAGAAAACAATTGCATGTAATAAATGGGAAGAGGCCAGAACTGTCAGTTCATTTCAACTGATTGTAATGAGGAGTGAGTAAAAAAAATACAGCAGAGGAACCAAAGAAGTCAGTAGAAAACTAGAAGCCAGTGGTCTCCTACTGGTCTATGTTTTAATTCTCTGGTAAGAAGATTGCGTTTGCAGTGTGCTTCAGAAGTCTAGACGTTGCTTCATCAATGATCAGTCAGTGATGCTTCTTACTGAGGAAAAGCCTTCATGTAGGGACGCCAAAGCCTTCCCAAGGGCAGGATGCTGCTAATGCTGCTGTTTGGCTGTAGAACAGCGATTTGTCTTCTGGAAAAGTCAGACAATGAGAGGTGGTTGCATGAGATGTGCTGGGACAGCCGTGCTGTTCTTGCATCTGGGACCCACAACACAGTCTCCAGTGAATCTGCAGGGTGCAAAAATGCTGCAGCACAGCTTAACCTTGTTCTTAACCTTGGAGGTAAGGGAAATACTGGGAAGAACATGGGGAAACGGGCAAGCAAAAGCCTGGTGGTGACTGAAGTACTGCATGGAGCCCTCATCTCACTGATGGGCCAGTTTCTTACAGCACTTGAGTTCCAGTCCAACTCAGAGATGGGTAGGATTTATTTTTTTAGTACTATTCATTTTTGAAGAACTTATTCATACAAGAGTTATCCGCTGCTTCAAACGGCAAGAATGAGATTGTTATTTCAAATGCCCTACTAGAGGAGTGTCCTTCAAGAAAACTGTTTTCTGAAAAGCTTTTGATTTCCCATGGGTGCCACAGAGAAATGGCAGCGCTCCTGGATTTGCTCACTGATGCCGTTCTTGGTGAGCTCACAGATTGCCCTGGGCTTGTGCTGTCCCAGGAGCATGCAGTGATGTGGGGAGCGTGCAGCTCCCAGCTGAATCAAGGCACGGCTGCAAGGGCTGCGTTGGCAGTCGGGGTGAAGCTGTGAGCCTAATGCCAGGGGAGGATGGCGGCAGAGGTGTGCACTGGTTGACAGGTGGGAGTAGAGAAAGGCTGTGGCAACAGGGAATACATGGGATGGTGATGAGGCAGAAGCACAGTCGTTGAGGCTGGAAGGCACCTCTGGATGTGGTCTAAGTCCCTCCCAAGCTCACAGCAGCATCAGTGTGAGCAGGCTGCCCCAAGTGTGTGGAGCTGTGCTTTTAATGTCTCCAAGGAAGAAATGTCCTTGCTCTGCTTCCAGGGCAGAGTGTGCCAGTGTTTCATCCCCTTTGTCATACCTAAGCTTTTTCTTTAGTTCCTATGGAACCAGTTCTCTGTAGTTTGATTTGTGCCCATTATCTTTTTACTGGGTGCCACTGAGAAGGGTCTGGCTCTTTTTCTCCTTCCCACCATGTAGGTTAACACTGATAAGATTCCTCCAGAACCCTTATATCTTCAGGCTGAACACTCCCATTTTCTTCAGCCTTTCCTCATCAGAGGGATGCTCCAGTCATATCTTCATGGCTGTTGCTGGGCTCAGCCCAATGAATTCATGTCTCTCTTGCCCTGGGAAGCCCAGGACTGGACACAGCACTCCAGATGTGCTTCCCTAGAGAAGAGAGAAGAAGCATCATCTCCCTTCACCTGCTGGCCATTCTCTGCCTCATGTATTGCAGGAGGCTGTTGGCTTTCTGTGTCACGGAGGCACTTTCTTACCCCATGGTCAACCTGGTGTCCACTGGTACCTGCAAGTACTTCTCTATAAAGCTGCTTTCCAACTGGTTGCCCCCCAGCCTGTGCTGGTGTTCCTCCAGACACGGGACTTAGCTAGGGCTAAGGGAGGTAGCACTTAGACTCCATCATCACCCTGTTCATCCATGCCTGGATGTGCTATAACATCAAATGAAAGGACAAGAGTTGCAGACAGAAATGATCCCATTTCTCACTTTTTCCTCACTATTGTCACTGTTGGTTTGTTTTACAGCCTAGGGGCACCTGCCAGGGCACAGGTCTGGCCCCACATGCGTGCAACAGGCAAATTCCAGGAGCTTCAGTGAAACAAAATTCAGTGTCGAAGCTGCCACGAGATCTGAGTTTTCACAACACTCCAATTACCACACCTGGTCTTGTGTGCAGCCATCAGCAAACTCAATGGCAACTTCGTGCAGGCTGTGCAGTCTGAATGAAGCAGCAGTGGGGCAATCCCCTGTTCAAGGACTGGGAAGGGAGGGTATGAGCACTACTCGAGTTGAACACCCCGTGTCAGGTCTGAGGGCCCTGCCAGCTAAAGTCTTTCTTTAATTCCAACTTTAAATAGCCGCGGCAGCATTTAGTGCACAAAGCACCATCTGCAGGTGTATCTGTCCTCCAGCAGTGCTGCCATGCGCACAGCTTTCCTATGACCCAGGCCTTGTGTCAGCAGAGACCATGCAGCCTGCTCTGTTCAGCCTCCTGGGGCTGGAGGCAGGGAGCACTCCTGCCCTTTGTTCCCCGTGTAAATTCTATTTCCCTTTCCATTGTGCCGTGCTGCTTGTCGAGGTAACGTTACACCGAGGGTAGGGGACTTTGACAAAGAAACTTTGGTGAAGGCTGGCAAATTACAATCCTTTACTTGTGAATGGGGATGTTGTAAGAGTTGGGTTGAAGCAATGCACCTGGTGTAAATAATTACATGCTTGCAATAGGGGGAAAGGGCTGAAGGCAAGCTAAAGGCCAGGTGATTGTTTGGGATGGCAAAGGAAGAACAAATGCACTGCTCTGGGGTCTGGTGGTGATAGAGCGATTACTCTTTTCTTCCTCATTCTTTCCCTTACTTTTAGGGCTTTGTTCAACCCCCACCACTTCCCCTTTTTGTTCTTGTTCCCAGAGCAACACCTGGAGGCAGGGGCTGTCTTAGGAGAGGAGCCCCACTGCAGCACATTCCAATCGCGGCTGTATTTCAAGTCACCCGGGTCTTTGTTTCTTTCAACACCTCTTTGATCTACAAACTGCCCCTTAAATGATTGAAACAGGAACCTGAGCACTGGTGAAATGGCTTTACCAACCCTCTGAGATGAATTTCCTAGATATGCAGCAACTATGATGTGGTCAACAAATGTTTTAAGACGTGGTGCTGGTACTTGCATAGAGATGTGGAAAGCAACTGAGCTTGCCACAATATAAGCTCTCTTTGTGGTTATTTCCAATGCCTTCTGTAAAGCTGATGTGGGTAAATTATGAAATACAGAAAGATCTTTTCTTGGGAGTGTTGGTCCTTGAATAACTCCAGCCCACCTTGCAATCCTGCATCTCCAGAAGAGATCACGAAGAGCTGGGATACTTCATGATTCTTCCAGGCACAGTAGTACAGAAGGGGAGAGCACCCAGAGGCCAATATGTGAGGCTGAGGCTCACTGTGCAGTGCTGGAGTGGTGAAGGTGATGGTTAACGAGCCTCTGTGCTTGGGTGTGGGGAAACCCGCTGTGATTTGCTGCTCTTCCAGATGAATTTTTTGACCCTGAAAGGAGCAACATGACAGAACAGGCATTGCGGAGATAAGACTAATGATGGGAGGTAACTCAGCCCATCAGCAAGGATTGTTTATAGCCCTTTAGACAAGAGAAATGTAAATTCTGAAACAGAACTCTTTATTTCCATCTTCTTTTCTTTGTGTGCTTTGTTTTTCCAGATTTTAATATAAGCCATCAGAACAGCAAACATCATTGGACAGTTCCCACTGCGTGATTTTCATTCATCCATTTATCTGTCGTAGCTCCTCCTTCTCCCTCCCCCTGCCTTCTCCCCTAGAAATCACTGTAACTCGAGGGAAAAGAGTCAGGATTCTGGCAAAACCTGTTCCTAACTCAACAAGTGAAGTCTTGCCCCCACTGACGCCATTTACCTCGCCTTCATTTGGGCCAGAACCCGGGAAAGCAGAGCAGCTGGTGAAACCTGGGCAGTTCCCCACTCACCGCATGACTTGGCTCCTGTCATGCTCTGTTTCTCAGTGCTGCCCTTACGAATCACTAATGCAGCAACACAGCGCTAAGCGTGGCTCTCCCTGGGGCTGGGGATCTCATGGCAGGAGGGTACGATCCGATTCACACGGAGGTGGATACATTAAATCTTTTCACTCGATGCCTTGTCAAGAAGAGCAGATCTCCCTGCTACCAAACGCACCGAGAGCAGCCCAGCCCACAGAAGTAGTTTTATGTGCTCATTGATACAGAATAGATTGCCACTAAACCTTTCAGGCATTGTTGTCAAGGTCAATAATGCTGATCTATTTTAGCACAACAGGGGGTAAAAATGGAATTCTATCAAGACATGACCTTTAAAAGACCTCATCTTTCGAGATGCGAAACAAAAAACAATGTGGAAAGGATATGATCTTGTTACCTTCAGTCTGATCTGAGCTGGCAGTAATTATACACGTTAGCAAGGAAACAGCTCAGGAAATGGTTTGCTTAGTAGTGAGATGTTACAAACAACAAAACAAGCGGCATGCTAATTTGATGAGTTCACATAAAGGCACTTAAAGTACGTTTTTCCCGCTGTGACTTTTAGCAGTATTCTGCTAGCTTCCTTTTCATGCAGCATGTCCAACTGCGCTCTTCTTGTGGCTGCCCTTGACCTTGCCTCCTGCTTCTGTTACCCAGTGCTGCTCTTCTGCTGGTTTAGAGCTGCCCATTAACAGGCTGCCCAGAGAGCTGTGGGTGCTCCAACCCTGCAGGTGCCCAAGGCCATGAACGGGCCCTGGGTAGCCTGAGCTGGTGGAGGGCACCCAGCCCAAGGCAGGGGGCTTGGAACTCGATGATCCCTTCCAACCCAACCATTCTATGGTTTGCTCTTTGCAGCTCTGCCTCTGCACGGTCCTTAGGTCTGGGATGGGAGCTCTGCACCACGGTGCCATGAAGTATTCAGGGGGCTGGTGCACAGCATGCCCATGCATTGGATGAAGTCTTCAGCCCCAGAGAAGGTAAAGCGGAGAATTTGGCAAAGGGCCCAGCCAGATTTACTGTATATGCTGAAAGTAGTTTAGTTGTTTTAAGATTAGTCTCAGATGACTGTTGAGCCCGCTCTTGATGTTGATACAGACACCAAAAATGAGTTTTTAGTTTCTCCTACACATCCCCTCCCAGGTTCCTGGGGTGAAAGCACTTTTCTCCAGTTTTCTGTTGAAAGCAAGCAGGTTTCATCGTTGTGCTGTTTTGCAGTTTAGCACTGCCAGATATGGATCAGAACATGACCTTACAACCTTTTTTTAGGTATGTGATTCTTTCACCACTGCTTTTCCTCCCTTCATAAGAATGATGATAAATTGGGATGAAGTTACATGTCTAAACCCACGATTCTCTGCCAAGTCCTTTAACTCACATGCATTACGTTAGTCAGCATCTGTAGACATTATGATGTCTAATAAAAAGATCTGATATGCAAAACCACCAGGCTAGCTGATCTCAGTTGGGAAGAGCTATAGGTAGGAGTAGAATGAGTGTGTAACACAAGCAGTTTTTCCAGTCAGCATAAATAAGTTGTTGCCTACTTTGCTCCAGGGAACTAATTTTTCATGTGCCACCAACACTGACTTTTTCGCTTGACTTGATCTGTATTGTGGCATATGCAGCAAGCCTTTCTCCCTTCCTCTATGTTACATTTATTTTAGGCCAGTATAAATACATCTCTGGAAACATGCAGAGAAGAGAGTCTAAAGGTCCTTCATGCATTCCATCTGAACTGTTTGATTCTTGCTTGGATGGGAGAACCTTTGGGAGAACAAGGGAAAGCGGTGTGAGGAGCAAAGATATACTTGGACTACTTCCCCATTTTTGGTATACATGCAAGAGACAACACTTAGGACTCTGCCTATTGAAGGAATGCATGTTATGGCATTTGTCTTTTTGCATGATTAGGAGCCTTCAGCATGAAACTGGCTCAGAGGTCACTTTACCACAGTGAATCTGAGGCTGAAAGGAATTTCCTCCGCACAACTTTTGCTCTTGGTCCCTTAAGCTTTTCTGAGATAAGCCAGAAACAAAACAACTCTCTCTGATGTTTTTCAGCTCCTCAGCTTGGTTCCCAGCAGCAAAATCACTTGTCAATGGCTGTCCTAAGCCCACTTCAGTTCCAAACTTGTTGTGGAAGGTGTCTCTCTTACCTTTTAGAGCAGGGCAGCAATACTGTTTGACTGGAAGGCAGTTCTTGCATCACTGAGCTCAGCTTTCCACTACAGGGAACCACGCCTGTAATCGTTTGTAGACCCTGCCTGTGGTGAGGGGGTTGGAACTTGATGAACCTTGAGGTCCCTTCCAACTCAAACCATTCTATGATTCTGTGATAGACGTAGGCATCGATGAGCAGTGAAATGGCCATTGGACTTGTTGGATGGGCAGACATAGAAAAGGATGACTAATTCAGAGCAGGGAATGACCACAAAATAGCAATCTTTCTATAGCTTGGGAAAGTCCAGGCTATGTGTTGTTTTTTTTGTGTCAGCAGAGATGAAAAATGGTGGGTTTATAGGTCAGCTGAGATACACCCATGGAAACTTGGCTTTTGATAAAGCAAACACATGCAGAGCTGTCTAGCAGAAATATTCCATTAAATCCATGCATTATACTTTTAAAAGAGAGACCATATGTACAAATACATGACCGTGATATATTTGAACAGAATCTGTAAGCTTTGCCAGCGTCCTGAACCATGAAAGCTGTGGATATTTACGAATGTCAGCAAGATCTCCAGTGAAACCGTAACGTTGGTATTTACTTCAGGACTTCATTACTATTTATTAATGCATGAGATCATAGATCTGAAAGTATAAATAGATGGAGGAATTTTCTGTGGACAGCAAAAGCATGGTCTAGAATATATTTATCTGGGATATGCAAGCGATGCATAGGAGATGTTAAACAAAGGCTTTTTCTTCAAAATCTTTTTTATATGCTCTAATTCAGTTTATATTTCAGCCATCACAAACAAGGCCCGCGCTCAGGCAAGGAGGAATTACATAACTTTTTTATTATTTCCATTATTTTACTTGATGTATTTAGAACGGCTTGATTAATTAGTCATGACTCATGGTCCAATTCACAAAAAGTTTGTCGGCCGGTTTGGCCGCTTGCATTTGCAGAGCTCAGCATGATGCGCTTCAACTTGGAGCACTTGGATGCTTTCCTGCTCAACCTGCTGTAGGGAAGGCCTTCAGCAGGGTTTGGACTCAAAGATCTCCAAAGGTCCCTTCTGATCATTACAAAGCTGTGGTTCTATCATGGTTCTACAATCTGCTTTGTTGGGAGCTATTGGCTGACTTCTGACTGCCTCCTCCCCCTGTGCTAAAAGACAATTTGATAACCATTGTTACAATTCAGATCTAGTCAAGCATAATACATTTAGTCATGTAATTTTAATTTATTTTTCAATCACCACACAGTTATTTTGTGTAAATAAAATGGATAATTCCATTGGGAATTTTCTTCCCCAATTTTAGATCTCAAATTATGCTCTTTCAGGTGTTCCCCACATGGCTCTAAGGTGACGTTCTCCTAGTGTTCTGGAATTCCTAACGTACCCACTAGATAATATCAGCTCTTCAGATCATCTGTCCCCAGAAGTAAATAAGATTCAGCTTCAAAAAAGTGCAAAAGCTCTTGTCATTTCCTCTCCAGGTTTCCAGCGGCTTTAGCTCCTTCATATTACCTCCCTGACCTCACTGTCAGTTCTCATGTATTCTCTGCAGCCCTACAAGCAGGAGCAGCTCATGACATTGCAGTGCAGTGTCACAGCTCTCTCTGACTTCCAGGCTGCCCCCAGGCCCCACGTCAGATGCTGCTGGCTGCCCTGTCCTGTGATGCACATTGCAGAGGGCTCCTTGCACAGCAGGAAAGCCGTGAGCTGCCTGAGGCCTCCCACACCACAGGCTGTGTTATGATCCTGCAGTCCTGCCCTACCTCATGGCTGCATGGGGCTTGTTGAAGTGCTGACAGCTTCAGATCATATGGGGTGGTACACTGTAATGAGTCGTCTCTGCTCCATTTGCCGTGGCCAATTGGTTTCAGCCCCTGTACCACTTCTGTCATCTCCTTAAGGTAGGAGCTCCTGATTTGGAGGAGCCAGAGATGACCCTGAGCTGTGAAATTCAGGTGAACCAAGTGACTTTTCACCACACAAAAAGCAGCATGGTGTAATCTGGTTCCATACACCAAAAAACCTCACCAGTCAATAGGAAACTCACACAGCCCCCCTGCTTTCAACCTGAACCTGAGATATTTCACAGGGAGTGAAGGTCAGGAACAAGGGGGTTGGAGCTAGATGACCTTGAGGGTCCCTTCCAACCCAAACCATTCTATGATTCTATGACTCTATGAAGGAAAGACCCTTCCCAAAACAGCCAAGAGGAATCTGAACCTCTGAAGGAAAGTTATGAATCACATAGGTTTAATAAAGCTGTTCATGAAAGGTCATTTCAGCGCTAACAAAATCAGAAATTTAAATTTCTGCAGGAATTTTTCATGTTGGGTTTCCTTCATTGTAAGGAAAAAGGTTTCAAGGGAATTTAAAGCAAGCAAAAGTTTGCATTGCAATTTAAACTGAAGACTCGGTGAGAACATGTTAAACTTGGGTCTGCAGGTATTGCATTTGACTTATTGGAGACTTTATGTAGTGGAGGGGTGGGGAGTGGAGCAAGGGAAATCAAAGCTGAAAGTCTCATCGTTTCAGTTGCAATTCGAGTTTTTCAAGACTTGAGATTTTTCAGGCTTCATCAGCAAACCAAAAAATTCCTCCACTCACCCAAAGGATGTAACGATAAATGATAAAGCAGTGGGGCCTCTGCAGCTCAAAAAGTAAAGCCCTGTGAGTAGAGGGACTTGCTGTAACCTCAGAGCAGAGGATGGAGGCAGCAGGTCTGCGACTCTGGCAAATGCTTTGCACTGACTGCATAGCACCCCTCAGGGGGGGCTTAAGCTGTCAGCCCAGCATGGAGGCAGCGATAAACTGTTTATAAATAAAAAGACAGCTTAAACCAAACGTGACTGTGTTTATAAATGCAGTCTGCCATCTCAGCTTATGGTGGTCCTTCCATCTTGGTGTCTCTTCTGTTGGGTTATCCTCATGGTAATGCTGTTCCTAGGAGTTTTATTCTGGGAAATTACCCAAACGGTCCCATGTGAAACCAATCCTGCCAAATCAGAGCAATCACTTGTTGCATTCAAAATTATATTTTCTGTTAACCAGATTATTTTTTCTTCTTTGCCTGTGTCACACTGCTGACTTCAGAATCTCACCCACCCTGAGGTGACCAGTCCATGGCATGGTGGAAAGGACCACATCCCTCCGCGATGGAAAAGGAACTACACCACCCCAACCCCATTTTGGTGGCAGGATGTCCCCCATCAGAGGTTGGTGAGGTATTTATTAAAGACCAACCCATGCCTGAGGTGCACCGAACCCTTTGCAGTTCATGAAGGCACTTGAGGAGGCCCAGAGCTGGGGCTGCACCTCTGGTGTGGAAAATCACAACCGACAGAAGCTCTGCCTCCACTATGGGCAGCTTCAGTGAGAAGAAACCCTTGGGGACAGCTTGTCACCAGGACAGCAGGCCTTCTTTTGTCCCAGCGTTCACCACGGCATCTCCTGGCCTTCGTCTTCCTCTTGTCCACACCACCAGAGTGAGGAAGAGTGTTTCAGCCAGTGGTGAGGCCTGCTGGACGGTCACACCAAGCCTGAGCATGGCCAGATGTTATGGTTTTGTAATTTCTTTGGTTTGCGTTGCTATTCCACATC